>JAPMOQ010033694.1:5474750-5511782 GCA_026543055.1 Argiope trifasciata
TTCTGGCTTGAACAGCATTTTTACCTTTTATAGCAAAAAAGAAAAAAATGACGAAAATGCTGTTTATTGCTCTCCATATTTAAAAGGGCACCATCCAAAAACTACTGCGAAGAATCAGTTGCACTTTTTCACACTCAAGCCTTGCTATATCAGCTCTTAAAACATAAAATGATTTTACGGTTTAAGTATGAAATTGGGTGCGAAAAATGCAATTAAATCCTTTGTCAGGAAAAAACGAAATTACTTTCCGAACAACCTAATACTTTCTTTGGTAAAATAAATTTAATTTTTTTGAAAAGTTTCTTGTTTCCCATGTGCAAAATTATGTTTTCAATAGTGTATAAATATATGCTTAGGAAATGAAAAAAAATACTGATACACAACTAGGGAGATATTTTTTAAATATTTGTTTTAAAACAGCGAGTCATAAATCTCGAAATAATTTATATTTAACATATTTGAAATAATTAATAATATTCAACACCAATAGTTAAGAGCCTTTAAATTTTTGTTCACATCCTTCTTATAAACCAACTTCATATATGAAAATACACGAGATTAACATTTACGAGGTTGGATTGAATACTTACGACGCATGGGAGTCGAACTAATGTGGTGGAGAATCTAGGAAAGAGAAAGATAACATCTTTTATAAGGTGTTATGATAGAAACTTCAAATGATAAATCAAATGCACTGTTCCAATTTCAATTTGGAATCCACAAAGCATATTAAAGAAGAAAATGATACTAACGTGTATGTGCAGTTAGATGATAATGGCATGCACAGATTTGTTTAACTGTGTTGTCAGATGACTATATTCCAATAAATTTATAAATATGGATTCGAAATGTGAAACTATGGAAGGTTGTCTACTAATACATTTTATCTTAATTTTCATGCTTTTCTAGCTTGAATATTAATTATTTTTGTATTTGCGGTATAAAATTAGAAAATATAGTATTTATAAGCAATTCTTTCTTCTCATGTTTCATAACATGTTTACGAATTAAAAAACAAAATTTAAAAAATTCTAATTGCTCATAAATTTTCTATTACGTAAATTTTTGAAAATATCAAAACTAAACTTATTGAGATAAATTTTAAATAAAAAAGATTAATCATAGATGTATTAAGAATCGTATTTGTTAATAATAAAGTAACAAAATTTGAGTTTTATTACCATGTTTCAAATTTTACAACGAACCGTTAAAATTTCTTTACAGCTTTCCATTATATACAAATTCCATTCTATACTTTTATTTTGTCAAATAAAAGAAAACTGTCAAAAATGTGAACTAATTTTGTATCGAACACAGGAAAAAAGTGTTATATATCATTAAGCTGATTGTAATTATGTCCTTAAAAAGTAAAAAAAATGTGTTGAAATTTCAATTAAATATTTGAAATTTGTCACCTTCGCTGAATGCAGTATAGAGTTCTTGTTCAAAATGTTTCATTAGAATTTTGAATTTATTACATTATATTTGCTTCTTATAATACAAAATGCGTAATTTATATTTTTCCTATAAGTACTCCCAAATTTGGTAGAGGGATAAAAGTAATTAAATTTTAGTTTATCACTTTAAATTATATAAAAATAATCGTTTCAAAAATGTATTTTCATCTAATAATATTTAATGAATTTTAATAAATAACAATTGTGAAGTAAAATAGCTGAATATCCCTTATATGTCGCTTCCAAGGCATGAAATAAGAAAGTGTTTCAAAGAAAATTGTTCACTGTCACTTCCATCATTTTTACTCACTCGTTTACGAGTTATGCGAATAGAAAATGTTGCAAACAAAAAAATAGATTGACTTCAAGTTTCTATTTTGAATCTCCACATTTTAGATCCCACGAAGCCAAAACGATCGTTCATCTAATTCTGTTTCCATATTTGTGAACGTCATAACTTAATTATGGTGTAAGGAGAATGAAATTCGCAGAGTCGCCATTACGCAAAAAATATATATTTACATCAAAGTTCAGACGAAATACATTTACAGGAAGTATTTATATCAGCCTATCTGTCTCATATGAAATACAACTACTCTCACACACAAATAACTGTAAGAATGACATTTCACTGTTATTTGGTGGTATTTTTCCGTTATACGGGCGCAACCAAAAAATCGCCAAAAAATACTTAGTAGGGAAAAGTGAAATGTCGCCAAAAATGCAAAAATACGTCAAGTTTAGTTTAGTTATATTAACATCCCGTTGTAACAGACGTTTTAAAATATAAAAAAATATGCGTTTCAAACTGTAGAAACTTTAGACAAGAAATTATTGAGAAATGCTATCTGTAGTAAGTACTCTGGAGGAAAAAAAGATAACAACACCAAGAAAGGCTTGTGCTTGATCAACAAAATTTAATAGGCGTGTTTATAAATCCGAAAGATTACATCGATTAAAATTTAGAGCTTCATGTATAAAAAAGGCTCTAATAGTGCCTCTCAGAATTTACGTATGAGGTTTGCTTTAAATGCGTGCTGTGAAGCTCGTTAGTGTCATTTATCTTTGAAATTTGGTGTATTAAGTTAATATTAGCCAAGAATGTCTTTAAGAAGACGAAGAAGTCACTATCAACTGCCCACTGAGATTGAACGAGGTCATGTTAGCAGGGCTACAAGAAGTTGGGTTTCCTTTCCAATATATTGCACTTAACACTTAACACCACACCACACCTCCGTTTCTAGAGCTCATGGGGCCCCTTTCCGGTTTGGTATAGATGTAGGTGGACTTTATTAAACAAAAAAAACAAAAAAAAAAAGTACACTACAATGAATTTGAAAGATACAGAAAAATGACTAAATACATAAAAATACAACATAGCAAGTGATGATAAATGCTAGACTGAACTTCTTGAGCTCAAGAAACTGGATGAATGAGCATAGTAATATACAGTATGAATGCACAAAAGAGTTAAAATATTGAGAGGGGGATGAAAATTAAGTTATAGATAAAGTACGAGCTGTATTAAAATGGTGTCCTTAGAAAATAGTAGAGTTACTCTAATTGAAGCAGATCTCCCTGATCAATTAGGAATCTAATCATGTTTATGATTCTACTTTTGGATGATGAATTACTAAGGACTCTTTTGTACCACAGACTTTCTAGCGATGATGAGGGTTTTCTGAGGTGCCATGAAAGAGTAAAAGGGCAAGAAGTCGCATAGTGAATGGGATCTCCGATTTCTCCACAAGAGCAGTAATCATTTGCTGATAGATGAAAGCGGTGAAGAAAAGACGGGAAAGGTCCATGTCCAGTAACAAACAGGATTTCCTCACGAGTCCAGGAGAGTGGTTGCAATTTTACTGTTTTGATGACTTTAAAAACAGAACGACCCGTGTTTCCATTATCCCAAAGATTTTGCCATTTTCGTATAAATATTTTCTGCAGTTGCTTTTTAAGATGACATCGGGGCTTTGGGACTTCCAATGGAACACCTTCAATAATAGCTGCTTTTGCAAGAATATCAGCTTCTTCATTACCCCGATAACCGGCATGGGCTTTGATCCATCTTAAGAGGATGTTTGAGTTCTGGAGGAGAAGGAACTGAATGTCACGGGCGAGTTGATGAGGGGAATGGGGATCTTGTACTGCTAGCAAACTTGAAAGACTGTCTGTCCAGATTTTTATTGTCTCGTTTTCTTCACTAGCTCGGATGATGGCCCTTTTCAGTCCAAGCAATTCGGCTTGAAACACAGTGTGGAATTCCTCCAGTTTTCCTTTCCATTCAAGAACTTTTCTGCCATTTTCGAATGCGCAATAGGAACACCCTGTTCCCAGCTCTGTTTTGGACCCATCTGAGTAGAATGTTAACCTGTTATCCTCTTCGAAGGGCTCTGTTGTTGAAATTTGTGCCCCTATCTCAAACAAAGAAGGGTGGATGGTAATATTCCTGACTTTTTCTTCAAATTCTCTTGGGTAATATGTTTCACCTTCAAATTCTATTTCTTTCTTTAAGGATGTGATATTGATGAAGAGGGCTTCTTGTTGAGCTTTCAGGTGAAGTGGCATAATGCCGGTAATGACCTGTAAAGCTGCAGTCGGGGTTGTGCGGTATGATCCAGTTATATATAGGAGGAAGATCCTTTGAATAGATGCTAATTTTCTTTCCAATCTAGGAGAAGATGAAAGGGACCAAGCATTTACACCATGTAGGAGCATCCTCTCTGTGACTGCTTGGTATAGGGTCCTTCTGAATCTTTGTTGTAGTCCCCAGTGGGGACCTGCTATGCGGCAAAGTTGTTGATACTGGCTTATGGCCTTAGAGCCTTGTTCTTGTATGTGGGAAATCCAGTTTAACTTTTCATCTAATATTACTCCCAAGTATTTGAGAGATGATGTTCGTTTAATAGACTGGTTGTTCCAACGAACAGTTGGTCCCCTAGACAATTTCCCTATTAGTAAATATTGTGATTTTTCTATTGAAATTTCAAATCGATTTTTATCGGTCCATATTTTAAAAGTTTTGAGTGCTAAGTTTGCATACATTTCCAGTTCTCGCCGAGTTCTCCCGCTGATGACAAATGCGAAATCGTCCGCATATGCTTGTAAATGAATCTCTCTTGGCCAAGTTGTTTTTAAAATTTCATCTGCTACTATGTTCCAAAACAGAGGAGATGTACAAGATCCTTGGGGGCAGCCTTGTGTTTGCTTCCATACCGCTGCTCCGTCACTCGTTTGTATCGCCACTTTGCGATTGGAAAGGATGTCAACTAAGGTTTCTGATGTATTAGTTCTCGTATGCAGTTTACTGAATCTTTTTCTTATAATGTTATATTTTAAGTTGTCAAAAGCGCCTTTGATGTCTAATGAGATAACTATGACGTAATGTTCTCTTTCCTTGGCTTCTTCGATGACGTCAAGTAATTTTCGAAGAGCATGGTTTATTGATTTCCCAGCTGTGAAGCCGAACTGGTGAGGGTGTAACACTTGCTGAGAATTAAGAGTAAAGTTAACTCTTTGAAGTAATAATTTTTCTAATAGTTTTCCCAAAGTCGGAAGGAGGGAAATAGGTCTATAGGACTTCAATCGGTTTTTTTCTTTTCCTTTTTTGTGAAAGAGAACAATTAATCCCGTTTTAAAGGAAGTAGGGAATTTTTTTAGTTCAAGGCATTTGTTCATGTACAATGTTAATAATTCTGGAAAGTTACTGTGGATGATTGCAATAACTATAGAATCAATACCATCGTAGCCTGGGGCCTTGTTTTTAGGAAGTTTTTTGATAATATTTCCAATTTCTGTTTTAGTAAAGGCTTCTTCAACCTCACAAGGTATTGAATGGAAATTTGTTTCTTCTTCTACCGTCTCGGGATAAAGCTGTTGTAGGATTGTACTTGCAAAGTCCTTAGCATTTCCTGTAAGTGGATTTTCCAATAAGTTGAAAATTACTGAGGGTGGTTGAGCAATCTTAGTTGAATTATAAGGAGCTCCATAAGGGGAACTTGCATTTGAGCAAAATTTTCTCCAAGCGCTTCTCTTTGCCTGAAGTATTTCTTTTTTGTAGATTGCTCTTTTCTTTGAATAAATTTTCTGGTAATATTCTCTCATATCTCCTGCGCTCTTCTTCACGCGTCTCCTCAGTGCATTTAGTTCCTTTTTCTTTATTTCCAGATTTTGATTCCACCAAGAAATATTGGGTGCTGTGGATATCTTCTTTATGTTGTATGAATGCAGACAAGAGTCAAGTATTTCCAATTGAAGTTTTTCTGTAGCAGCGTCCAGACTATCAGTTGTTGAAGATTCCCGAATGATTTCCATTAATCTGAAAAGCTTTCTTCCGAAATGATTGCAGAACTTCTTGTGACCCCCAAATTTTGTTTTAAATCTAAGATAAGAAAGCTTAGAAATTTCTGTATCGATGATAATTTTAATAAATTTATGATCACTGAGCGATTCATCTTCCATTACCTCCCAATTGCATAAGTTAGCCAAGATAGAGTTTGAAGCCAGAGTTAGATCTGGCCAGCCTTCAGCATTATGGCGTTGAAAAGTGGGTTCTGCGTCTGGAGAGTTTAGAAGATGGAGGTTTTTTTCCGCTAAAAATTTTTCCAATTGGTATCCTCTATTGTTATTTGCACGGTAACCCCATCGGATACTGTGAGCATTCATGTCAGCACCTATGATTAGGTTTTCATTCTGTAATTTTGTGAGAGCTTCTTCAAGCTCTTTGATCGTTTCTTCTATATTCGCAGCTGGAGAAGAATATGCCGAAATAAGAGTTAAAGGATTATCTCTGTTGGGAATTTTGACTATAACTGTGTTCTCGTCAGAAGCAAGGAATATTGGAGAACTGCAGGAAGGTAAGAGGATAATGCCTGCCTTTCCATTTCCTGATAACCAACTTCTCCACTGGCGAGGAAGACCTTCTATTTTCCCATTTTTTACATACGGTTCTTGTACAAGGAAGATGTCAGGAGAGATTGTTTGAGCTGTTTGTACAAGTGAGGTTGTAGCTACTTTGGATTTGGCAAGATTAATCTGGATAATTGTTAAACAATTTGATACTTTTTGAAGAAGCGGCCAAAAATGATTCTGATCAAAGAAGAGGTTTTTATGCGAATTAAGTAAATCGAGAGTCACTGATGGCGCTATGTTAGAGGGAAGAGAAGAAATTTCAAAATTAAGGTCCATACTAAAAATAATCCCTTGATTTTTTATAAGCTGCTACTTCTTTTTGGTAGCAGGGGCATTGATTGTCAATGGCTCTGTGCCGTACGCTGAGATTAGTACCTCTGAGTCTGTTGCTTTCGGAACAGTTTATGCAGTGGGAATCCTCACTTCTGCAACTTCTACTGTGGTGTCTATGGCCACAGCAACCACAAAATGGCGTAGTGAATTTGCACTCCTTTGAAAAGGCTGTGTGACCATAGGCTTGACAGGTCGAGCACCTCTTGATATGAAAGAATTCCTTAATCTGGTACATGGACCAGCTTATAGGGACCTTTTTTAGTTGTTTCAGCTTGTGGAGAGCCTCACCGGGAGTTTCTAGAATCCAATGGCTTGTTCCCTCCCTGCGACCTTTCATTTTGAATCTGAGTCGGAGGTCTTCCTGCATATTTGTGTAGGATTTCAGTGCCATTTGGACATCTTTATTTGAAGTGTCATTGGGCAGGTCGTAAATGATTAGGCTTGGGAGTCTTTTCCCTGGCATTCTTAAAGATAAATTCTTTTTAAGAACATCATTAGACTCGATTGTCCTCTTCAGTTCGTTGAATTCCTGCTCCTTATCACATACGATAGCCAGCCCTTTATTTTGTAGTTTCCTGACCGCCCTAATCTTGAAATTGGCCCCTTCCTCCTTCAATTCTTCTCTTAGAATTGATTCGACATTTTTGTCATTTTCTTCTGTTGGATAGAGGAGCATTGTTGGTTTCTTTTTCTGATTTTTTAGGTTAATCACCTCTGCGTAGGAGGGCTTCATTACAGCATTTGTCGATGACTGCTTATATCGAGGTAATTTTTCCTTAGCTTTACTTTCCTCCTTTTCCTTTATATGTGTTTGGGAAGATGTTGCCTGGATGGCTACTTCAAGGCCTTTTCCCTTCTTATTGACTATTAAAATTTTGTCTTGCAGAAGGTCTAAGATTTGGTTAGCTTCCATTTTAATAGAAACTGGTAAATGAGATCTCATGCCATCTGATGGGCGGCTGTTGATTAAATCTCGGAGTCTCTTACAAAGTTCTTTTATTGGTGTGTTCTTATCGCCGATTGGGGTATCGTTTATAATTTTTGATGTTGAAGGTATAGAGGTAGATGATTTAGTTCTTCTAAGTGGTAGTAAATCGATATCTGCTCCAGGCGGTGGATCTGATGTCTTAGGAGGTAACTCATCTATTATAACTTCCATTTTTGTTTGAACTATATGTATTTTGAAGTATAAAGAATAAATAAAAAGGGCTAGGTAAATAATTGATGCAAATCTATTCAGAGAGGCTACAGGGGCAGTTATTCCCCTTTTATCCGACCAAGTGTGTGCCATGCAATAGAGGTCTATGAACCTTAGTGCGACTATTATGTAACCAATGATGTGCGAATGTGCGGAATATTCCCCCCCTTTTTCCCTAATTTTTTTTTTTTCATCTTACGCAGTGGAAACGAGCAAATATATATTTTATAGGTTATCCCTCTTTATTTGGAGAATTTACTGCTGCCAAGAATAGCTTGTAAACACCTCGGAAAAGAATGGAAAATAAAAACAAAATTTTTAGAAAAGAAAAAAAAAAAAAGAGACAGACATTTGGCTACCAACTCCTATTACTGCTTGGAATATTTCTTGTTTCCCTCATCCTGCCCTTTCTTCCCCACCTCCTTCATTTTAAGAATTTTGATATGGTGGAAGAGTTCAGTAGCCTTGAAGAACACAATTGTGGGAAAAATTGGAAAAGAGAGCAAAAAAAAAAAAAAAAAAAAAAGCAAGAAATATTAAGTGATTTTAATTATCGCCTTATTGGATATTTTACCGTTAACTTTCCCCTTCTCCTTTTTCTTTCCTTCCTAGTGAGATAAAAGCGTTTGAGGTATAAGAAACCGTTGGCAAGCAACAGAGCCAGTATAGCACTTCAATGACCAGAGACAGATTTAAAATAGAAGAGAGAAAAAAAAATATAACAAAAGAAAGAAAAACGGGTGTGTTGAGAGGCGAGGGAATAGAAGAAAAAGAATATTATATGACCCGTATTTTCTTTCACTTGTCGGTAATGTTACGGAGGAATCATCACCCCTCTCCCCCTAAAATACAACGAACAAAAAGGAAGCCGTAAACAGCGTGGTAGCGTCCCCTGCGCAATTTAGCTTAAGGAGAGCGAACTCCTCTGTCGCAAGTAATAACCAGATAACACCTGCATGGTCCTTAAGACACATTCCCCCCTTTTCCTTCCCCTGTCCTCTTTCCCCTTTTCTTCTCCACTCCCAGTGAGGAGTGGACATTGGTTGACACTGCGTTTACAAGGAAGTTTAGAAGAGCTATTTATATTTGTTTCTATTGCAAGCTAAATATGTTAAAATCCATCATAGAATTTCCTCTCTACGATGGGGACGAGGAAAAACTTTAAAAATTGTAACTTAAAACATAAAACAAAATTCATTAAAATTACATAAAAAGATAAGTGAACCGAGTTCAACTTTACTTGATTGCAATCTCTTACTAATAAATGCGATGAAGGAGTTATAATAATAAAATATTTATCAAAGAGGTTATTAAGGCGTATATTCAGCTTATCGGAATATTCTAATTATACTGGTATTGAAGAGAGACAATGATTAATAGAATTATTTGAAACTAAGCAATGACATAACTGTAATGAATAGAGGGTGTTTTGATTTGGACCCATGAATTCTCTTATATTTTTCAATATGATTAATTAAGATAAAATTTATGGGAGTTAAAGGAGGTTGGGAACAAGAAGGTATGTTTAAGATATATTGATCAGACAATAGAATAAAATCAGAAAGTAGGTGGGCAAAGTATTAAACATTTAAAAACATTTAAACATTTCCAAAAACGACTATAGGATTTGTAATTAAATTTTATATATGTACCTATACTGCATGACACACACTAAAAGTTCAAGATATTTAGAGAACACTTACCCCATTTGCCTGGAGAGGTCTTAGCCTAACATCTTTGAACACCAATAGGTACGAGAAAATTCAATATCTCTTCTAGATGTGACCTCGATTGCCTCATACAAAATCTCTGAAGTACTGGGCTTGTAATGGTCTTGTAGCTGGCTTAAAATTCTGAGCAAAACACTGAATTCACTGTTAAGATGTATAAAGGAAAACTAACTGAGAATAGCTCGCGGTCTGAAGTTCGCTAAGAAAGATGATCCGTGACCGAAGTACGCTCGTTGAAGAGAGGAGAGAAAGCACAACCACTCTCGTTGACGGCGGAGAGTCGACTCCAATATATTGCAGAAAGACTTGGCCAGAATGTGTCCATTGTGCCTGGTAGCAGTCGACAAGGAATCATACTGCCTGAAGAAGACCGAGTCTCGAGCGGCCACGTGGTACTAATGAGAGGAAATACCGCAGTATTCGGAGTACGGCTGTGGCGCATTATACTGCTTCTGTAGCCCGAATTCGAGTTGCAGTTGGCTCCACAGTGATACAATGAACTCTTAGAAATCGGATACTTCAAGGAGAGCTGAGAGACAGCCGCCCTATGGTGACTATTCCACTGACTCCAAACCATTGTCGTTTGCGATGACAGTGTTGTCAAGCCAGAGCTCATTGAAGGACAGAGTAGAGATTTGATGTGTTTTCAGATGAAAATATTTTCTGCCTTTGTGGCAGTGATGGCCGTGCGCTATTCAGAAGGAGGTCAAGGGAATGCTGCTAACAAACTATCTTCTGCCTATAGACACTGCACCTAAACCTGGAGTTATGATCTGAGGAGAAATTTCCTTTGACAGCAGGAGCTCTCTCATGGTTATCTCAAAACCATTGACAGCAAATTTGTAGTTTAGTCTGTTAATTCAATCTGTAGTACTGCCATTCACGAAAATCATTTAAGGGGGAGTTTTCCAACAAGATAACTCCCCCTCATACTTCTGTTTTAACGCAACGTGATCTAAAAAGTGTCAACATGTTACCTTAGCCTGCGAGATCACCAGATCTTTATTCAACTTAGCATGCATGGAATATCATTAGATGACAACTTTAGCATCATCCACAGCCAGCACTTTCCGTCCCAATATAGACAAAACTCCATACAACAAGTTTACATTTAGCCCCTCTATGACACAATGCATGAAGGCTTGCATTGAAAATCCTAGAGTATACTTTGGCTATTAGGTAAAATCATTTCACATTTTCAATACATTTTATTGAGCTTAAATTAGCCCATGATCTTAAAAATGTAATCAATTAAACATATTAACTAGACTAATGCATTGTCCAAATTTCACAATAGTCTACAAAAATTTTTCTTAGGAATTTTTTTCTCCATCAATATATTTTCATAAAAAAATTTCTTGAATTGAGATATTTTTTTTGAGAAAAACAGCAAAAGCAGACTTTTCTTCAAAAATATGCTGAATAATGCC
Organism: Argiope trifasciata; assembly: GCA_026543055.1. Taxonomy (NCBI): domain Eukaryota; kingdom Metazoa; phylum Arthropoda; class Arachnida; order Araneae; family Araneidae; genus Argiope; species Argiope trifasciata. The sequence goes on from JAPMOQ010033694.1 coordinate 5,485,810, forward strand.
TATTTTTAATTTGTAAAATCTCCATTCATTATATTGGATTAAAGAAGTAAATTTCGATCTCATATATAAACCTTTGATTCAAAATATTGCTCATTCTGGATTTTTACAATAATTTTACTCATCAAAAGATAAACTAAAGTTTTATTAAAATACTTAGATTAATCATAAGGTTTATTTCACAACGTGACTGAATTTAGTCAAAATAATATATCAATGCTATGTTTTATCACAATATCATAAATTCTTTTCTCACAATCTTTTAAACTTCATTTCGAAACTTCTTCTTTTAACGAATTTACTTGTTAACTTCTTTAACTGAATAAGTTTAATATTGAAAAGTTCTTAAAATGCACTGTTTTACCTAAATACAGGCATCTTCCTCTAGTTGGTTAAAATATGAAACGTCATAATCTATAGAAATAACCATAACAGTAATGAAGAAAACTTTGCAACTACTCAACGGATTAGGACCTTCGAGTTGAGAGAGCCAACTTAAAATACGTTATCTTGATTAAAAATTCAAATTATATGATTCATAAAATATTTGTGTAATGTTAGAAGTCAAATATATTTATCACTCGCATTAGTCGCATTTTTATCACTCTCATTACGTTCCTTTCTTATTCAGTATAAACTATTTCTTTTTATCGAAATTATAATGAGTGAAAATGTGGATGACACGCAATAGTGAGTAGTAAAAATAAATTCACCTTCGAAAAATTATTAGAACAAAAAATAATCTAAAATAAGTCAGTAACAAGTTATTAAATTAAAAATACTTTAAAACGTGAAATTAAATGGAACAGTTTATTTGAAAGAAGTTTCTAATAGTGTGCACTACATAGAGCTGCGATTTGCATAAATCTGCCGATGCAAATACCAACACTAATTTAATAAGGTATATGCTATCCTAATTTAGACATGAAACTTAAATGTTATGTTATAAGAAATGACTAAAATATACATATTTTCCGTTATACTTTCATCTTTTTTTAACTAGTAAGCCTCTTCAATTAGTGCTTGCATACTTTCTGTCTACTACTGTACTATGTATAAAATAAACTAATAATAGCCATTTATATAAATACTTTTAAAAATTAGCAACCATTAAAATATATTTAATGGCAAACATACTCTCCTAGCCCATAGTTAGCTGCTTTTAGAGTATAAAAATCATTACTGTATCTACACATCCGTACAGGATGTTTTCTGTTCGAATTCTATCTGCTCATTTCATGTCTCACATGAAACACTTCATGAAAACGATGTTTAAATAAATTTGTCAACCTAGGGAATACGTCGTTTTTCCTCTATAGAATTCAGATGCCTTTTGAAGAGTAAGGGGAGGTTTAAATTTATTTTTACGCTTCATTTGCAGCTTTCAAAAGCAATTAATTATTTTGAAATAAAGTAGTTTGATTACGATGACTTTTATATCACAAATTGCCTGGTGAAAGGGCAAACTCACTTTTTTCTTTCATCTGAATTTAGCTCTCCTTCAATTTGAATTAAATTTATAGAGTGGCTTTATGATGCTTATTTGATAAAAATGGATGTAAAGATTTTAAAATTAATGAAATCGACATCAGTCTTATATTTTTCTCTTTATACTCTATTCAGGGAATTGGTGTTAAGTTATAAAATAAAACGAAATCTCTCTCATGGGATTTTATATCAAATAAAAACAGAACGTCTGCCACATTCTCCAATCCAATATATGATTTTCAAATATTTGTGAATATCTTTAACTTCCCTACGACTTAAGATTTAGTATGTCTGGCTGGAACTTCTTTTCTAATTAAGAAATTTCTTTGAAATTTTTGCATTCTGTTGTAAGAAATTCTCATAAGAATAAAGAAAACTACAAACGTATTTTTGAAGAAGGCTGAAGTACATTATAATGAACTTGAATGACTAATAATGGAAATCAACTTTATGGCCTTTCTTTGTGCAAATTCAATTAGGTTTGTCACATCACTGACTCTCCGACCAGCCCGAAGGAACACGGTAAATAAATACGGAATGACTGGACCATTGCAAAAGCAACACTGGCTGAAACAGTGATTGAGGAATAAGGGTCCTCCCCGACCACGGTACAACCTTTTCCTAAGGAAGTATGATCCTCCATCGATGAGAAGAGCCAGATCCCTTCCTTTCCGTGTACCCTCTAGGGTGGCGAGATCCAATGACCATACCGGAATCATTTCGTCTTCATTTTGAGGTAACCCCCGGGGGGGATAATTCAATTAGGTCAATCCATTTCAGGCTTTCGAAACCAAATGTCAGAATGGATTTCTTGGTTTTGAACCTTAACTCGTAAAAAGATGATACTGGAGATGGCAACACGTTTTCTAATACTGCACCCCAAACTAACGTTGTAGTGTTAATATTCGCCTTAGAATAGTAACATAGGGTCAAAAAATCAGGATCTTTCTAAATGAAATCTAAGCAAATTTGGATTCCGAACTTTCGCACCTCTGATCAGTAGACAAAGATTTTTCTTTCAAGTTCTTGCATTCCACATTTGAGCAACAGGATTTGATCTCTGACAGAGAAGTTATAAAGAAATTCTTCATGCTCATTAAAATTACAAGAAATATATTCTATAGGGAAGAAAATCGACGTCTCATTCTAGAAAACACTGTGCAAAGGAGGAAAATGCTTAATATTATTTCGAGGTAATCTAATTAACTTAAAACTTATGGAAATTATAAAAGAGTCGAGAGTAGTCCTGAAAAGCAATGATTTGAATATGATTTCAGTGCTTTTAATAATAAACAAAAAAAAAATTAAAATTTGATATATCTATACCTAAATCAAGAAAAGACGTACAATTTACACATAGAATTTACTTTTCAAAAGTATAAAATGTTAGAGAGACAATTTTTATACTATCCTATTTATAGGTTAAATAAAATGACAACAATAATTTCAATTTCTATGGCGAGATGTTAATTTCACTGGTAAAAACTATTAATTTTATTTAAGAAATTAACACAATGACATTTAAAAAATCTTCCATGATTATATCATCAATATTAATGATATAATTATACAGGGTGTCCCAAAAAGATTGAAACGCGCTTTAATTCTTTAACTGTTAGAGATAAGTAGGTGATGTAATTTGAAAAAATGTTCAAAATAAGATAGAAAAGAAGATTACATTAAGAAAAAAATCCACCTATGAATTTTTAAAAGTTACACTTTTTAAATTTTTATACAACCCCTCTATGCAAATTAGAAAGATTGGTCAATTAGAAAGTTTTTCCTTTCCATCCCAGAAGACCATTAAAAAAAACTGCATAACTGTATCTTTAAAATTGAGTGAGTTATGCGTAATTGAAAATTGAACGCTGTTTTTAGTGACCATATACCAAAATGGAAATGTAAATTTGCAACAAATTATAAACACATAAATTTTTTATATTATTTACAAAACACATTTTTGCGTATTACGGTAGATTCAAGATACAGTTTTAATCTTATCAGGGGCAAGTAATTTTATGCCATGTATTCTAAATTTACATTAGAAATTTTATAAGATTTCGTTGAAAATCAATAAAAGCCATTTGACAGATTTTTATAGCTAAATTTATAAAAAAGAAAAATACTGTTAAATTAGTCTGGTAGAATTTTAATTGTTTTCAAATTCATCACATTTTTGACATGAATTCTAACATTCTAACACAGCACATTCTAACAAATTAACTGCCAGACGATTTTTTCCTTTCATTTAACTGGAATTTAACAGCTTCTAATACGTGTATATTAAAGTTTTTTTAATTTTATTTTTAAGTTACATAAAGAAATGCAGACGATTATTTTTCAATTTACTTATTTAGTTCCAAAATTATTTCTTTCCTGTACAACTTAACCAAGATTTCCTCGTGCATATCAAAATAAAGTTTAGAAATCATTCAGCGATATTGAGTTTCATATTGTCGAATTAAAAATACTGTAACTAATTTTGCATTATGGTACTTTTAACAAATGACGAACTATTTGAACTAGAAATGGTTTATTCTATTTGCAATAGAAATAATGCAGAAACTGCTCGGGAATTCGGACGACGATATCCCTATTTGTCTGAAATTTCACGTACATTTGTTTATCGGATGATGAGAAGATTGAGAACTACCGGTTCATTTAATCCAAGACCTGGCCCTGGTAGAAATATCTTGTTCAATGAAGACCAAGAAATTGATATTATTGCATATTTTTCTTCCAACCCACGATCAAGCATTCGAAAAGCAAGTGCAATTACAGGATTACCTAGGACGTCAATCCATAGAATACTTGAAAAACACAATTGGCATCCATTTTGTATTCATGGACTTCAAGCACTCCATCCCTCTGATTTTAACCGACGTGTAGCATTCTTCAATTGGTTATTAATCCAACAGGACACAGATTCAAACTTTGTCAAGAACATCATTTGGACTGATGAATGTTTGTTTACGGAAAATGGAGACATAAATGCACACAAAAATCATTATTGGAATGATACAAAACCATTTTTTGTACAAGAAATACATCACCAGAGAAAGTTTTCTGTGTCCGTATGGTGCGGAACGGAAAACTGATTGGTCCAGTGTTTTATGAAGGAACATTTACAGCTATAAAATATTTGCAACTTATTTTAAATGGCATAGTAACAGATACTTTGGAGACGACACCATTGTCATTAGTAAAAAAAATGTATTTTCAACAAGACGGAGCGCCTGCACACAAGTCTATAAATGTAACAAACTGTCTCAACGAAAACTTTTTAAATGTAAGTTCATTTTATTTATTATTATTTTTTTAAGTTACACTTCTTACAATCTTATGTTGTCAAAACTGTTTAACTCCATCAATAAGGACTTTATTTAAATGCCATTTTGGATTTCTTTTACGCTTATTATTTTTTTTTGATCGAAGAATTTCTATTATCAATTTGGATATGGTCCCTATTTTCACCGACGAAAAGGTCTTTCAAGTGGTATGGAAAAGTGACATAAGTCAAATTTTTTTCTGTGTTATAATTCAAAAAGTTTTAAAGATACAGTTATTCAATTATTTTTAATGGTCTTCTGGGATGGAAAGGAAAAACTTTCTAATTGACCAAATTTGCATAGAGGAGCTGTATAAAAATTTGCAAAGTGTAACTTTTTAAAATTCATAGGTGGATTTTTTTTCTTCATGTAATCTTCTCTCCTATCTTATTTTGAACATTTTTTCAAATTACATCACCTACTTATCTCTAACGGTTAAAGAATTAAAGCGCGTTTCAATCTTTTTGGGACACCCTGTATAATGATTAATGAATGGGATTATAATGATACATAAATTCTTTATTTTCACTCATTTACAATAGTCATAAATCTGCCAGCCAGAATCAGTATATTTTTCATGAATTTCAAACTTAGTTTGAATAAAGCTCATGAGCCATAATTTACTCTCATATTACAGTTTTTGAATTTTAGAATGCTGCTTTGTGTAGTTTGTTTTCAAGTTTGTATAACATCATTCGGATTTATATACAACGTTATCATTTGTAGATATCTTCAGCTTTTTATTATGCTTAGTTTGGAGCATAAAGCTCCTTCATTATCACTATAACAATCACTATGGAGCTATAATTAACTTTATATTACATTTAACGATAATTACATATAATTTACTACATAGAGCAAATGTTTATCGTTCTCAGCATAAAATAAAAGCACCTACTTTTATCATCCTACATCAAGGGAAAATTTCTTCATTGGTGCCCATTTTGTGTATATTAATATAAACAAAGTTTTATATGAAGTATTCTAAATAATTTTTAATTTATTATAATCTAAATTATAAAATAAAGAGATATTCGAACGGAAGTAAACGATGTGGCGTAATAATGTTTTGATGTGCTTATTTCACATCACTTCCAAACAAAGGCAAAATTGCAGTCTATGAGCTCTAAACTTTTAAATGAGAAGCTTAATTACTGTCTGGAATACTTAAACTACTATCTATATCAAGAAAGAAATTTTAAATCCCTTTCTTAGTGTTTTAAAGCTAAATATTCTCAAAATATTTTGAAATATGAAAACTTTAAATTCATAGTCAACTGATATTGAAATTGTAGGGAAAATGCGATTATCATTTGCAAAATTTTAAAAGTAATATATATTCTAAGAGGCATTATTATTTTTTTTTCGTGTCCATGTTTCCACGAAAAGGGGGTACGATTTTGAGTAGAATCGAATTGGGAAAATAAATAATAAACACTTTGGCTTATTATTTCTATTTCTATTTGGTATTTCAGTGGTCCTTCAAGTTAAAAATGAGTAGGTAACTTTAGATTCTTACTAGCCGGAGTCCTGGCATAGGGGTAGCACGTTTTCTCTGTAATCTAGGCGTCTTGGGTTCAAGTCCCAATTCTGGTATGATTATTCTTCCCCTGTTCTTTTTGTGAGATGTGTGAATGTGCTCGCCTGTAAAAAGGGGTTGTGCAAGCAAGTGTGTCAGTGTCAGAACGAATGATACTAGAGTAGCTCTTGACAATAGTTGGCGCTATTAAAACAAGGGGTGCAACCTATAGACTTCAAACGCTGTCTTCGTAAAAACAGGATGGTCCAATGATAAATGGCATAAAAACAACGATTCTTATTGTGTATCAAAATGAATAAAGCCACTATCTCAAAATTAAAAGATGACATTGTAACGTCTCGATCTGGTTCGATCAAATAAAGGGTAGCGTTTTTTAATCAAATTACTTTATTTACAGCTTTAATTTACAGAAAAAAAATGCTCTTTATCATCTAGGTTAAGTGAAAAGTTCTATATGGAACACCACAAGAATAGTTCCTCGAAATATTTCGGATAAACTCACGAGAACAGCTAACCGACCGTCAAAGTCTCATACTGGTACCGGGGTTAGCTCCAGGAATCCACTGAATTCCTCGGGTGGAATCTTCTCTTGAACGCTCGGCTTTCACCGATCTCTCCTTTGGTCCTCTTCACCAAAAAAAAAAAAAACTTCTTGACTCTTCTCACCCTATAAAAATCTCGTCTTTTCTCTCTTCTCCACCTCTCACCCACATTGGGGCATTTGGGCCCCCGATTCTCCAATCCTATTATAGCAAAAACTTCACTGGTCTACAGTTGACCGCAGGAATGTTCGTGGCCCACAATGGGAAGAATCCAGGCAACACATCTGTGTCGCAGACACGATTAGTGCACAGGTAGTCCTTTTCCTGGACTCACACTAAAGGGCTGGATGTCCGTTCTTAAAAGGAGGGTTCTCCACCTGTCCATCTGTGAGCAATTACATTGCCATAAACCTTCGGCATTGAGGAGACCAGTCTGGAAATGGCAGTTATGGAGAGCGTGTGAAAAAGAAACCACAATGGTCAGACCGCGGAGATGTTGAATCATTACAGCATGATATAATCCAATCACATATTAACTGTTTTAGCTGATTTTTCAAGAAAGATTCTAACTGATATACTTTTTTTATTAGTTAGGTTACCAATCATTAAATGAACAAAAGTTTGAAAATTGCTGGAGACTATCAACATAGTATTATAAGGAGTCCTATTTCAAATCAGAAAGTTGATGGTTTGAATCCTGTGCTGGATCAGAAAAAATTAAACGTATCTGGGTTTTTGCACTTCATCTACTAAAGGATTTTTATACTGGATACAATATTTTAAATCTAAATAATTATCTAAATGGCCCTTTTTTTATAAAAATGACCTTAGTATTGGAGAAGGCATCTGCCTTTGAATCTGACGATAGCGACTCCAGTCGTACAGTGGTTCGGATTTTTGCTCTATGCTGATTTCTGTAGAAACTTAACACTTTTTTCATTTTCATTTTCAATTCAGTATACTCCTATTTATCATGAGCTGCTCGTTGTGTAAAGCATGATTGATGACTGCATGGCCTAACGGTTGAGTCATCATGCTTCGAATTGGAAGAACTGTTGATCTGGATCTGGATCACTAGTTTCTCGAAAGTTATCGTTGCATTTTTTAAAATACTTTTTCATCGTAAATACTATCACACTTATATTTCTGGTTAAAAAATTGGGGACTTAATCATTCTTTGTGTTGTCAGATGGACGAGGATGTCACCGAAGAAATCTCTGTTTCACATTAATTTCTGAGGAAATGTTACAGCTCTTCTTTCCATTTTTAAATTCAGTTTCTAGTTTTTCCCTGGTTTTCACTAATAAATTGATGCGAAAAGGGTTGAAAACTACAAGGGCTCATCTGCTGGTATGAAAGGATAAACTTTTGATTTGGAATTTCAAGATAGCAGTTTCAAATCTTGTTACCTTCAAATCTTGGACATGGACACAAAGGTTCTGAGCGTTTTTTCGATTACCCATGTACAATTTCGATATATATGCATACGGGTATTCTCCCTTAATTATTATATTAGCCAACTTTGATGATCATTTCACTCGCCGTTGTTAATCGGTACTAAAACTTTCAATGAAATGTTTCTTGTCGTTTGATTTTTATGACTGGTTATGAATACAAAAAATTTCAACTGGACAAAATATTTTCAAATTTCAAATTTTGACTGGAAAATTAATACTATTTTAGAAGTTTCAAATTTTTCTGTTGTTTGTGCTATAAAATTCCCTAATTTTCTATCTGCATATTTATTTGTTCCTTTATATCATTGAAAAAAGCAATAATGTTTAAAAATGGGAACGCTTTAAAAATTTTCAATGTTATAGGATTATGAAGCTAAGCTTTAAATGAAAAGTAATAAAAGTTTATTAAAATCAAGCTTTGTACAAAAGCCTACTCAATACGAAAAAATAAGGCCAATCTTCATAACTTGATCGCTAACAATGAAAGAAAAGGAAGGATGAGATATTAGTATTAACGATATAAGTTTCACTTCAAGATTGAAATATATTATTGTCAAATATATTAAAATAATTTAAATCGAAAATAGAAATATATGTACATGGCGAAATAAATTGTATCATATGAAAAAAAATTTTGAATTTGAAGCTGACATAAAATTTATTATTGGCATGTTCTGCTTTCATAGCAATCATAAAAAAAATCACTATTTAATAATTCTTTTTCTAATTAAAATTTAAAAAATTTGTTCTTAGATAAACATTATTACTCCAGATAATATATGTGAGATATTTGGAAAGTACAGACCATTTGGTTTGATTTGTAGAGCTCCAAAAATAAACACAGACATACAGATATTCATTTTTATTAGTCGTTGAGATTATGTTCTTTTCTTAAAGCAAGTATAATGTTGGCGTGATAAATATCAGTTTCACTTATTCATGGTTTTTAGCTTCAAGAATTTATCGGAGAATAAAGAATAAGAAAACTTTAAGAAAATTTAGGATTCAATCGCATTTTACAGAGTTTAGCATTAAACTCTTATGAAAAGAAGGACTGTCTAGACATGAGTTTTAGAAAAAACAACATGTAGCGATTTAACAAAGAATAGACAACGACTGATTTACTCACATTTTTTTCATATAAAATATATCGGAATCTTCTCAGAATTATGCGAAACACAATTTCTCATCGTTTAACAACTCTTCCACAAATATCGTAAATAATGAAAGTGAAAGAAATGACAAAAATTAAAGGACTGTAAATAAAAGAAAGAAAAATCACTTTAAATAAATTATTAATAAAATCTAATAGCGTAGTGACACATATATGCACAATATTCATTGCTTCCCTATAAGGCAAAACTCAACAATTTTAGAACTAGCATTAAATTCTGATTTAATAATAAACCTATTTCCCCATTAAATGACTATTTATTGAGGCAAAGTGTTTATAATTTTAAGAGATATTTTATTTTGACTTCGTATTTACCAAGTATTTTGCTTTAAAGTCATTTTTCGCTTTGATATTAAAATATTTCATATCATGTGCACATACAAATTATAATATTATATTTTCCGAATGGTTTGAATTTGTAATTTCAATGTTTATATTAGTATAGTATGGACAAATAGATATTTTAAAACCATGCAAAATATTTGAAATTGTATTTCAAAGTTAGTTTTTTCTTAAATTTCTGCACACAAATTGGTTTTTTAAACCATAAAATTGTGAGCAAAAATTTAAATGTCTGATACACTGATATTTTAATAGGAGTGCGTTTTACAGACAATTGAGTCATATAAATTCGAGCGATGGATATTTACTTCATAAAATATGAAATGTTTACTTTTGTATAGTAAATAAACTAGAATGTTTTAATGCTTTATTTGGAGCGACTTTTGTGGGAAATTTAGATGTTTCATTAAATAAGAGTTAATTCTGAAAGAGTATTTTATACGTTATTTAGATATATTTAAAAACTACACAAAGCAAAGATTGAAATATTTTGTTATGACTACATAAAATTTGGTAGGAATTTCTATATACTAAAAAACAAGTAATAATATACAAAAGCTATTATTATGATATAGTAATAAATAACATTTATTATAATTCCATTTTGTCTTTATTTGTCTCGTATAAACTTCATTAAAAATAAACTATTAAGGAAAATTATTTTCCAGAAATATATAAAGATTATAGAAATAGCAATGTGAAATATGAGGGGCAGTGAAAAGAGACATTAGGGAAAAGGTATATTCATTCTAATAATAGGAAACTGAAACAAACATTATTTTCCTGTACAACTACCCTGGAGCTTCAAGGTTTTTTTTTATTCCTTCGGGAAAAAAAGGTTTTCGGTTGTATCTGTAACCTTTTTTGTATTGCTTCAATAATTCTTCATCGGTTGCAGGTCGTCTTCCACTTAGAGCTTTCTTCAATAATTCAAACATATGAAATCGCTTGGAGCTAGGTCTTAACTGTATGGCAGGTGTGCTTCGAATTCCAACACCTTTATTGTTTCAACCATTTTGTCCATTGGGCAGAATGTATCCTAGCGTTATCTGCGAAAAAGCGAAAAGGTGTCATGATGACACGTTTTCGCAAATTTCCATGACGTTTGAGTCTCATTACTTGCATAAGACGAATAATTTCAGCAAGTTTAACACGTTCCATAAACAAAAAGCGAATCAGTGTCCACATTTCCTCCTTGGATTAGATCGACAATGGAGCTGTGATATTTAACGGTCTGATACACTCCAAAAAGAAATGCAGGAGTGAGAAAGAAAAACAGTTATTTACGACTACACTAATTCAGCACTGGATACTAGCAATGTCACCTATCTCCGAAAAAAGAAATTGCAAAAATCTCTTTATTTTTTGATTTTCTCCGTATATTCCTGGAAAGCTTATTTTAGTTTTATTCAATCCTTAAAAAGCAACAGAGAAAAAAATATTTAACACAGCAGAATCAGGTTTCGGTACCAGTTATATTAGAATAGGATATTTGAAATATTTTAAGGTGATACGCTCTGTTTATTATTATTTTTTCATTTCAGATAAAATGGATTACATTAATTAACTAGCAAAGACCGTTATTAAGGGTAACATCATTTGATTTCTTTTCCTTTTACATGAATTTCACTAGAATAGATATTATGAACAAGATTTTTTTATATTTAAAAACCATTTTAAATAAAACTATTTATAAATTATGTCTTATTAGAGGTTGTTATTACGGTTAGTGAAGTTGGTCTTTATTTGACATGAATGAATTTTTCTTGAAAATAGGCAATAAATATCTCCTAAACAAAGCTTTAAAAAACTTTAAACATTAAACAAAAAATTTGGCAAAAATTTATTTTTAAAAATTCTTTTAAGATGGGTAATTATTTATGTTGAACGGCCGATATTTGATGAAAATATTGAATATTTATCGAACATTATAGAAAATATTGAAAACTTTTATAATATTTTTAATATATGAAACATTCTCTTAATAAAATCGTTTTTGTTTCTATATTTATTCTTTAGAAAGCTTCAAACAGTTACATAATTGTTTAATCCATGTTTTTAATATTATTTTATATTCTTAAATGCTAATTCCCAAAATTTTAACTTTTGATCAAATCTTTTTAAGAAAACCTTCACAAATTAAAATCCAATGCTTTTTTTTTACTTAGATTTTCATAATTATTTCAAAATATATACTGCAGTTACTGAATTATAAAATAAGAAATCTTTTTATTCAAAAAATATTTTATAATTATTTTCATCCTTTATAACTCAAAAAAAAGGAAAATCGTATGTTACTAAACACCTGAGCAGCAGTTTTTTTAGGACTGGGTAGAAATAAATCTTATCTCTTTGTTTATAAATTAGATAAAAAATTGTTCTTACGTCATCTGAAAAGTTTAAACTAATTGTTATATTAACTTTTGAATAAGAATTTTTTTGCTTTATACTTATTCATACAGCCCACTTTGTTTAGAAATTAGATAGTAAAGTTTTCTTAACTAAAAATTGTTTAACTAATTTTTATTTTAACTTTTGAGTAAGAATTCTTTTCTTTTATTCTTATTTTTAGACTAAAATAAATAAATAACTTATTTTTTTCCAATTTTCAATATATTTTATCGGATATAATTTTGTTTCATGTCTGTTTTTTCCAATAATTTTTATGAAAAAATGCATGCAAAAAATATTTTATAGCATTTTTTTTTCTAAAATTCACCTTGGAGGTAGTCACAGATTTTATTACGAGACTAAAACTAATTGTTATATTAGATTTTCAATAAGAAAGGTTTTGCTTTATTCTTATTTTTAGCCAAAAATAACTAAATAAAAACTTTTTTTTTCCAATTTTCGATAAATTTCTTTTAATTTGTATTTTTTTTTCATGTATGCTTCTTCAAACAATTTTGTTAAAAAAATGTAAACAAAAATATTTTATAGCATTTTTTAAATAAAATTCATCTTGGACGTAGTCTCAGATCTTATTATAAAAATAAAAACAGAAAAAAAATCTTTTTAATGCAAAACATTGAAAATCTAATTGTGAAGTATCCAAATTGGAATTGTGGAAGATTTTCATCTAATGCGAAGTCCTTTAGTTCTTCGATTTCAGATAAAGTGGAATGTATTAGCGCATTAATAGGAACAGTTGTTAAGGTAACTTCATTTGGTCTCAGTTCAGTATTTGTCTAACTGACATTCCTCTCCAGAAAAATGCCGATGTTGAACTAATGTGCTCTCGCAGATATCTTCGAAAAATATTTATTCGATTAACGAAAGAGCAAAGGAGATGTAATAGGTTTCTTGGCATAGAACAAAGAGTTTATAGGTAACTGGAGGTCATTTCCATTGCCTCTTAGTTTCAGGCCTACTTTTATTTCTTATCTTTTGGTAAAAGAGCAAAAATAATGAAAACTCTTTGCAGAAGTGCTCTGTTTCTTGAGTTTCCGCAAAACAAACATTGTTCTTTGGCTAGCTTCACAATTATGATCTCCATCCTTACCAGGGGCGTGTGGTAGAATAGTAACGATGGATGAAGATAAAATGGGGGAGAGGTTGATATTTTTAACTTAAGTAAAAATGAGGTTATTCGGAATAGATGAACAAATATTTGTAAGTGTTAAGATGAATGTTGCTGATTTTGAACAAAAATATAGTTACGCTATTTTGCAGTATTATGATATCGAACAATTTCATCATGACACTGAATGATATTTAAAGCATTTTATATGATTATATAGGAAAAATTATTGGAATAATTTATATATATTGAATTAAATGTTATCGTATAGAAGAAAATAGCTGTTATTAAACGAGAAAGAAATATGATTTAAGCTATGTAATGTCCTTTTAATTCCCCTTAAAACACAAAATGAGAACTGTTTCCAGAGATATCTCATAGACTTGAATCAATTGATTGATTGCAGATTGAAAATAATGGCGTAAAATCCAGACATAACTAAGCTGCTCCAAAATATCAAATGTACAAATATATATTAATATAAAATCACAGTGGAAAAAGTTCTAAATTGTGCCTAATTTATTTTAAAAATGGTTCAATAATTAGAGGCAAGTGACATACTTTGTTTTTTATTTGTATACAACCAACCATCCCGCCACCACTGAACGTAGCAGTATCGACAGCAAGTGACATACTATAATATTAATCATATATGATGTAAAGAGTCAATCGACTGTAAAAAAGGAAGATATTAGAGTGAGGATTTTCCCCTTCTAGATCGCTAAGATATAAAATCGTTATATAAAAAATATTGGCGTAGGAAGTTAAAAACTGGGCACTCGGTTAAAATATGTATAACTGAATAGTGTGTTTGGCATGCACTACAAATGGGCACAGTTTCACCAAAAAGCAAATACTTATGCGTAAAACGGGCATGTCCAATACGAAGACGAGTCAGTGTAATGCCCATTTTCCTAACTGAGGCACTAGACCATTTGCTAAGTGTGCTTTTTAACAAATGCAATTTGTTATTTTCCGGCATATTTCAATGTTACTGCCACATTTTGTAAATATGCTTCTTTATGTAACATTTAACATCAGCCAAAGCGACAAATCTGTATATTGGGTTGATGCAGATTCAGCTGCACAATCTGCCAACTCATTGCCTTTAATGCTTGCATGATTGGAAACCCAACAAAACATTATGTCAAATCCTTTCCTTTTCACATCCTCCAAAAGAAGAAAAATATCCCAAATAATCGGATTACTACTTGAATCAAAGTTAAACGACTAGGACGACAACTGAACCGACAATTGCATATCTAAACTCACGTATAACATGAACAAGAAGGCCTTCCCCCCTAGTCATTACAAATAAATTGAAACACCCTGTATATAAGGCTGATGAAGGAGTAAAACTGATTTCATACCTAGGCCCCTCCCCTGTATAGATTTTACCACCACGTGATTGTGATCATGTATAATTATTAAATATGTCTTTAAACTGAAATGAATCCAGTATCATTAAGTACATCATTTTTGTAAATAAATAATCTCGGAATATCTGCCTGACTTTTTACAAACTGTTTCAAATCTTTATGCATTAAGAAATCTTAAATTCTCTCTAACAAATAAATTTCTAAACATTAACAACTAATCATTAATGACCTAGATAATATCACTCTAGTAACTGATTTATAAATTCACTATTCTAAGCATATGTTGTTGTTAAAATGTTACTATCAACGATACTTTTTATAATTTGGAATATATATAAGAAACATGTGTAACTGATAACTACACCGCAAATGTATATCTCTATATTTTCCATAAGTATAAAGTGTCAAAAAACGCTCATGGAATTTTATGAATGTAAATTTCACTCAAATGAAACAAAATATGCACCAAAATCTGGAATACAAGATAATTATTAACACTTTAAAAAGGAGGATAAAATATGATCAACACTTCATGATGTTAAATATTTGAAGGAAAAATTATTTGTGTGTATAAATTTCATCAATTTATCGCTGTTGAAACGCTTACCTGAGTCTATACCTATAAATTATAAATTAAGTAATATCATGTACTTAATAAGTTATTGATGCAAAAATGTTCCAAAGCATAGAAGTCAATCATATGGCGTAGAATCACTTAACTGGCGTGATTTAAAGAATACGAATTATATTTCTATGCCTCTTGTGAATTCTGTAACTATCTAAGTCTTGAGTGTAATTATCTATAAGGTGAATTATAAAATCAAGGTTTTCTAATTAATGTGACGTTTGGAGTATAAATATAGTCCATTTTTGATCACCTACTGATTATTATAAAAACTAAATTTGTTCAAGGAGCATTGAGTTTCCTAATCTAGGACATATTACAGATCGAATATTATCCTTCATTCAGACTACTTAACGTAAATAGAAATGATATCAGAAAATGCAGTCATGGTATCGATTATTTCGCATTTGAAAAGGAAAGGCATGATCTTGCCACTTGAACATGACATGAAGTTTTAGAACTCATTGTTTTGTTTATAGGTATCAATGTTAGTAAAGGAGAAGATTTTTCTGCATTCTTATAAGTTATAGCCGTACCGGCATTTAATGGCATAAAAAAGTATGCTATACCACGCGCGGTCAGTTTGAAAGGGGAGTACAGCTCTAGTAGTATTAATTCACACAGAAAAACACTCTGATGGATGGTTGTGGATATCTGGTTGATTGTATGGCTATGGTATTAAGCCGTTAGAATTTGAGAAATGTAACAGAATTAGTATAGTCGAGCCATATATTCCGTTAAAAAGTAATATAAAAGGTATTATCAAAATATTAGCAACAAATAGTATTAGTGGAGTATAGACAACAAAATATTAGCAACAAATAGTATAGACAGTATATTCACATTTACTGTCTAGTATGCATGATATTGAGGGATTTTTCACAAACGACTAAGCGTTATGTACGTGATCGAAACAAGCAAGCTGCTTTCCCATGTTTATTAATAAAATCAATGCATTATATAGCATATTTTTAATTTTATATACATTCTTCACTCGATTGAAATTATATGATCCATTAATACTTTTTGTTGACCAAAAATGGGTAATTGGAGTTTGCTTAGATGAATCCATAACGCATTGTTACTTTCTTCGCCCCATCCATTTTACGCAAGTACAAGCTGTTAATATTTATTTTATACCAGATATTTCATGTATTACTTATTCATTCACCAAAGAAAACACATAGTTCTATTACAGAGCTGTCCTATATTAATTCGTTAATTGATTTTTAATTACAGTTATTGTACACTATTTTTGCTAACAAAAATTGAATCATTGCGCTTCACACAAGCGTAGAGAACTATGACCCAACATAACTTTCTTTAAAACATTTGTTTTACTTAAATGTATGCCTTTAATAACTGTTTTGCTGCAGATATTTGATGTTGTATACAGCCATTTATCAAAGAAATCAGAAAATTTTAAAACGTGAAACTATGTTATTTGAAAAACAAGTTCACTTTCATTTAAATCCCCTATTACTTCAATTAAATTTACAAATAATTCATTACATTTGTAATTAATGATCGCTTCATTTGAACATTTTGGTTTTTATACATTTATAGAATGAATCGTTTATTTGCGCTCAAGGGCAGCAAAATACTACAAACCGTTTTATCTTATTTTATTTGATTAGAAATGTTTTGCGTGTAACAGATCTATTCTCAAAATTCTAATTATTTGCTTGCATATCGCCCATTAAATAACCACCCCGAATCGATGAATTAAGAGAAGTGAAATGAAATCCATCTTGTGCAATAAAACGTTATATAAATAGGAATTAGATTTGACCTGAATGACTTTAAATGAATGAAAATCCTACTTAACCTTTCATTCATCTAATATGATCGCTTTTATTAAGCATTTGTATGGAAGATGTAAAACTAAGTTATATAATTCATTTTATCTTATATTTTACATAAATAATTCATGTTCTATGAAAACGGATAATTTCATTCGATTCTTTTGTTTTTGGGAAAATAAAACTAATTCACTTGAGGTAAAACTTTGGTAAACCAACAATGTGCAATAACATAGGTATGAATCACTTTTAGTTCTGTCCTATAATGGAACACGCACAGTATTTCAACAGAAGAATGCTCTGATTTATTTCTAATGTGTTCTCCTATTTACTGGTATATTTTTAAAGTTCTTATGCACGCTTAACAATTAATATATTTCAGCATTTTGCATGCGGGTGCTTTTGTTATCATATAAATCATATAATTGACCTCCGACCCACCCGTAGGCACACGGATAAACCACGAAAAACTGAATGACCAGATCGCCGCTACAGCAACCCTGGCTGGAGTTCTGGTTAAGTTCTAATAGTCATCACCGTTCACAGTACAACCCTCCCCATAGGGAGTACGTCTCGTCATCAATGGGATTGTCAGACCCCCATCTATTTTTGTACGCAACGGGTTGCCGATATCCAACCACAATACCGGAAGCATCTCATCCTCAATTATGAGGTACCTCTTGGGGTCTCACTACCATACAACTCAAAGTTTTAAAGTATTTCATAAAATTTGAGCATCAAGATCCTTCCAGAAAACTGTATTTTCAGCTTACAGTTAAATTATTTCAATTAAAAAATGACGAGTCCGACTTCGCATATTATAATCTCATTTTAACATAATTGGCTATATTTTTGAATATGACAATGAATTTACTAGCAACAAATTCAATTATTTTTATGCGACTATAATATGACATTTAAAAAAATAAATAATATGATTCCATATTATTTTAAAAAATAATTCAAAGCTCTAAATTATTTTAATTTGTTCATGGACTTTCACTTTTGTTTTATTGCACATATACTGAAAATAAAAAAGTATTTATAAATATAATTGCTTAGAAAACTTTGCTCATAATGTATAAAACAATTTTATTATAACCACCATTTACCATTTATGCAACTTTTAATTTCCTCACAATTCTCTTTTTCATCATTAAACATGTATTTACTTTTGATTTAGAATAAAGAAGAGTTACATAGATATATAACAAAATGATTATAGTTATATTATTGATTAAATTTAATGTAAGCCGAATTTAAGAAATATTTTTAGTAATGGGATAAAGATTTAATTTTTCAAATATATAATCTATTATAAAGAATGTTTTGGAATCTGGAGATTATTTATTAAATTCATTAACAGATGGCGCCACTTATAGTAAATCGAAATTTATTTAATTAATATATCAACTAATAATCAAGATTTCAAATATTCAGATAATATTCTACCATCGAGAATGCATAATAATATGCGATTTTAAAATTCTAAAATTTTAAGGCAAGAAAACCGATTTCGAATTTCCATCTTTGAAAGCAAGCAACAAATCAATTGAAATAAAAGGAATAAAAATATTTAAACAAATACTTTTAAAATGTTTCTGTATAATAGAATATCAAAATTGTGTAAGTTACACAGTCTTTTATCAGTCTGCAAAGTGCACTGATATTTTATATTTATACATAAGCAATATTAAAATGCATAAGAAATAAAACAGATTTCATATTTTCTTCCTGAAGTATTTTTTTTCCAAAGAAAAGATTACTATCATGTTTTGAACTTAGAGTACATTTTATTATTATTTATTTCCCCTTGAGTTTTGAAAGATTTTCAGGAAAAGTTATTTTACAAAGTATCTTTACTTGAAAATTCTAAGTAGTGAAAACAATATCCTTTACAGAGAATATTGTTTTCATTTTCCTTGTATTTTTATTTAAGATTCATTATAACATACTAAATAACATTCCTCTTCATCAATTTTATATATCTTATGTTTCTACACAATTTCAATACAGAACATTATAAACACTTATGAGATAAGAGGTGAAGAAAATATTCAAATTTTAAATTTTCAACAGTTTCTTTTTCTTTGGCATCTTGTATAATAGAGTTTTGAAGTGGAAATGCTATACAATATTTATCTTTTTCATATTTATGCTTTTCGCATTATTGTAAACTTTGAACTTGGAGAACTGTAAACACGCAAGAATTAATAGGTAGACGATGCAGACAGAATGAGAATTTTCAGATTTTTTTTCCTCTGGTTTCTTTTAAAGAATCTTTCCTACATTGACTCAATATTTTTTTTCAAATTCCTATTATTTATGTTGTTGCAATATTTTAATATGGAAAACTAAAGACGTGAAATAAAGACTAAAGGAAATATTCAGAATTTGAGTATTCATTTGTTCTTTTTTTTCTCTTACTTATTTTATAAGATATGTACAGCTTATTTTAATGGTGTTTTAATTAATAAAAAAAACTGAAGAATGTTTTTAAAAATTTCTTTTAGGAGAGCATTACTACACAAAAGCTAACTGAATGCCAAATTTCAAGCGACAAGGTCTCATGACTGACGTCATTCTCCATGTGAGCTAGTCAGTAGTATTTTTCCTTTTCAGATTACCATTTCAATAAATAATAAATGATATTGAAATAATGTCATCTCCTAATCCCTACCAATCGACGGTACTAATAAAAATCAGCATTTATTGAAATTAATGGATGATAATTAGTTTAAATGATAAGGCATAAAATATTAAAATTATATCATGAAATCGAAAGCAAATCAACATACATTAAAACAATTCCACACATGTATAAATGAATTAAAAATTGATTACAAAATATCATCTTTACAATCATGAAACAAGACTCGTTAAAGAAGAAGGGTAACTATAATGTCAAGAGAGAATGGTTTAATTTTCACTTACAATTGGTGTGTTAAATTATCCAAACAAATTGATATAATATCAATGGTCCCATAATCTCTATTACAACTTCATGGTCTTTTGCATCAATGACTGATAATCGTAAATAATAAATCTCTTTGTTCCGGAGATATATAAGGGCATTGAAAATTCAGGATAATGCAGACTATAACTGCGATGGTGAGAAACATGTAAACCTTTCATTTCAACTAAAACATCAAATACTTAAAGAAAGTATGTTGAAATATGTCAAACATGGAATCCTGAAAAACGTCTTACTTATGGATCAACTTTTCATCCTTATACTTAATATATCCTCCTATGAATGAGGAGTAGTGACTAAGAAAATTTCGAAGAGGAACTAAGCACGTTACTATTTACAGGAAAATAATTATCTTTTAGATTGCAGGCTGAATCTATGTTTCCACATAATTAATTTGAAACTATTTATGAAGAAGCAAGAAAAAATTTGAATTATCACGATAATAGATAGTAATTCCTTACACTAATACATTTTAAACATAAGTCTGCTTACTTTATGTAACAGTCCAACAGCTTTTCAGCACATTATTTAATTACGTATATAGTTCTCTGTTATTCGATTGGTACACATAAACCCTTATGAGTTAGGTGATATAACAACAAGAAAAGGACGATTTATTACTTACTTAGCGCTATAAAAACATGAAAAACGGAATTTCTATTGATAGCTACTTGGAAGCCATTGAAAATAAAGAAGATGATTTATTGATTTCTCACGGAAACTTGTGAGTTAGAAATATGTGTGCATTTTTTAAAACTCAACTTTACCAATTTTTCACTATTTTAATGGCTTTTATGGTTTTATGTTCTTATCGTTTTGGGAAAAAACGATAATGTAAAGTCAGACCAAAAATAAAATTCTTGGGAGGCATAATGTATAAGACTGGAATACATTGGTAATGTAGAAACGAAATTCGATTGGAAGAAAGGCGGAATTTTCGTAAATAAATATATGAAAAGAATTAAATGACTTGTTTACGGTGCAAATTATATTAGTGGATTAATTCTGTTGACATTTCATTATTCAAAAATGTAACAAAAGAATATGATTTTAGTTCTTAAAACTGCAAAGTATTCTGAACTGCTCAATCTTTTTCATATAGAAGACTTATGAGATAAGTAAAACTAATGATTTTCCATGAATAATTAATGTTTATTAGTATTATTTTCTTAATGAAATAAGATTTTTTTAATAAAATTAATAAACTGTCATATTTTTAATTCTACTCTATTTGCACTCTGTGCGGTAAATCAAATTATTTTTATGAATAGTATTTGTTTACTTGGAGTAAAAGCAAACGATTAATTTTATACCTTTTGAAATCTGGCAATGTGTTAGATTATCTTGGATAATCTGGCAATGTCTTAAGTTTTTTTTTTTGGGTTTTGAGAAAGAATAAAGATGCTGTTTTGACTTTTAAAACGCTTGAAGTATTTATCTTTATTTCTAAATGTAAGATACTTTGCAAGCTTAATTCTAAAGCTCAAGAAATCGGGTAGATTTCTTGATAATGCAACACACTCATTGTTGTGCATACTGAGATCCATAAAGAAAGTTTCAGAATGAAAAATATCAACAAAACTTTTGGCTAATATCTCTATTTTTTAATGTATTTAAGTTATTTATATACAGTTTTCTCAGGCGCGTTTGTTATAAAATTATTTTAACCTTACAGTAGCGGAGGAAATACAAGGACTTTTGTAAAATTTGTAGAAATCTTTGGGCATTAATTTTAATCAAAATCGCAAATAATTATCAGTACATACATTTTTTCTTAAAGCCTTAAGGTGTTATTAGTTTTTTAAAGAGTGGATTAAAAAGTAATTAATCCAAAAATATTTTTAGGTTTGACATGTTAAAATGTGTGCATCAAATTTCAGTACAATCTCTCAATTTTTTACATTCATTTTAACCTTCCTATAAACGCTCAAGTTCAGGCACTTCAGATTATAAACATGTCTCCATCCCCTTTTTTATGGTATGGATAAGTTCTTAAACCCTTTAAAAAACTCAAATACAGCATGTGTCCTTAAGCAGTTGATACACAAAACAGGACTCCACTTAGTTGAAGACCATTAAGTATCGTTCAACAACGAATGGTAAAACTCTCTGCCCTTTTGCACATGTGTTAGTATGAGTTTGCTTATCAAAATAGGGATGAAAGGAGAAGATGTTTACATTTACAAGTATCTAATATCTGGCATCCAATTCAAAGGGAATACCTGTGGCAAATTAATTCCACGAGAGGGCACTCTGCACTTCTTTCGGTGTTAATCAGCAGTCAGAGGGGAGAGGGAAGAGAGAGTTCCCCACACCAAGGAATACGTACCGTCCGCTACCGAGACCGAGAAGGGTCGCGGCCGGAAACCGCTGAGACATGATCCTCTTCAAAGGGCCGAAACTGGAATTCTTGTGTTAAAGAATTCATCGGCAAATGCTCAAGGTGACACGCGTAGGTGGAAAAGAGCAACAGAATATATCCACTTTTAATCTCCATGACATCGCAATTAATTCTTCATCAATGAAACTTCATTTGTAAAAATCATCATTTTTTAATCATTCAATAAACGAATAATCTGTACCAGTGGACTGATGCATTAAAACCTATCATACCCACATACCGGAAGTGCACTTATCGTTCCGCATCTCACCCCGTAATGAGATGGAAGTGTCGAAATGTGGTAGTCATAGGATCCGTTGATGAACAGTATATGTACATTCGAACATCTTTTTCTCATTAAACCACCCTGTCCCCCAAATTTTCAAGAGCTAGCATCTCTAGAGAGCAAAGCACGCGTCGCAGGTATTAATTAATCATACTTAACATAAAAGAAATTCGTTAAGTATTTGAAATTTTACAGATGCATCCAGGCATCTCGGGTCCCCACCTACTACCTTTAGAGTAGCAACCACCAAATAGTCTTTTCGGGTCTTTCATCATTGATAAAATTAATGATTCACTCAAAGAATACTCATTGGTTAAACATTTTTACATTTGAAGTTTACATTTAGTGTAAGAACGAGTTATAAGTATAACAAATTTGATTAAAATCGCTTAATCCTTCGGGAAATTTACCAAAAAAATTTGAATGCCTATTTATATGCTAATTTTATAGAAATTTGAGAATTGTTTTAAATTTCAAGCATAAGTTCATTATATCTAGTTTCTGCCTATTTTTTTAAGTTTATGAACCAAAATTTTTATTTTTACCTCTATCTATAATATGGTTCAGAAGTAATTAATCTTTCCTTTCGAAATTGCACGGTAATGTACGAAATCAATAAATTTAGTCATCATCCATAAGATGAAACATACATTACAAAATGTTTTGCGTTGATTTGTTGGAATTTTTAATGTATTTATGAATCTGCGTTTCGACAATCTAAGGACAGCCTTCGCAATTCTAAACATTAACAAAAAGATTTATCACACTTTCAGATTATAATCTGCTCCCCAAACTCAGCATGTGGATGTTTCGAAGCAATGGCAGTTGATAGAGGTGCTTTTATAAAAATTTAAATCTTTACTGTTGTTATTGATTTGTCTGTTTCCTTTTAACTTGATGTATTTTTTTAATAAATAATACTAGTAAATTTTACTTTTTATCTGTACAAACCTTAAAACCATGGAAATTTAAAATGAAATACATATTATGTACGTAGTTATGCTGCCTCTTTGAGAGTATCTTAGATAAGACGTTGAAGAAATTTATACTAGAAAACCAAAAAAAAAAAAAAAAAATTATGAAGCCTAAAATATATAATTTATTAAGAAATCTTTGGTACATTGTCTAAAAGAGAACTTAAATGCATCTTATTTTTACTATATTACAAGCTGCACCTAACAATGTAGTATTATCAAGATATTAATTGTTCCATGCAACATTAGACTAATCTTACAAATTGAAAAAGCTATAAATTTTTAAGAAAACTCTATTGATGTACATTAAGAAGTACTGTGATGACATTGAAAAGCAATTTACCAGTTTTATTGTTTTAAA
Organism: Argiope trifasciata; assembly: GCA_026543055.1. Lineage (NCBI taxonomy): Eukaryota > Metazoa > Arthropoda > Arachnida > Araneae > Araneidae > Argiope > Argiope trifasciata. The sequence goes on from JAPMOQ010033694.1 coordinate 5,509,980, forward strand.
ATAAGTATTGTTCTCTTTGATGGACTACGACAGTTGAGAGAAAAATATTGTTTCAGTGCATAGTGGTATTATGGGTTCAGCATGGCAATTGTTTTAACCTATGTCGTTACGTGTTATCCATCAATGTCAACCTTTTTCGTTTTCTTTCTTGATAAAACATCGGTTTTCTCGACTGAACTTTTTATTTGTACTTTCTAGTTCAGCAGTAAGGTATTTGAGAAAGAGAATCATAATGAGAAACTTTCTGATGAAAATCAATTTCTTCTTAAAGAATCACCGGTAATTACAGGTTAAGATGAAAGGCCAGTAAATAGCATTCTTTTTCGTTACATAACCAGTTACTTTTGTTTATTTTTATATCATTTTATCATCAAAGAAATTTTCTTTTTAATTTTTATTTGGAACTTAATTCAAGATTATTTTTAGATTTTGCTCCAAATAAAATTTGTTACACTTCAGCACTATGCATTTATCATAATTTAAGTACCATACCATCTTCTTCCTTTTGTAAGCTATTATTTAATCTGGCTTCTTTCATGTTTATTTATTGCAGCAAAATTGGTATTTTGCAAATGATGTTCACTAATATTTTGAAAAATTTAAGTAGATTATATTCCTAAAAATAATGCATATTTGCAATATTTTCAAAGCTCAATTATCAATAAAATACTATTTAAATATCTATTAAATAATATAAAATTTATTTCTGTATAAGGGAACATCAACTAATAATAAGTTTGAGAAGACTTGATGAGAATATTATCAGATATCTATAATGAGGGAAAAATAAAATTCATTAAAAATAGTGAAAAATAACAAAAGGAAATATTTATTAAAATGCGTTTAATTTACCAAAAAGGGAGATTTTTTTTTTCAAAAACATAGCAGGCAAAACAAAATATTACTTGTATGAGACATTATAGACGATATTATTGAAAAATATAACTTGAATAAATATCATAAAGGAGGTATGTTTTAAAAAAAAATTTGAATATTGAAAATATACAATAATGCTATCCAAATTCCAGTTTAGTGAGAAGATTTATATTATCATTTCATATGCTGATGATGACACGATATAGGTGATGAGAAATTCATGACGGCAAATGCTCTCTTCCAGGATAAATACTCGTAGATAATTGAATTATTTTATCATTCCATATATTTATTTCGTTTAATTTACCGGCGTCCTCGCTTGGGGGTATCCCGTGATCTGGACATCTAAGACTCTGGTCCTGGTTCGAGCATGATTGTTCTTCCCTTGTTCTCTTTGTGTGAGTGAACCCTCTCCCCATTAAAAAGGGTTTGGGCACGGGGATGTGTGTGCTTGTATATCATCTTCATTTGAGATAGAAGTCAGACTTCCACTTTCGGTTGCTTAGAGGTTTTTACCCTCAGAAGCCAGTGCATCCCCTTTCCGTGTTGACACGGCATCATCATTACGTTTAATATGACTTTTCTTTCTTAAACTTCTGTAGAACTTCAAATAAAAGCTTTCCACTTATCATCACACTTTGGAAAACAAATCCGTTATGAACAATGCCATAAATATCAGGAGCCACAACAATGATTGACTTTTTTCAGTGCATTTAATAAATTGTGTATGGCATGTTACCTGATTAATTTAAGAGAGCCATAAGTTTTAGTGTTTATGTAACTGAGCATATAATATTTGAAACTAGACAGATAACAAGACATCATAATATTTGAAGCTAGACAGATTTCATTCTCTATGCACCTTCTTTTCATTTGCCATGTTATAGCACATTGCTACATTTATTAGAGAGCATAATAATCATTATT
>JAPMOQ010033694.1:5512182-5588654 GCA_026543055.1 Argiope trifasciata
TATATATATATATATATAATCATGCATCAGCTATTCTATGCTGCTGTGTTGATGTTAACAATAAGCGTGGGATCTTTTAATTCCATCATTATTTTTTACTAGATTTCAATGCAAGTTCGAATCCAATAAAAGCTTAATACGTTAAGAATTCAAATTATTAGTAGCCTAAAAATTCATATTTAATGCATGCAACTAGCGAGACTTTATATAATGATAGCACAGATTGTTAAGGCAAGATCAGGAAATTTTTATTTCATTCATTTAGTAATATTCTAAACTGATGGAAGAATAAAAGCGTTGTTTTTTTTAATTCTTTTTTTTATAGGGGACAAACGAAAAAAAAAACCCTAGAAGATACATTAGTTGTAAGAAGTTACAATTAATTAAATTAAAGTATTGAAAAAAACAAATGTATAGTTCTTTTGAACAATTGTGTGATAATAAAAAAATGTCGCAACTTCATTTCTCGTTAGTTGTAAATTAAAACTTTGCCGAAAAAAGACATCAAGTTTCTAAAAAGATAAAGAAAAAAATGATGCTTCTAAAAAAAGAACCAATAAACTTAATTTAAAACATGAAAACAATGAAAAAGTTGTCAATGATTCACACTAGAGAAGAGATTACTTTCCAATTCTATCTGAAAAGATGTTAAAACTATTGGCAACTAAGAAATATCAGAAAGAAAACTTCAACAGAAAAAAAGTCTGCATTGTTTATAACCAAAATTCTTCAGCACAAAGTTCTTAAATTCCTCTAACCCCTATTACTCAGGAAATCAATGAGTATCTTCCTCAACTCTATTAAAAGAATATGTAAGGATATTTAAAGACCTCGTATACAATGGAGAAAGTTAAAAATTCGGAGAAGGGTGGTTGCAACCGAGAAAAAGAATTTCTTGAAAAAGAGAATCAATTAAGTAACTTGTATTTGTAGGTTAATTACTCTGCTTTTCATACAAAGTGAAGATATATTACAGACATGAGCCAGAGTATCTTTTCATTGCCTAAGGCTGCACAGGTAAGTAAAGGCTTCACAAAGTTGCTCTTATGCGCCTTCTTCTCTTTGTTTAGTTCATCAAGGGTAGAGGGTCATTAGGATGTGTAATTAAAGCCATTATTTTTTAAAGATAAATTTTAGCCGATATTACATACTTGGTTCAAGATGAAGGGCAATAAATACTATCATTATAATGGACAAATAAAGGGATTTGTTTATCTATTAAAAGTAAATTAGTAGTATTGAGTTAAATATAAACTATTATTATTAAAGATATCTGAAAGAACTAGATACAAATCTGTCTTTAAAATGTTGTAATCATATATATAAAAATACACTTAAATACTTTTTAAAATAAATATTTGAGAATTTATATTCTATTAATGTGGATTGTCATCAGAGCCATTATTCTTTAACGATACTTTTTAGCCGATGTACACTTAACACGAATGGTAATAGATGCTTTTAGTATTATGGACAAATAATGGAATTTATTTGATATCAAGAATAAATTAGTAGCAATGTGTTAACATAAATTATTATCATTTTATATGAATAAATTAGATAGAAATATGTTTTTTAGAATCGTCAAATATGTGAAAATAAATTACTTTTTAATGGGACAGTGCACTCTATGAAACACTTTTGGGAATTAATTAATTAGGGTTAAGAAATTTCTTATGCATGCGAATTAAAATATAAATATGTCAAACTTCTTTGCATATTAAAAAAATGCATATTCTTGCATAATATAAAATGCATATTCTTTTTTAATGTTTGACCGAAATCTTAATCATCATTTAATTTAATTTATTCAAAAAATTAGATACCTGGAACATTTAAAAAACATCTAAATCTAATTACAATATAATTTCAAGAAAAGTCATTAAGATGTATTTTTTTCCTCTTGACCTTTCAAATGTTTATTTTATTATTTTATATAATACTAATTATTTATTTTATATAATACTATTTTAATTGAATATAAACATATTTGGTGATAAAACGATACAAATAAAACTGCAATTTTTCTACATACTTGCTTATTTTAAAATCCACTGTCCCATTAAGTTAAACATTTGAAAACTTATACCCTATTAACGTAGAGAGGCATTAGAATGTGTAATTAAAACGAATATTATTTGAACATATTTTTAGACTACTGACACATATTTGGTTCAATAAAATGATTAAAAAGACTGTTAAAATGATGCTGAAAATAATGAGACTTTTTTAAATTAAAAATTAATTTGTGTTATTAAGTTCAAAATGAATTAAATCATTGTTATTAAGGCATCTCAATAAATTAAATATAAAACTATCTTTAAAATGAAACTATCAGACATGAAAAATTACATTGAAAAACTTTTTAAGACAAATATTCGAATGCTTATACGAGATATTTAAAATTAAACCATGGGTAAAATGACTTGGCAGATCCGTCATATAACTAGGATCAAAAATCGCATAGGAACCAAGGGTCTCAAACGCCTGTACAGGGAGCTAGAGTCACGAGCGGTCGTTGCGATACAAACACGGGCTGAGCAAATGTTCCATTAAAGTGTGAGCTGACAATGTAGAAGATTGTTTACTTGGTGAGAACATTATCCCAAAAATAGTTCGATTTATCTAACATTCTTGCAAGAGATTATGCTAGAAATGTTGAATGATGTTCCGATGCCTATCATTCGACAAATTCGATTTCAACACGGTGGATTTCCAGCACATTTCAGCACAGACGTCAGAGCATACTTGCGGGGTACTTTGAATGGTGGCTGGATTGGTCACGGTGGACAATTGCATGGTCACCCCGATCACCTGAGCTGCCTCCTTTGGATTTTTCTTATGGGAATTTTTGAAAGGACTTGTGTATGAAACACTTATTGCAACGCCGGAAAACTGTTCTGGCAGCAGATGTGTTCGAGATACACCTGGCATGTTTGAGAATGTTCCATTGAACGTGTCATTTTCAATTAATTTTTTTGAAAAAATTTCTGAAATAGTTATTATTTTGCCTCGATAATAATTTATGAATCAAATTTATGAGAAATAATTTGTGAAATCTTTAATCAAATTTGTTTTATATTTTATTTAAAATAATATTACAAATATAATTTATGCTCAAACACATTACTGAAATATTAAAATTCAAACCATATATTTCTAAATGGATGTAAGGAAGATAAATTTGCAATCATCACGAAATTTATCAAAAATACAATATTCTTTATGTAGGTTGTAACATCTTCTTTATTTGAAAATTTGTACTTTTTCTACAACAATACAAATTTTTAAAAAATTAAGAAACAAGATGGTTGGTTTAAATTTAAGGACAAAATAATTTGTAAAATAAAAACAGCATAGTAAATAAATAAGGTAATAATAAGGAAAATATTTTATCAATTTTATCAAAACTATTTTACGAATCTAATTTATGTACAGACATATTACTGATTTATTGCAATACAAATTATTTATTTCTATTTGAATATAAGAAAGCTAAATTTACAATAAACATTTAATTTACAATAATCAGAAAATTTATCAAAAATACACAATTCACTATACTGCTTCTAAATTTTTCTTTAGTTGAAAATTAGTCCAGCTTAGAAAAATATACATTTAAATCTTTTATGGAACAAGACCATCGGTTTAAATTTATGAAAAAAATAAATAGAATAAAAAAAGGACACACAAAGTAAATAAAATAAAAATAATTAGAAAATAACGTATAATAAATAATGCAATAAAGAAGTAAATAAAGTGAAAAAAGATGAAAATAGAAAGAGTTTGATTATATAAATCGATTTCTTTCTTTGTTTCCATGCTTTGAAATTTGTGGCTCACTCTTAAAGAAAATTGGTAGAATGGCACAATGATCAGTACACAAAGAAGCGAGTTAAGAATAAGTTTTAATGTATTTCTTTCAGTTTTCTAGCATTTCTACATTAGCGAGTATGATTAGACTTATCGATTTCTGCCCAATAGTAAATTATTTCATTTTTTCAAAAAAGCCTTTAAGATGAGTTAGAGGAAAGTCGTGCCCTGAGAAATTTCTGACTTGGTTACGGCATGTTAAATTTTCTTAAGTGGAAATATCTAGCAGATATGTTGTACGGTACTGAATACTTTTTTCCAAAGATAATTCACCAAACTTGACATGGTTAGTGAATCTTTCGCTAACTTAAAAAACGAGATCGTACTGTAACGTTAGTTTACCAAAAATAGAAAAAAATAATTAAGTTGAAAGAGAGGATTAAATTTATTTATTTTCTTTTCATGATCCGGTATATTTGAAAATTTTATTTTATTTGACATTTAACCATGCAGAAAATATATCAAATACTCAAAAGTAGTTCCTTTTTATTTTTAAAAAATAGAATAACACTTTGAAGAACAAATTGAAGTGATAGCTGAAATGTACTTATATTGATTTATATTAGTACGAATCACATTAGGAAATTAAATTTGAAAATAAATTTTGCGCTAAGCATAAAAAAAAATGCAGTTGCATTTTGAATATTAAAAAAAACCCCATTAATTTTCAAAAGAACTTGTCCGAAAAGAGTAACTAATTAATAATTAGGAATTAGTTACCAATCATTAAAAAAATGTTATTGAATTAAAAATTAACTAATTCATAAATTATTACTATTATATATCATGTTTACTTTTTATTATTTATAAATAAATCTTTTTAATCTAATTTCACTAACCACGAGAGGATTCTCCGTTCCTCAAGAAAGTATTCGGATAAAAGAATGGATCCCCACTAGAACTATGGTTCAGTTTTATGGAGAAAGTATAGAAGGGACATTCTCCCGGGCCATTGAATTGTGGAATCTAACACAGCGCTTGGGAGAGGCCTAGATTTTTGGACCATCAACAGCCAAGGAACAACCTTTAAAGCAGGAGGCTGGTCCCGTCAATGGTAGGAAGTAGCAATCCCCACACTAAACCACTAGGACTGCATTAAAGAGGATTTGCATAAAAGTTAGACCATCCTTAACATTTTAAATTATTGTCTCAAATGTTTCCTTAATGTGGAAAAAAAATTCTCAATGACATTAAAAAGAGACTCAATGACATAAATTGATTTGTGAAAGTATAAGAGGAATCGATTTTTTTTTTTTTGTAATGAGAGAAACTTAATCTCAGAAATTATATATTTCATGAATAATATAAAATATCAACAAACAATACTACAATACTACAAACAATATTAAATTACAACAATTAACAAAAAATTCTACTTTAATTTAAAATATCAAATAAAGGGTATATAATGGGAAAAACAATAGTGAATAAATACAAGACAAATGATAAAGAAATAAAGCAAAGCAAAATCATGAAGATTCCCTAATCTTTTGATAGAAATATTAATACTACATTTTATTCATTTTATAAGTATTTATATTTAATACTTTACATACCGTTTAAATCACGGATATTAAATATTTCCTTTTTATTTAATCGTTTATTTATAACATTTATTTAAAAAGACAAATATTTCAGTAAAGGGATATCAAATCTTATGTAAATAAGCAAATCGATATGTATCCCTTAGTTGAGGTATTTTGAAATTTTATCCATTATTTATTTCAATAACTAATTCATGCATATTGAAGCAAATAATATATATTGTGAAATGTATGCCCAGAATTTACTACAATATTTTACTGTATCTCTTTGATTTTTTTATATATTTTGGCTTGCACAATCGGCTGAAAGTATATTAGCGAAATACGTTTTCGATAGAAATTCACCTTATGAATTTATAATAATTATCATATGAAAAAATTTAAATTCATTTGGGCAAATATGTAAATTATTTATTACGAATAATCTTTATTATTTAATTCAAGTCCTTCATTCAAGATTAAAAATTAAAGGATTAATACATGTAGTTGTTATTTTAAATATTAATCAGTTATTTATGTAACAATAGAAACAGATTTGAGACAAACTCATTAATAAAAATATTTTTTTCTGAGTTACTGAAACATACACATAAGAAATTTGAAAATGAAAATATACATTTCCAATAATAAGTGATATAATATAATAATTGCAATTTCTTGAAATATTGAAATTTTTTACTAAGACCGGGTGATTATTATTTTTTACTCAATGAAGACATTTCTTCAGAAAAAGAATTTTTAATAGTTTTTCAAATAGAATTATTAAAAAAATGTAAGTGAACCATTGTTATTAAAAAGTATCTGAATATTAAAAAACATATATGAGAAATTGTAAACTTTTGTAAAAATACAAAAATAGCCTGAAGACTAACACAAAACTATTGCAAGAATCAATATTTAATTTTATATAATTGCATCAAAATATTTTTAAATCAAATAAAGATTTTTAGTCGGTTTTCGAAATTAAATAATGTTGAATATAACTAATATATATAAATATATATATATACACTGAAGTGACAAAAGTCATGGGATAACTGTTAATATCGTGTCGGTCCTCCTTTTGCCCGGCGAAGTGCAACAACTCGACGTGTCATGGAGTCCACAAGTCGTTGGAAGTCCTCTGCAGGAATATAGACGTCCATAATTGTGAAAGTGTGGATGGTGCAGGAGTTTGGGCACGAACGGACCTGTCGATGATATCCCTTAAATGCTCGATGGGATTCATATCGGGTGATCTAGGTGGCCAGATCATGCTCTGGAATTGTCCGGAATGTTCTTCAAACCAATCGCGAACAGTTCTGGCCCGGTGACATGGCGCATTGTCATCCATAAAAATCCCATCGTTGTGTGGGTACGTGAAGTCCATGAATGGCTGCAAGTGATCTGCAAACAGCTGAACATAACCATTTCCAGTCAATGATCGGTTCAGTTGCACCAGAGGACCGAGTCCATGCCATGTAAAAACAGCCCACACCATTATGCAGCCACCACCGGCTTAAACAGTGCCTTGCTGACAGTTTGGGTCCATGGCTTCGTGGGGTCTGCGCCACACTCGAACTCTACCATGAGCTCGTAACAACTGAAATCGTGACTCATCTGACCACGCCACGGTTTTCCACTGATCTAGGGACCAGTCGATATGCTCACAAGCCCAGGAGAGTCGCTGCAGGCGATGTCGTGCTGTCAGTAAAGGCACTCGATTCGGTCTTCTGCTGCCCAAGGATGACAAATTTCACCGCACAGTCCGATCGGACACGTTCCTCGTACGTCCCACATTGATTCCTGCAGTTATTTGACGAAGTGTTGCGTGTCTATTAACATTGACCATTCTACACAGACGTCGGCGGTCTCGGTCGTTAAGAGCAGGTGGTCGCCCACTGCGCTGTCCATGATGGGATGTGATGCCTGAAATTTCATACTCTCGGCACACTCTTGATAGTGTGGATCTCGGAATGTTGAATTCACTAACGAAATCCGCAATGGAATGACCCATGCGTCTAGCTCCTACTAACATTCCACGTTCAAAGTCTGTTAATTCTCGTCGTGCCGCCATAAATCTCGAAAAACCTGTTCACATGAATAACTTGAACACAAATGAAAGCTCTGGAAAACGAACTGCGCATTTATTCTTTTTCGCTGCGATACTACTGCCATCTGTATATTTGCATATTGCTATCCCATGACTTTTGTCACTTCAGTGTATATAACTTCTAAAAAAATAAGAGTATTTTTTTATTATAATATGCTTAAATTTTTTTGTTATAAAAGGAATATTGTCATAGATGATTCATGCTTTAGTTTACTTCCTACTCAGTCGGTCTTGCATGCCCGTCATATAGTAATTTAACATCAAGCAAATTTCTGTATGAAAGTGAATCAAATTGTGACTGAATATAGGTCATGAACTTTTCATCACAATTATATGTCTTCTCACAGTGTCATTCTTAATAGCGAATTTCTGAAAAAAAATCAGTACAGACGGCTCCAGAAACTGTTTATTCCCCGGATATGGCACCATACGACTATTTTATTATTTCCATTGCTGAAAGTGCCTCTTTATGAGTATATTTTTTAATATATAGTGACAGTCGAAAAAGCCAGTTCAGATATCGAAGGGTTTATTGAAAACACTTTTATAGCATTTTTAATGAATCGGAAAAGTGTAGGCAGAATTAGTAAAGTAGATTAGTCTGAAGATACAATAAATATTAAATAACTAAATAATACGCATTATTATTTTACAACATTTTCGATACGTTTCGAAATCCGAATAAATTTTAAAATATAGCTTGTCATTATTGAGAGAAAATTATAAAACAAACTCTCTTATTAACTAGTATTCAGTTTCATTTATAAATCCAAACGTATTTATTTCTAACTTATTTTTTGAAAAAATTAGTAATTTAAAAAATTAAATAGCCAAAAGAACCTTCATGAAAAATACATTAATTTTCTTTCCTAAAGTACAAGAAAATAAAAAATATATATTCAGTTAGAATTTAATTAAACTTAATTTAATTCAATTCTAATCTAATAAGAGTTTTAAAGTTTTGAAGTTAGTGATTAGAACCAGTTTTGAAGTTAGTGATTAGAAAAAATTTTACTATTAGTTTTTGTAGGGCTTTTTGATACTTGCTTTTTGATTAATTATGAATTTAATATTTTTTATTAAATTTGGAATACTGTGTAACAAATACTAAAATAATGATTTCTTTAATTACATAATTAAGACTAAGCGAAAATTAATTTATATTCATTTGGCATTCTTTGCATTGATTCCTTTGCTAAATTCATGTTCTATATTTAAAAAAATTATGGTTTATTTGGAAATTTAATGATTCTTTCGACTGTCAATTTCGTGTGTTATGAAGAATTATGAATTTACCTATGAGAGATATGAGATTTTCTTATTCATTTCTTGCTGACTACATTTGCTGGTTATTAAAATCAATTTAAATAAATATAATTAACATTAATTTTTATAATTACCAATTAAATATTTTTTTAAACAATCGTATCATTTCTTAATTTCATTTTCATTAAATTCACCTTTTTTCCAAATGAAATTAACAGATTTTTTTAAAAAAATTTGAAAGAAATCTTACATTTATATAAAGTATTAGTAGTCAGCAAAAGAATTTGAAATGCAAATTACTTTAAAATCTTCAGGCGAAAGAATTCAACTTAAAAAAAAAAAAAAACTGAAAGAAATTAATCTAAAAGAAAAGCAAACACTACCTTTTAATTTTTGTTCAGATTCCAAAAGAAAACTATTGAAAGAATTTACATTACCCTTATTATGGAAAATAAAAAAAGAATAAAAATATTAAATCACAAAATTAGATAATTAAAATTCTATTCATATTTTCATTCTTGAAACTGGAAGAAAATTTTTGTCAAACAATTTTTTTTTTTCAATTTGATAGGGAAAAAAAGCGAAGATTGGTTTGTTGTTATTTTGCTTTTAAACATTTCTGGTTAGATAAATTTGATTAGCACGAAGAGGTTTTTCTTCTTTGATGAATCTTAGAATTTAATAAGGAAAGAAAAAAAAAACTTAACTCCAGAAAATGAATAATTCTTTTTTCTCGTTTTAAGAGCACATGTAATGAAACGACTTTTAACTCGCAACTTCAGAAACGTTTTACTCGACATTTTCGTATGGAAAAAGAGTGTAAGCTCCCTGAACGAAGTTATATGCAATGGAATCATTTACTTTTTATTTATTTTCAATAAAATTAATAATAAAAGTAGAATGATATATGTATGTGAGTTTATTGAGGCTCTGCAGGAGAGATGGTTTGATTTAAAGAGTCAAATTTCCCTCGAATATACTTAGAAGAAAAGAAATGCACACTTTGAAGCGAATTTTAAGCATAAAATAGACATGAATATTTGTAAATATTAAAAAAAAAAATATTTTTAAACATTATTTGGAATCTAAACCGTTTTCTTTGTTTTTGGAAATATTTGATTGCGGACCTTTATTTCATTGCTAGAAAATAAGAAAGGAAGATTCTGTGTTTTTCCTTCATTCTTTTTTATTTTCTTTGACGATTCCGCAATGAAGTTTTTATTTTTTAGCTTCTTTGATCGTTTTTGTGTTAATTCTTTAAACAAAAAAAATTAAGTATTATATCTAAAATGCAAAATTTATATACTTGCTATTCTTTAATACTTTTGGAATAAACGTACAAGCCACTTGGCTGGCTATTTGTCGAGCTCATATTTTACAAATAAGAAATGGTGCTATCTTACTAACAAAAAATTCTTAACAGTATTCATGTATTATAATGTAAATGATGCAACATATTGTTGTATTATATCTGCAAGATATTGTAATCATACAATATTTTGTGTACATACAATATCATACATTTTGTGTTTATATAAGACAATTTTAGGTATAAAATCAATTGTACATATTTTTTGTAGGAGAAGGAAGTAGCGATTAAACGTCAAGACAAAACTATGCCATTTAAGTTTTTCATGAGACAGTAAAATCATATTTGATTTCATTGTGTAGAGTCATGTAAACAATAAAACTTGAAGTAAAGCAATAAAAAATGGCAATAAAATAATAATGCCAAATTGAAATTTGATAGGACCTATTAGAGATTCATCAAAACACCGAAATTATAGGTTTTGATGATCAAAATACTTCCACTTAAATATTTTTTTCGCATACGGGAAAATAAAATATGTTGCGAAATGACATTAAGAAAATCTATTTACTATTATAGATATATATATGAAATAAAACATGAATAAAGAAATAAAGAAAATATTTATAGCTGAAAATAGGAGTTATAGTTTTAACCGGATCTGTTGAAACTCTATATTCTTTTTCCCACAATATATATGCATCCTCACCTAAATGTCTCCAACTGCGACAGCCTAAGAGAATGTCGATTTCTCGCCTTACTTTTGATCCATAAACAAGAAATAAATTTAATATTTGTTTATCTAAGAGCTCTCGGAATTCAAATACTCATAAAGGAAAACGATATGAATAATGCACAGCCATCTTATTCTTGGCTTATGAATACGAATATATTCCTAATGCAATATTTATATCTCCCAAACGCATCACACATTGTTACCTTTGTTTGAATCTGGGGACCACCCTGTGAAATAAAAGTTTGAGTATCCCCTTGATGGTGGTTTAAAATTCAGCTTTCATTCAGGTCCTATTTTCTGTTCAGGCACTATGTGAAATACATTTATAAGTGAAATAAATATTGAATGCCTGGAGAATCTGAAATTTAGCATTTGAAACTGCGAGAATAAAGATTTATTTATATTGAAAGCAGAATAAAAATATAATTTATTAAAAAATTGAATTTAAAAAAAACGTAAAAAAGTGAGTATATTAGAAAAAATGATTATTTATATAGTTAAAAGCTACAATAAAAATGTATTCTGTCAATCAAAAATTAGCACAAAATTTATAAACAAGAAATGAGTTATTTTAATAAAATATTTATACTTTTTTTTTGTTACGTAATTAATAAGTAACATACTCTTGCATAATTAATAATAAGTAGCAAATATGCTCATTAAATAAAAATAATAATATAATTACAAGGATATTTCAAAACAATCATTTCAATAAGTAAGCAAGCAGTTTTTATATTTAAACGTTTTTAACACTATGAATTTTCGCAATACATAATAGTATTGTAATGTAGAATATATATATATATATATATGAATGAATAAATGAAGTACAGTACAATGTACAATATAATAAAGTAGTTATAGTGTAGTAAGTAAAATTATAGTTATAAATACTGCAATTTACATCTTACATGTAAGCACTTCTGAATCAAAATTGAAATTTTTTATTGTATCTCTTATTGTCTCTTTTACTAAATTTTTTATTGTGTCTTTTTATACTTTATTATAGTTATTCATAGTTATCTTTTATTTATTATTTTTATTGCATCTTTTATATTTTTGTTGTGTCTATTAATATTTTACTATAGTTATTCATTTATACCTTTTATTTATTATTTATATTGATTTTTTATATTTTTTGTGTCAATTATTGTTAATTTAGATTATAATTTTATAGTGCCTTAAATTATTTATTGAATTTATTTATTATTCAAATAAATTTATTTTATTACATAGCCGTCAGATTTTCAATTGAATTAGGAATTGAAGACGCAGAATTGGAGGAGTTAAACTGACAGTAACTCTTCAGAAGTAAAACCAATTTCTTACATTTTTAGTCAAGACATCGAATCCTCTAAAATAAATTCAAATAACAACCTTTGAAAATTATATTAACAGAGATTTTAAAAGACCAGAGAAACATTCCAATAAGCAACAAATTCAAATTTAAAGTGTTTGCATTAACTAAATTTTATAACAACACATCAGAAATATAACATAATGCGATATTTCAACATATTTTGAAAGTCTTGATTGATGTATGAAATCTTAAAGCTCGTCTCTAAAATGTTAGAAAAGCTGAAAAATATGTCAACTTCTAAGAATTTTCATTTGAAGCCTCTGATAACAAACTCATTAATTTTGAAATAGCTTTTAACCCAATCTAAATATTTTCTGATGTGTAGGAATGTAAAGAATTCGGGAAATAATTTTCAGATTTAATCAGACTGGAAATAATTATGAAAGTTGTATGACTGATAATTGTAGTATTCAGAAAATTTTTCCTATTCCAAGGAATCACTGAAATTCCTGTAATTATATTTACATTCGTATATTGTTTATCACAATCACTAAGACTTTAACAATTGAAGTAATATGAACATATATTTATCAACTATAATGCAGTAATATTCCATAGTTACGCTATAAGTGGACTGGTGAAAAACTATTAGATTTCCATAAGCTTAGGTCTAATTTTACATATAAATGCTTGTACATATTATCATTGGAATCAAGTGCAAAGAGGTAGGAAACAATTGCTGGAAATAAAAGTATTTAATAAAGAGTGTATCCGATGAGTGAATACCAATATGGAATACCAGTTACATATGACAAACAAATTGAGTCAATTAGAGTAATGGAGAACGATTTTTGTCAAAGATGTCCTTTCTCGATTTAAAAGGACTGTATGGGAAGGAATATGACATTATATTTTGTTCAAGTATGTAATTATGCTCCAGAGGCCTAATTAATCATATTTCCATTTTCATTTAGTAATTAGTTAGTCTTATTTGCAGTTATAATCGTAGATACCACCGTATATTCCCAACTATCCCTAAAAATACTGGGTAATTGGGAACATGCCCTTTGATTTCTAGTCACAGTAATTAGTTAATTTCTTGAGAATATATTTGTAGTTACAAGAAACTACTATTAATTACCTCAAAGTTAATTTTTGCTCCCGTTCTCGTTTATTCCAAAGAAATGTTTTTCTACTGCTTGTCAATAAAATATATTCAATTTCATGAAATATTTAGTGCATACTATAATTATTTCATACCTTCAATACAGAGTAGTTTGTAATCCTTCTATATACAACATTGTTGGAAAAACTATAGCAATGAACTTTAATAAAGACAGAAATAACTGAGTATTATGGGATATATAAAGGAAATATCCACGCTTTAAAAACACGTCCTACTGATTAGTATTAGATTTTTGAAATAGTAAGCATAGTAAATAATTAAAATCGAACGTTCAGTCTCCTATTCAACTCATTTTTCTTAAATATTTAAACTGTTTAAAGTAATTTACTGAGGATTTGACCTCAGAGCTTTTATCTGACAGTCATCAATCGCAAGCTATCATTAACCTCTAAAACAAATTTTGATACCATCAAACTATGGTCTTTAAATAGTTACACATTCAACTGTCTACCTTCAACTTTGTTAATCCTTAAGACGAAATATTAATAGGCATTCATTCTGGGAATTTCAACATAAAATATGTGTATTTTTCAAAAACTCAAGATTATTCAAGGTATTCAAGATTACTTCATCTATGCTATTAGCTATTTCTTATTCATTGTGACAAAATCATTGCTTTCATGTCGCCTTCAACAAAATTTTTTCTTCTTCTTTGAGTATGGTTTCTTGTTATTTTTTTCTATACTTGATGTCAAAAAATGCTGATAGTGCCTCATATTCTTTAAGCAAATTGATGGTATTTTCTTTAAGAATATCAGTCGTTAATTTGATATAAAAAATAAACATTATTGGAACAATGAGATACTAGCATATTTTTAGATGTAGAAGTACTTCTTATCACGTAACAAAATATTTCGAATTTTTTTTTTACAATAAAAAGTGTTCCTAATGACCCTGTGCTGAAAATTCGCAGTGATTTAAAACCTCACCTTGCTTTTTAGGTGAAAATTCAAAAAGAAAAATTAAATATTTTTCATAAGAGTATTTTAAAGAAGTCGATTGTTTCCCAACTTACAGACACTTCCCCGTTAAGTATGATTGTCTCTTTTCTCAATTACATTTTCTAAACATAAGTAAAAAAAAAATGCTGATAATTGTAAGATTTCATGGCTAAGTTTTTTTAATGAAGCATTTACTCATTGCTCACAGCATATTTTGATTATAATTAGGAAAATATTAAAAAGCTTTATTAATGGAAAAAAAATTATAAATATAATACGATCAACTGATGTAACATTTATGGTTGTTTAGCCTTTTGAAACAGACAAAGATTATAAAATGCTGTGTAATATTAATGCAAATTACAGAAATATTTACAATTAGAGTAAAACGCATTTGATGTTAGTTAATTTTTTAAATAATGAACAATTGAAACACTCTTCTTCTGTGGATTTTGTTAGAATGTTTCTGTTATAAAATGCTTCAAAAGAGTAAACAACTTTTTATCAAGGCTGCTTAGGATGGCAGATTAATCCAATGAAACATGAGAAACTTGGACTGAATTATGTTGAAATTTATTTTCTTGATCGTTTCCCAAGTGTTTAGCGCACGGCGATATGATCTAATATAATATATATTTGTCGTCCTGTTAATCACTTAATGGGTATTGAAGAGATTACATGCTCACGAATCTAATCATCAAAACCTAGACTAACTTGAATCCATATATGTATATCCGTCTTATATTCGCAATTTTACCTTTATCCTTTTATTCTTCCTTTTTATTAGATGCCATAACATAGAAAATGATTTCTATTAAAATAAAAGCTAAGCAGAAAACTATTCCGATAAATTATTAAACCCTAAAATTTTTTGTTTGTCTATTCAAGGACTTCATTTAATACATGTGAAATTTCTTCATACAGAAAAATTTGTTTATTTCAAGTGTCCCTATATTCTTCATTAGATTATACAGTCGCCCAACTCCTTTTTCAAACTTTTTATTTGCCATTTGTTTTTCTAGGAAATCCGTGTTTTAAATATCATCGTACATAAAAGAAACTCACACATTTTTCTAAGCCCATTTACAGCTAGTTTTGTGCTATTTAAGTCCAAAAGCTAACGCATCAATGTGATTGAGATCAACTTTTAAATACCATTGCAACTTTCTTTTTTAGGTAAACGATTCGATAAATTTCTGGAAATACTCTAGCTCTCATTTGAATAAAAGTTAGAGTATTTACACATTTATTTAATTATTTTATTTCAGAATTTTGTATGTATTCATCATATTTTAAAATGAAAAATATTCAAAGCAAGGAGAAAAAATTCTGTAACAAAGAGAATTTGTAATTACGTATCTAAAGGTTGAAAATTCGAGGTATCGCAGTTGATTAATATAATCGCAATTTCTTGAAGAATTCATTATTATAATTGAGCTCTGAAATCCTAAAACTCACCCTCATAACATTAGATAGCTCGAAATATATAATTCTATTTTTACTTTCTCATTAGAAGAATTCTGATTCTAAATATCTAAGGCTGAAATAATTTATCTTTTAATAATTTTTAATCCACCCAAAATATTTTCTTACATGAATAAATGCAAAGAATTCTAAAGATAATATTTATATTCACTAAGGTGTAGAATAATTTTAAATACGATATGACTATCAAAATAGCAAAAATTGATTTTGTCTTTACAGAAAAATTATTGTTATTACTACAATTCCATTCTTTTAAGTAAATTGCAAATTATAAATAATGAATTACTAAATTGTCTTACAATATTTTTCGAAAACTATATAGAAACAAAAGAGAAAGATATTAGAATTTTAGCTAAAAAAGTTGAAATTTTATCTTAAAAGCTCGTATCATAGAGCAAAAAGTTAAAAAGATACCACGATTATATAAAAGAAATAATTCATATCCAATTTAAATACCTTTGAAAAAAATTCTATTGCTATTAACTAAATATTTCTGCCATTGTAAAATTAATTTGGACGATGCAGATATTCACATTAATTTGAAACGTTTTAACATAATACAAATTGCATTTAGTGCAAAATTCTTTAGATTTAATTATGTCTTTTTTCCCGTTTTCCGTACCAGTCATTCAATATCTAAATATATGTGATAATATTTTTTGCAACATTAATATGAGTATTTTTTTTCTGATTTACAGCTTCTGCTACAGCATAGTTTTATATCTACCATTGTTCGATTTTCCTTTAGGTCCTGATTCTAACAATTTGGGAACTGACATTCGACCTCAGACAGAACATTCATTTTCCTAAACCCCTACAACTACAAACTGGCCACTCCGACCGTTGGATGGCACGCGGAAAAATCTGTATGACCAGACCGCCGCAATGGCAACACTGGTGGGAACTGTGGTTGAGTCCTAAGAGCCATCTCCAGCCAGATTACAAATCTTCCCTAAGGAGGTACATACCTCCAACGATGGGAGGAGCCGGACCACCATGACGAAAGCTTCTCATTTTCATTTGCGAAGTGCGCCTGGTGGGGCAAGCATTTTCTGCAAGCTGGAAATTAACTATACGGAATAACTTGATTGTAAGAAATTGTACTAAATTGATCTTGCCTGACAGCAAAATGAATCCATCTAATCCATCTAAGATGCGCTTACCTGTATGAAATTTTTTATGAATATTAAACTGAAATAGTTAATTAAATCAGTTCCCATAGTAAGGTACATGTTACGTAAATTCATTAAAATTCTCTCCTCCCACATATATATATAATATATTTTTTCTTTATTAAAAATTTGATCCTAGCTAAAGAATTATACAAGATTTCATGTCATTAGATTTTTACGAGCTAGTCTTAACTCATTCAATAAATTTAAATATTTTCCTCAAACATAAAAATTATAATTGCTGTTCCAAATTATGATGTGGAAGTGCTCGTGACCACTTTGTCACACCACGGAAATCCGAAATAATAACGACGTTGCTGTTGACGTTTTCGATTCGGAATCAAAATTTCGGAAAGACCCTTGAGAATTGAATGAGAAGCAAATTATAAGAATACAGATAACTATAATGGAATTCACTATACATTCGTAAGAAAAAATTTTTTGTAGATAGGTCACAATGATAATGCATTAATTAATCATTTACATCATTACAATGACCATTATATTCGGCAGAGTGTTTTTATACAAAAAAAGAAAGAGTTATTATCCTTACTTTTCATTTATCATTAAAGTATCTGTACAATGTAAAAAAAAATTCTTCTGGTAAATAGGCATAAAATCAATCCTCTTTTAAGCTAACAACGAGCGTAAACGGAAATAAATTTTGAAAATGAGCAGTCAACCGTTTTAGTGAATGCCTCCTTATTCTCTATCACCCTTAAGGTAAACGGAAACGCTCTGTAAAAAGCAACGACAGCCACACAAGATAATTAGATCATCTACAGAGCTAACCACAGAAGCCATTTGCGTAGACTATCTTCACCTTTCAACAGCACCCAAAGGCGGGAAATCAAGGCTATCCAGTGTTATCATTTCAACCACCTCGCACGATGTTTTCATACACCTTTTCGTCATCCAGGGAATAATAATTCTAAAGACGTTAGTTCACGAATGCTGAATTCAGTGATTTATCAGGAATGAGAATAAACTTGTATCAGTTCTTGCGTCATATATATCAAGAATTCAATTAGGGAATTGAAAGTATGGTTAACTGCTTTGCCTTGATACATTTCAACCAACTGATTTTTTTTCATGCTTTCCGTCTGTCTTGATTTTTAATTTTAATGATGTTACATTTCAGAAATCCCTGACTAAAATTTTAAAAATAAATCCGTCCTTACTGAAATAGCTTTGATCCATCTAAAGTGTCCTATTTATTTCTCAGTTTTTATCAGATAAATTATTCTTATATAGAATTCTACATGAATTTCGACATTCTACTTTAATGGATCTACCTAAATTTAGCCTCAATGGTGAGACAGAAATAAAATCGTATACTAATTAACTTTTTTTTTATTTTCTTGAGTTTCAGTTTGGATTTTAGTTTTTTTACTGTAGTAAAGTCTATAGGCTATATTTTACAAGATTTCTCTTTTTATAATTTAATATCTTATCACTTGTAAGTATATGCAAAATTTTTATTTTTATTTTATATTAAAAAAATAAAATCTTTGAGCATTGTTTATACATACATAATTAATCAAATATTTAGCAAGCAAACAAACCTAACAAAAGTATTATGGCTTTTTTTATTAAATATTAAAAAATATATGTTAACTTCAATGTTAACAATGTTAAGTTGCGTGGGCTTCTTAGGATATAATATGGCAAATTTAAAATTTTTTAAATAATTCAATAAATATAAAATAAAAATTTAGTTTTAAAAAGTTTCCTAAGTTATTCTTTGGTTTTAAATTTAATTTCATGCACGAAACCGGAAGTCAATTTCACCTTCTTGCTTTTATATCTTTACATGTTCTTTTAAGTGCCGCGTTTTCTATAAGCGATCCTTTACACACACACACACACACACACACACACACACACACACACACACACAAATATATATATATATATATATATATATAACCATAAAGCACACTTATATCAAAATATTTTAATGAGATTTAATTTACATTTAATAGAATACAGAATAAATTTTTATTAAATCTTATTAAAAATCTACTACATCCCCAATAAAGAGCAGTGTAGAAAATTTTCATGCCGATATCAAATTTGTGTAACTGTCTTGATAAATACACTGGCTAGAAGATACATTACATCAAGCTTCTATTTCCAAAGTAATTATTTATCAAGCAAGAAAAAGACTTTAAATGCAATAATTATCTTTTAAATCAATTGTAATAATTTTTCTGAGTTCTTACTAGTAAATTATGCACTCAACCTACGAAATTCTGAAATATCATCTGTAATGACAAAGTCAAATTGAATATAACAGACGAATTTGCCCAAAGATATACCTAGAATAACTCAAGCATCATTAGAATATGAAGCAGAATTCATAATTCATATCCTTTCAGAATTAATTGTCTGGTAATTCATAGGTTCCAGAGCTTACTTATTCAGATGTCATTTACTTGCATTTTCATTTTAATAGTCACGATCTTCGAATACGAATATTGAGATTTATAATACGTCTGCTTTCAAATAAAATACAATTGTCTTTAGTGATAATTTGACAATTGTCTTTAGTGATAATTTGACAATTGTCTTTAGGGATAATTTATAAAAATATAGGATAATTTGAAATTTCTGAGTTAATATTTCCAGCTATATTTCAGAAAGCGATTACTATAATTTAAGAAAAAAATGTTTGGATATTGTAAAATAATGTGTAAAGTTTTATAATTCGTGTTTTAATTTGATTTCAGAGGTTGTATTATGAATGATTTACTTAGAAAAAGGAGGTAAATATTCTAAAACGCTTTGGAAAGCTTTGGAATCTGAGAAAACAATCAACCAATGATCTAGTCAGCACGTAGGTTTTGATACATTCTACCATTATTGGTTATCACAACTATGTGATCTAGAAATTTAAACAGTGGAATTTTAGTATCAACTATAACACCTAATTGTAGTACAAGGTAATGAAGTTAATCTCATAATTTCCGTAGTGTCCCTTTAACCCATTCGAGATGGTTATTATTCGGAAACACTGAACTGCAATGATATTCTTTCAACATACGGTATACAATTCGTCTCAGTCAGAATAGACAGAAGAGATATTTTAAACTTTTCTGATAAGTCTCGTCTTTGGGGGGGTGGGGGCTGGTGGTAAGGTCTCGGGTTTGGAACCGGAGGGTTTCAAGTTCGAGACTTGATTCCACCGAAGAACCGTCGTGTGAGGGGGTTTCTTGCCCGTTAAATCTGTCAGGCCAAACGTCGTCCCGCTGGTGTGGAGAGAGTGGTGCCAATTCAATCGTCGTCCTCGTCATCTGATCTTGGTTCAAAATTACGAGGTCCGTCCCAAAATAGCCCTCGTGTTGCTATAAACGGGACGTTAATATAACTAAGCTAAACTAAACTCGTCTTTGGGATAAGAGAATTTCGAGTCGCTGACTCGATATTACTAAAGCGTGGTTAAGTATACAGGTTTCGTGCACATTGAACCAGCCAGCATGAGTAATTTTTCCCGTCATGTGATTTGGGTATTTCACTCTGTCTAGTGTACAGGTTTAGTAAGCATTGAGTCTGCGAACATGGGGAACATATCTCCTCATGAGATCTCGTTACTTTAAAGCTAATTCATAAGTTTTTAGTATTAAAATACTTTATTAGTTTGCATAATAAGATTATTTCCTTTTCCCGTTATTGCTTCTAAATTTATTTTTCTCCTAATCCACTAAAATTATTTTCTTATCTTCCTTTTCAACTATGATAATTTAAAAAAACTCATATTTTTACTGGTGTCTCTGATTTTTGAGCAGAGGTATTCATAAAAGAAACGGTATCAGATTTCTGGAACTGATTAATTTTAGTAAATTGGTTACTTAGTTTAATGCCATAATTTAATATCAGTTGGTATTAATTAAATGTCAAACAAGGTTGATGTTTAGGCATAGAGACTAGGTGTTAATATCTAAACGAATGAGGATGAATTGACACCAAGTCTAACTGACGCATCAACATATGGCATGTTAAAGATTTATTCACCTTTATTACCGAAATTCTTAACCTCATTTAAATGTAGATTAGAAAATATTTAGATCCATCATCATACATCTGTTAATATTTAAGAATGTATATCGCACAGTTCTTCAAGACTCATGGTATATTACTTTTTTATATAGCAATATTAGGAAAAGATGAATTAATAAAGATTCATTCGATAGGAAGAAAAAATTATTTTTATAGAATTTCTGCATAGTAATAATGAATCAAAGCACAGGGGATTTCAAAGCTACTCTTTAAGTGCTTTCCTTCATCAAAAAATAGCTTTCAGAAAGCACTAATTTGAATAGATAGAATAACTGTCCGATTACAGCAAGTTTTTCTCAATTAAAATTCTGCTAAATTTCAAAACGTCATTAATTTTTCTTCTTAATCAGCTCTTCTAGCGTTCTAATCTTTCGGATTCTGCGCGATTTCTTTTAAAGACAAAGCCCATTAAAAGTGCAGTCTTAGTAGAATTCATTCAAATGATCTGATCAAGTTATTTGAACGCTTAGACAAATATAAAAGAGGGGAATCGATCTGCACTTCTCGACAAAATCAATTGACGTAAAAGCAATTTCTTGTACCCATCTACTAATTACTTCAATACTTTGTGATACTTTTATTTTAAGACAATCTTCGTTTAGATATCCTAGTGAAAACGTCGCTAAGAATTAAGAGGTGAAATTTGATTTAAGCAATGAGTAGAAGAATTCACTAAGAGCAAAAATTAACAAATGTTGATCAAGGAATAAGATTTTGAATAAATGCATTCAAATAAAATAAATGTTTATCAATCAAGGAAAAACGATTGAGTAATTATTCGTTGCGCAGATAATTCTTGATATTTCAGATATACTTTTACGAAAAATGAAACTTGTAATTTGGTATTGAAAACAAACACGAAACTGTCTTAAAGTAGGCTACTCAAAATATAAGAAAAAAATGATAATTAAACACAATTAAGTCTTGAGCTCATTTATGTAAAGCAAGATAAATTTTGTTCTCGTTTATCACAAACAACTTTTTTGTTTCTAAATGCTGATGCATAATTAAAGCAATTTTGATTTTTTAGCTCAAAAATGAAATGCCTGAATATGATATTTGAGCTAAACTCATAAATATCTTGTTTTTCATAAATATTAAACATAATTAATTCTGTCAAATATAATTCTTTAAAAAATCATTATTGTTGAAATTCTTAAGTCAAAATTAAATTAAAGCAAGCTTACATTTTATAATTATCAGTAAATAAATCTCGAAAATAACCAAGCTTTTTTATTGCAATATCGTAAACACGATTTGATTTTCATACCTTTAAATATTAAAAAAATACATATTATAAAGCAGTTAATTACATTCTATATAAAATTTTTACAATATTATTTAGAAAATAAAGGATATTTAATAAAAATAATAAATAATCTAAAATGATTAAAAAGATTTTCTTGTTGCAACTTTCTAAATTAATATTATCGTTTGTTCAAGCAATCTTTATTTTAAGTTAGTATATTTTTTTCTTCTTTTTAACCATTAAGTGACATCTATCTACTTTGCATTCATCTGTAGAATAAATTTAGTTAATCTAAACAATTATAAGACATAATTTAGTTTTAAAATCGAACAAGAGATAGCTTGCAAGAATCTCATCAGTTTGAACAGTAGTTAGATAACCGGAGTAGGAGACAGCTTTTGAGAGTAATTAGTTTTGAAAATTTTTATACCATATCAAAGAGAATCTGCTTCATTATAATATAAAATTCGGCAGAAACGAAATACCACTGCCTTTGTTTTTCTGTATTATTTTCTTTTATTTATCTTTGATGCAATAGATCATATCGGATATACTCCCCCCTCCTCTTTACTAAAGAGGAATAAGCTTTTGTTGATTAAACTCAATTTAGACAGCATTCTAGTGAAAAATACGGTTGAAATTCAATGGTATTCACCAACTACGATGTAATTAGTCCATAATAGATATGCTCCGTCTTGGAAATAGAAATGAAATCCAAACTAATGCACCCATTCGGGAACAACGAACAGCCATTTTGGAAGTTTTTTGCAATGATTAGTAAAACACTTGTTCTATCTTCAAATAGTGCAAAGGATGTTGAAGGAGCTAATCATAGTATTGAAACTCCGTCATATGAAAATGAGGCCACTTTACTTATTTCCGAATTTTCCAACTTTCCAATCCATATTAATTGATGACTCTTTGTGCGCAATGATACAATTAGTTTACTCCAGGTTAAAATAAGGGGCTGGTCTTTGTTGGAATATCATTACACAGCAATCATCCAATCCAGTAATCGAATAGATAAAACTTGCTAAATACAATCTACCCATCCAGTTTCTAACTGAGGTTCATCTGAACTGCTTAACAGTTGGCTGAATTTTCCGCATCACACATACAAAGTACGTGTGGCACCTGTTGAATTTTTTAATTCAATGTTTCTTGATTGCATATTTCCATTTTTCTAAATTAATTAATACAAAATTAATCCAGAACAAGCAAATACGATGATGTGTTTCTCAATAAGCATTTAAATGATCCACACAGTCTAATTCAGAATTATTCATATTAGAAAGAAATTCCTTTACTATAATATATTCCTTTTAGTTTATACTGTGTTAAATATTCACTGGAGTATGATTCGTACGTATTGAGATATTGAAATAATTCATCTTAAATTCATAGGAAATGCTTTCAAACTCTTGATAACTTCTGAAGCACTGTATGTACAGAAATACAGAATTGCAAAATGATTACTTTTAGTATTCTCTTTTATTTATTCAGCTATAAAATATAAATTAGCTATAAAAACGATGCTACCTGTAAAACGAAATTAAAATTAACTTAAGTAATCCTAAATTGAATCAAGTTCCTCCTACTTACCTTTAAATTTTCGACTTATGTTGAAACTAATTGACAATTTGATTCATGATAAGTTGGATTTAGTACCTATATTTACAAGCACAAATCTTAAATAAAACTAGTTTTTTAAGGACTTCAAAATCTAATTTCGGAAAATCTTGATCAAGTTAACTAAATTAAATTACATCCATTGAATAAATAACCAGCTAATTTTTCGGTATATATTTCACCATGAAATTTGGTGTTTTTTACATTTCTATCTCAGTGGATATTTTCATTTTAGAAAAATAATTTCATAACTATATGCAAATAAATCAAATTGAATCGTGCTGAAAATATAAAAGCGTATAAATAAAGATTTTTCGTTTTTTGAAATCATATGTTCCCGATGATTTTGAAATATACTCCTTACAATTTTATTTATTTAATACGAAATAGGTACGTCTTTCTCATTGGAAAGCAAGAAAGAAAATTGATTTTCCGAGAACTGAATTCTAATAGGAAGCAAAGGTTTAGTATTTTCCTTATAGGCAGTGAAAAATATTGAAAAGAAAGGTATATTTTTAATTTTCGGTCTACGCAAAGTGTGAAAAATTAATGAAAACAGCAACAGTTATTTTTATTCTTATAATAAACATATTATTATTTGGGCTCTTATTATTATCTAAGAACCTCATTTTAGAAGCTTTATGATAGAAGAATTATATTTAAAATAAATGCCTTATATTTTACAGTTTGTTCATTAGAAATTTCATTTTTTAACTAGGTAACCATTACACGAATAAGGACTGCATATTATTAAGTTATTGTTACGGATTTTTCAATCCTCAATCCGTCGGGCTCTTTTTACCTTGTATAGTGCGTGTGCACGGTGTGAGAAGAGATGATAAACACGCAATGATCAGCCCTTTAGTAGATGACACAACACATACCACGTTTATTTACAGGACAACACAAAGACGATAAATATTTATAACACAAATATGAACAGGAGACAACTACATACAGCCGAGACGAAGACACAGGACAGCACACTGCAGATACTAGCTTACAATAGCAACAGTAATCCACAGGCAGAAATTCCGAAGTGACAATGTCCATAGTTCACAAAGCGGCCAGACAGGTTTCAGGCAGGAGAGGGAATCTTTAAGGGATTCTGTCTACACTCATGTAGGCCTCTCTGTAACAGGCTGAAACTATTCATCTGTCTCTTCTTGCCTTTGCAGCCGACTCAATATTTCGCACAACGGAACTACTCCTCAGTTCAGCACAGCTCCGTTCCCGACGACGACACAATGGGCTATGACACACGACACAGACTTCGTCAGAATACGTCACACATGCGGCCAAAGTCTTCTGTTCAGGACTCCTCAGTTCAAGACCTCTCTATTGAGGTCTATTCCTTTTTCGATTCACTAACTGACCGATCAGCTTCTCTTCTGTCCACTGCTCAGCTTCGACTTGATTCCTCTTCAAGACCTCTCTATTCAGGTATTTTCCTTTTTCGATTTATTTATTCCACTAAGTTGACTGACTTCCTTATATAATGGCGAAGGGCGGGGCTAAACCTTCTGGACCAATCAGAATCATTCTAGAATATTTTGGAATTCCTAATGGACGGATCGGGAAAATTCTCGATGTTTCGGGTACTTTCCATTTTGTCGCCAAGCCCTGGGACCTTTGACGTCACACCCATTCATTATTCAATACAGATTACTGTAAATATGTCTTCCTTACGATGACAGTATTAGCGCGGGAAACCAAAACCCCAGGTATGTAACAATATGAAGAGGCTGACATCCCTAGGGTATAAAATCCTGTCTTAGGTATAAAAGATGCAACTTTGCCAAAACACCAACCATAATAGAATCACAAGGTTTATTTATTTGTAAATATTGGAATAAATTTATACATTTGGAGCATTCTAAGTATATTTGTGAGAACTACAAAGATTTAATGAAATGAATAGGAGACTCTCTTCTTGCTTTTTATATGTGATTTCATTCTTTTTACATTGCTTCTAGTTAAGTATTACACATATCAACATTTTAATTGGAATGTTGATAATTTCACTAATTTTTTTAGGACATTCAAGCCAATTATTCTTCATTTCTGTATTAATTTTATATATTATTATATTGTTGCCAATCTTTTTATTTTAACCTATGGTCAATTATAACCTAATTGTAACATTTAAATTCTTAATTTTTTTTTTAATTTTTAGTACTACATTTAGGAATACACACAGCCTTTTATTTTGGTATTGAGGGCGTGTCCGCAAGAAGGTTAGAAGTGCAGAAAATAAATTGATAGTCTTCGTCTGCCTACTTTTGTTTCTCAATCATGTCATGCCACGCCTTAACCCAATAGATTACATTTGGGCATGTTTAAAAAGATAACCTTAATGCAAAATGTACGCTTTGCATTTACATTTAAAAAACCAAAATAAGAAATTCTGATCCTTATGTTCTAAAGTTTTTGAAGTTTACTCATTACGGCATCAAAACCGTAGGGTGAGTAAATAGGAGGTGGGATATAATATTTATTGTTTACTATTCCCGGTCTCATTTCTTTAAATCTGTCTTTAAAAATGCAAAATAGTAGCCATAAATATTATCTTCTGAGTGCCTTCTTTGGCTAATTCTCAGGGTACGCTCCTCTTAATCATCCCACGCTTCGCCATTGTAAACTAGGATTGAAAAGAAAGCCAGAAGTTTTGAAATTGCTTTCTTAGAATATCTTAATTTCCTTAAATTCTTAAAGGAAAAGCCATTGTCCCTTGAAATTAACCGCTATCTTTCAGGCACAATAGAATTTGATTAAAATAACATGACTCTTCATTAAGGCGTTTTACCGAAAGTACCTGACTCTATCAAAACAGCTAAAAAGGTAACTGTTTACTATATAAGCAGATTAAACTTCAACAATTTGCCACTCTTTGACATCAATTTACGTCTCAAAGAACGTCGAGGATTTTTCAGGTTTACGTTGCCTCAGCTACAAAGTGAAGATAACACTGCATCCCAGCAAACATTTTTCATCAGTTTAAATGCCAACGTAATAACTCCAGCACTTTCTCAATAGACCAAGAAAATTGTTTACCTCCTCAAATGAACGGGATGTTTGAAGTACTCGGGAAGTCTTTATTAGCCTCATGTTTAAATTTTAAACAAGCACTAGAGAAAATATCTCTGCCAGTTCTTACTATGTAAAGCTGCAGCTCTTCTCTAGTTAATCTACATTGTGGCTCAGCCTAATTAGATATTTTGTCTTCAATGAATCTTTCTGATTTGTCCTTTAATCTTGATTGCTTGAATAGGTCTTAAGAATCCGCATTAAATTTAAATGAAAATGTCTTTATTTATGTTATCTTTCTACTTAGAGGAGAATTCAGCGTTTAAGTAATTTCCTGAGTGGAGAGCCACCGTTTATTTTAATAAGCCAAAAATTAGTGGAATGATGATTCTCTTAAGCCTATGGAGGAGACAATGACAGTATTGAGAATGACTATTATAAATCAATATATTTGAAATCAATCAACAGGCATCATGCCACTTTTAATGCAAAAATTTTATTCGGATCATCATAAATATTTCACTTATGATGACGAAATAATTTAAAGATATTCATCAACAGTGTAAAATTATTTTTGAACTGCAACTTCTTTGTCTCTGAGCTAGGAAATGGATCAATTCGGGCTCAGATAAAATGCGTCAACTACACTGTATTCCAGTGAGCAACCAGCTGATAAGATAATTTCTTTGCCTCAAAATCCGAGGTAATTTTTCGGACAGAAAAGCAGAATGGAATCGTCCCTTTTCTATGAGTGGTTTGTAACAAATTATCTTTTACCCTCAGATTTCAGTTATGCGCTCTAAAAAATCTAGATCACGAACTTTATCAAAAGTGAAGATTTGAGTCGAGTCTGTGCTCCTTGAATTATAATTATTGCAAAACATTTTTTTTCCAAAATGCCTTTAAAGACGCAAGAAAAGAAAAATGAAATCATGTATAGTCGCAATATGTCATCTATGCCTCGCTAGATTAATTTGGGAATATGTTACTCAACTTGCAGGAGGAAATGTGACTAACTGCGCAGCAACATACTAAATTGATGCACAATTGGATGACATAACTTTAAATCTGTCACTTGGTTGTGACATATAGATTATCAGAAGTATTTATAACTCATTTCTTCATAGAAAACTTCCAGGAAATATATAAAGCATTTCTTCATTTTATTACTTACCTAACATAAAAAATTGAAAGACAAAATCGATTTTTGCTCAAGGAATCTAGTCAAGTTGTTTGATACTCATGTAAACTAACTAAGTCAACGATTCATTTATATTTGCCTTTGATTACTAAGTCTAAAAATGTAATTCAAGTCATAACTTTTAGCTGAATTAATAACATTTCATATAAGCGAAGAAAAATTAATTTTATCTACAGCTAATTTTAAGAGTTTTATTCGCAAATTTATTTCGTATGCATCTTCTGTAAATATTTAGTGAAATATTTTTTAATGATTCAGTAATATGTAATTTTTATAAAATTTTCTTTGTATGCATTCATCTTGCATTTCATTTTTTAAATCTCTTATGTTTAATATACTGAATAAAGTTAATACCCGTTTTCCCTCGACTGTTTGTTTGCTTTGCGTGGCCAAGAATACCACTTTGATTAATATAGAGATACTATTCATTTTGACACGTTATGTGAAACATATGGCTAACTTACCAGGAACGGATCTGCTTCTAAATTCAAATGGGACCAGCTGCATCAACTTGTGGCATTGTGGAATGTTAGTAGGAATGAGGATTTATGATTGTATGAGGGTTATTGACTTACATTAAATATTTGGTTCCGTCACTAATTAGAAAGCATTTGTCAAATTATTCTGCGTCTTTGATCAAGATATCAGATTCACGGTCAAAAGCATTCTTACTGCTATAGAAGGAATTATAAATGACCAAGAAAATATGATATGAGTTATAGTCTAACGTGATAATGACAGGGAAACATTTTGAATCTAATATAGCAGTTCAATGTAGATATATTTATTAGCTGATAATCAAATGATTTCAAGTGGTGGATACATTCGTTTTGGAGGAGAGTTAAAGAAAAAAAAATACTAAATGTTATTTCAGAAGGTTATGTTAGCCAAAAGGTTTCATATATTTCAAGAAATCGTAGCTGAAAAATATAACCTTTACATTTAAATAACTGAATGTTTATAAAATTACAATATCAGTACTGTCATAAAAATAATCAACTAATTATTACATTGCATAAATCTGAATTGAAATAAAAAAATTCCAACTAATGCCGTAAAAGATAGATATACTGGAGAGCCGAGGCGCTGCAGTGAATTAAAGACTCCATAGTAAAATTACGAGTATGGTCAAAATTGTTCAAAAATGTTGAAAAGAGAAAAGTCTTTGAGATTTGACGGCTCATAAAAGCAATTTTTTGGAGTAAATACCTTGAATAGTAAAGATAATCTTAAGTTATATATTATTTTGAAGATAAGAGAAATACCTTAAATTTATAAATTATTTCCCAAGTTAATTTAATTAACTATTTTATGGAATAATTTTAAGAATGAATAATAGTATTGGAACGGTAGTTTTAAAGATGAACAATGCAATATATAAATAATGAAATATGCAAAAATTATCACTTATGAGAGTTAATAGTTGGGTAATTTTAAACATCAATTACGGCATTACAACAGCATATCATGGAGTTCATCAACGCGTTTAGTTGCTCAGCTGTCATAATGTGACACATTCCATGATTGAATTATTGATTTAATTAATTAGTGTTATTTCTGATTTTTCTGTGAATTAAAGTTCTTTATTCGATTCCACAGTTTTCGATTCATTTAAGGTTTGGAATATTCACAGATCATTTTAATAGTGAAATATGACTGTCTTGAAAGCATTGCCAAGAAGCTGAATCTTGCTGAGATACTGATTCTTCATTATCATCTAAAACAATATGTACAGAAAATAACAGCTTAGAAACAAATATCCATCCATGCATATTTGAACATTTATATTCTCATTAATCACACAATTTTTGTCAATGTCTTTTGCTGTTATTAAATCTCAGATCATAACACTAATTATGTATTTAAAAGTAGATACAACATAATTAAGAATAAGAATGTTTCCTATCGAATTATTCTTATTTTTCTTTACGTATTTCATGTCATTGCTACCAAATAGTGAGATATCAGTCCAAAATGTGATATTATCAGTCCAAATTAAACTCTCTCATCGCCGTTTCTTTACAATGAGATTTTAGATCTGTTTAATGTTTACAAATTTTGTTTCAGGTTTTTTGTTGAATTCTTACATTCAATCAAGATTCTTGTATTCTGGCATGTATAGTTCTTGTACGCAATTTTGATTTGTATTATACCCTTTCACTTAATATATTCCCTGATGATTTTCTTTCATTTCAGATATACAGTCTTTTAATTATTCTGTTATTACTATTGATTTGCATCTTTTCCTGCCTCTGTCAGTTTTTTTCCCAGAGAAGGGATTTTCTTACATTTCTTCAAAAAATTCATAAACACCACCCAAGTTAGATTTTAATTATTTTTCTATCCTAGACTAAATGCATATATCATATTTCCAAAAATTATTTTTTCACCATTAAATGGGAAATGAAACTTAACCAATATTTTCACTTCTTTTTACAATAAAAAAAGGAAATCTGAACAAATGAGATTCATACAACAACTAGCATAAAAAATATTCATACAAAAACTAATATTTTATGTTGCTTATTTTATATCAAAACTCATATAAAATTACAGCTGCCTGTGCCAGTTGTGGAAGTATTATGTATTACTGAATTGGGTTTGAAAATTGATTATCTATATAAATAAAAATTAATGTTTTTCTGTATGTCCGTTATGTTATGCCGAACTGCTCATCCGATTGCGATGAAAATTTGAAAACTTATTACTTGCGCTTATTTGTTTCTGAAAAACAAATGAAGGAAAAACAAACAAAAAGATACTTCCTACCCTAAACTTTTGAATAATAAAGTTAATAAAATAGAATGAATATTATTTATGCTTTTTCTTTTATATCTTTCAATATCAATGAATCTATTCATTTCCGAATAAAATAAGTATTATTTTTATTTTATTTGGAAATGAATATTATTATTTCTATTATTTTTAAATAAACAAAGCAGTTATTTTAAATTTCAAATGATATTTCCAAAATTATTTCTTCTGCAGCAGCAATGCGACTCTTACTAGAAGTATTATATTAACTTCATTATGTAGACATGGTGCAATTGTTATCCGCATCGGAAGATCAAATTTTCTCCTGGTAATGTGGTGTGAAGGTTTAGAGTGGGTGATCAGATTCAGGTAGCGTTCTTGTTATCTGACAGTAGTTCAAAATAATTCTCGTGTTGTTTTAAAACAAAGCAGATATAATAAATAAATTAAACTAATCATGAATATTTGCTAGGTATTTTGTATCAGTATTTATTCTATCCGTAACATTATTACTTTAATTTGATTTCTGAAAAGCTTAAAATCCTTGAGGCAAATTTAAATTAATACAAATGCATTCCAAATAATATAATGTTTTGACAATTTATATAATTACGTTTATAAAGTTTAGCATACCATTGTCAATGAAACAATACAGTGACTCTAAGGCATTTGATATTTTTTTTTTCCATTTTGTCTTTTTAAAATATTTGATTCTAAAATTTTATTCTTGAAAAAAAAATTATTCTCCATGATTTCTATATTCAATTCAGAAAGGCAATTCAGACTAATGATAATTATTATTACTCAAGCCTTTTTCTCAAAACAAAAAATATGCTACGTCATTAAAAACCAGTCTTAAACTTGTTTTACGCTAGCTTTTAAACCAATATAAATTGAAGACATGCCCTTTTAAAGGAAAAGAAAAATGTATGAACTTATTACTAAATGAATAAGAAATATAAAACCATAAAATTCAGCATTTTTGTGTTAAAAAAAGAACATTTTTTCAGACAAAAGAGTACATTTTTTTTCTGTATATACGGCGGTATTCATGGACGAAATGCTTCTAACACTTTTATTCTACATTTATCTTAGGATAGAGAAAAAAAGAGAAATTTTCTATCTAGGTTTGTTCTATTTCCTCGGAACCAAATGTGATCGCCGCTTAGATGTCAGTATATTTTTGACTCCAGAAAATGTTTTTTTTTTGGTTGAAGCGGCTTTCTGTTTGGGGTGTTTGATTGATCTTGTCATTTATTTTCTTTCTTATTCTGTTGTAAACGTATCTAAACGTATTCTTCTTCTATTGTGACTTTTATGCGTTAAACAATAATACTCTTAAATTTGGAATCTTTAGTATTTTGGTTTATTATTTACACTCAATATCTTTTAATTTAGAAATGAATATCTGTAAAATTTTGAATAAGAAATTTTCTTTGTCTTAGAAATTCTGATTTGAATCCTCAATTGTTTGTTTTATGTGTATAATAAAAATGAAGGAGATGAACATAAATATTTGTATACGTAATTTTAATCATAAGGGTAAGTATATATTTTCTGGTGGGAGAGTGTTCATTTGATGATATAAATAGTTATTTCTTAAGTTGTTTGACTTAACAAATGAAGTTCCAAGTAATTATAAAATCTCAAATTTTGTACAATTGTTGTTTTATGTAGCTATTAGTACTGCTTACAAAAATGCGAATTTTAGCAAAAGTGTCTAAAACTGTCTTATTATATAAGTTTCGGATAATCAATGGATTTCTCGACTGTTGAGTGACATATTTTCTACAAGGTAGCAATGACATTAAATAGATTAAATAAAGAAATTTCAGTCATTTTGTTAGTCACTTTCAGATTCATTTTTGTTTTGTTTAAATTGCATGTATGTCAAACTTATTTTATTAAATGTTAATCTAATCAATAACCTTTCAAAAACTGTTATTTTGTTACAGCTTCTGTCATTCACTTTTGGAAACAAATGACATAAAATCATAATTATTTACTTCCTATAATGTACTTTTGACTTTGGAAATCGATGCCTAACTCTGACAGTTTAGAAATTAGTTACTCAGGAAGGACAAATAAACAACTTGCAGTTACTTATCAGTTAAAGGAAATCCATGCACATAATGTATGAGAAAAAACATATATGCCTTATTTTGTGACTAATTTTAGTGATTTTTATTTCAAATTCATATACGATCCAAGGACTTTATAATCCCTATTAAATACATTATTTTTATAAAAAAAATTCAGCATATGGTCTGTACACCACATTTTAAGATTTCTAATGCATTTTAAATGGAATTCATTTACAAATAGATTCTATGTCCGAATATAAGCTAGTACGATATTTATAAAATAAAGAAAACTAGGTGACTAAAATTTGATGCACAGATATAAAATCTGAAGTGCATATGCCTGTCACATTTAGAACCAAATCTGCCAAGAGATAGATAAATCGTCTATCTTTACGGTCACAACCATGTAAAGACTATAACTAAAATATATAAAATTTAAGAATAAATATTATGATTTCTGTTGTCATTCTGTATCAAATCGGATGGAAAAAAAGACAACTAAAACATAAAGTCGGTTTTCGGATACTTAATAAAAGTATGTTAGGGAATAATTGCCCAAAAATTATCAATTTTCACTCAATATATTTAGTAAAAAAATCTAAATGCAAGCCAAAGATCCATATTTCGTAACTATTATTCGCTAGTGCCATGCAAGGCCTTCTCGTTCTTTCAAAGTGTCGACAATTTTATGTGAATGAAGGGGGATTACATATTTATTAGAGAATATGCGAGAAAGCTTTGGAAGATCTATACCAATTGGGAGACGATGTAAGTTTGAAAGGCAAAAATATGAGAACTGGTAAAAGAATGCATAAGTATTAGGACAAAAAATGATTTTCTTAAATTAAAAAAATCAAGAAAAATTAAAGTCTTACGTTAGGAACTCTTAAACATTCACAAAACATTGATATATATCAAAAAATAATTGAAATTCCAATTTGTTTAGAATATTTCCTTAGTCAAAATTTAAATTTTAAATTAAAATATTTTTTCAACTTTCCACTCCTTTTATAAAAACTCTCTTTTAAGATCGTTTGCTCATATTATTTGATTTTTTTTTGCTACATATTAAAGAAATGTGTTTGAGGCTTTACATGACAG
The DNA here is from genome assembly GCA_026543055.1 of Argiope trifasciata. NCBI lineage: Eukaryota > Metazoa > Arthropoda > Arachnida > Araneae > Araneidae > Argiope > Argiope trifasciata. Next base: position 5,546,191 of record JAPMOQ010033694.1, read on the forward strand.
TACTTAAATTATTACGTTAAAATTGATTTATTAAAAATACACAGTTCTGATGCTGAATATCATTTTTCGTAATAGCAATACATAATCCATCTAGTGCAAATTCTTGCTTTCGATATTTATTAATTCTATTAAAAACAGATTTATATAAATATTAGAGCTTGAAAAACCTCTTTTCTGTTGTAATATCTCATTTTAGAAATACCATTTTGATAACGACTTTTTTCAATAAAATTATCTTTTCCATAATAACATCGAATACAACTTTATTAAGATTATTTTCAATTTTTTTAAATACATTTTCATAGAAGTTGATTATTTCTCCATACTTGCCTTCCTTATTATCTGTTACTCCAAACACTTCACATTCTTACATTTCATTTAAAATTATTTATATAACAAAAAGTGCGAAAACTCTGCGATACAATTTATAAATATGTAAACATCTTTCATTTCTTTTTGAAAAGAATTATGGGAAAAAAGAAACTTTTGATTTCACAATAATGTGTATTCTAGAAGGTTTGAAATTCAAATTATTACTCGTATTTGTTTCGTCTAATTATTTCATCAACCATCTCTAACTTTTCCTCAGAGTTTTCTATAAAAATGTTATGAGAAATGAATCTTGAAATAGTTGATGATGAAAGAATGAGACGAAAGAATTATAATTTAAATGGGAATTTTATTTTTATGATTTCAATCATAATTAATTTTATGAAAGGTGTCTTAGCAATTAGCAAGAAATTGTTTACTACCTTTCCATTCTTTTCAACAACATTCGCATTCCTTTTAGAAACATTTAAATTCCTTTAGGTATAGTACTAGTTAATAGTTAAGCTTGTCTACTGACAGTATAACGGTTTCTATTTCTGGAACTAAGGGTTACAAAGGAGGTTTCATAGACAGTTTCTGTTTGAATATTGTAGTCATATAGAGCAGAGTTTCATGGAAAATAACCTTTTCTGCTAGTAATAACATTTGTCATTTAAATATTACAGACTTATACGGAATTGCAGGCAAAAGCTTCCAAGAAAGAATATACGTAATATGATCAAAAATATAAAGATACTTTAAAATTTGTATGTTTATATGTACATAAAATTCCGGAAGACGTAAAGAAATCATTCTAAAGTTATTTTCTGATTTTTGCTTGTAACAAAGCAAATTGTACTAAATTTTTAAAGGACTTAAAAACATTACGTTGAAATTTGTGTTGTATATTCGAGAAAATAGGAATATTTAAAGTTAATTCTTAACTGCGCTTATGCGAAGTTTAGAATTTTTTCCTTCGAAACGTTCACGTCAAAAGTACAAAGCAATACATACATAGTTCGATTGATTAATTTGCGAATCAAAAGCACATGAGTACTACAACGAGCTGAATTTGATTGCTCTCTAACAGAAGTTAAGTGAAGAAGTTTTTTCCCCTATAGAATGATATCTTTCAAATCAATCAATAACAATTCGTAGAAAACGTAATAATGAGAATATATTAATTATCTTATTTCTAACTTTATTTTATTTCAGGTACCTCAAAACAATGGAACGCCCGAGTTACTCACCCAAAGATAAAATAATTTTTCAATCGTCTCAGAAGAACACCGGCTATCTTTCAAGTATTTTAGGAGTTAATATTCCAAAAAATATTTTCGCGTATTTGCTAACTATGAAAAAAAATTGCATGCTCTGATATTCTTTGAAATCTCTTAAAAACCCTCGCTGTCCCCTACATCCATCTTAATGAGCGACTCTATCGAACATAGAAGGTGCATAGGGTATTCTGTAAATCACACTTGAATTAAATTCACGAAAGGGTCAAGAATCTTACCACCATATTGACATTACTTAAACAGGCTACGTAGTCTTGTTGAATGGTTTTCTGCAGCCTTTCCGTATTGATACAATTAAAATAAATATTGTATATGCTAGTAAAACATTAAATGTATATTAAATTTAGCTAAATAAAATTAGTAGACTGTTGTGTTCATATGTAATGCCATATAACTTTTATGCAATTACAACTAGATATGTATATGAGTTATAAAACTGTAAGCTCAAAAATTCTCAAGTATTAACAAGTATTCTTTTTTATGCAAGAGTAAAATACTAGTTGAGGTTGAAGTTTAAATTTTTCTTTCAAAGCGTCCCAATCTTAAAAAAAGGAATGCATACTTATTCTCAAAATCATAGCAAATGAGATAACGAATGAGATAAATGAGATAATGATTAATCGAGTCCACAATTAAATGCAGAAAAAAAATGCACTAATAAGAAAAAAAAATCTATAAAACTGTATTGAATAATCTTTAACCATTCCACACACATTTGTACAATGTGTTTTGAAGTCAAAAATTCACTCTATTATTTACAAAATGATTGACATAGCATATCCGCTTCTAACTGAACAATATGGATACTTTTAAGTAAGTACAACATTCACAGATACCATGAAGAAAATATATTCTCGACAAAATATATTTCGTTTTTAAATTAAAAATCAAGAAATCTTTCATTAAGAAACACTAAAACTAATTAAATTCATTTCGTTTAAACTGCCGCTTTTCTAACTTTTTATTTTCCTTCAAAATAAATGTTTTTGCATTATAACAAAATTAGAAAACCCCCGAGAGTAAAACAATTTCTGAAAAAAAAAAATAACAAAATCGAAAAGAAACAAATTTTTCTTTTAAAGGTATTTCTGCCGTGCATTAAAATTCTACTTTGCTTTCAAAGTAAAAGTATCAAAAATGAAAAGACTTTCATTTTCATTTTTAATTACTTGACATTTTTATTAAAAAAATAATCAAACTGAAAAGAGAAAAGAAACTTTTCCGCTAAAGACCGATAAAAGTTGTAAAGTCAGCCTCGTCTGTTCGATGAATTGGAAAATTCTTTTCAAAATAAATTGATTCTAATGTTTAAAAAGTTAAATTAGGAGGAAAATTGATGAAGTCGGAGAGAAATGTGGGATAATTTAATTGCTGAATCGGAACTAATAATGTTTTTTTCTTCTTCTTACAAGACATAAGTTTAGTAATTTTATTTTATTTTAATCATTTCCTATTCAACCTTACTGTTATCAGATACTTTAGAGATAAAACCAAAAAAAAATCAAAGTCTGTCCATCTCCCTTCATCTCCAAGAAATTGTTTTTATGTTTTTTCCCTGGTTTTTGAAATGCTAGTTTGCTTAATGATTGCATGTTAAAATTTCAAATTTGATATAAACTCGGATTAAAAGATAACTAGTTTCTTTCCTGAGTAATTGATTAACGGTGGGGGAAGAATTTAAAAAATCCGTATTCAGCATGATAATTTTGCTTAAAGAGTTAAGAGTTAAGAGTTAAAGAGTTAAATATTGTTAAAGTTACGGAATGAAAGAACCGATTCATACTATCTGAAATCTCTGTGTAAGTAGTCTTACGTTGTGCTGTAGCATCGCAGTATTTCTGTTAAAAACTATGTGCTGTGGAATCTAAAATCAAACTCATTTGTACACGAGATATATCCCATGAAAGCCTTTATTCTAATGGATGTTAATATAAGCTATATAATACCAAAGGCATATATTATAAAACATTTGAAAGCTCAATGGCATAGACTTTCGACAAGTCAAGATACTTAATGGTCATAATTACATCAAAAAACCTTAGATGGAATGTATTCAATTGATATTATAATAATATTATAAAAAATAAAATATTGGCTATATTGGGATATCATGCTATTTTTTGCAAGATGTGCTCTAAAATCAAGAATGAAACATGAAATATTCACATAATAAAAACATATGAAAGAATTTACTTCAATGAGTACCGACCAATAGTTTCATAATGTAAAGGAAAAACATATACAACATTTAAAATTGGAGTCCAATAAAAAAAATCCCGAATGGATTGACTAGTATCATTCACTTGGCAACTGGATGCATAAAGGTTCTATTTCTGTAACATTCTATTTCTATGTCCTTTGAACACGGAATTCATGAATAGAAAACTTTATAAATAATATTTTGTTCCAAGTACACTGAATTCAATAGATAACAGCGTATTTGATTCACAGAACAAAAACTCAACATTCTGTCGCAACGATAGTTTGTAAAGTATGTATTTATAGTTGAGTAAACCTACTGAACATAAATACATTTTGTGTATATAAAAATATTTAAAAAATATTTTGTACAGAAAATTAATATGTAACTAACATAAATTTATATACATTTTTTTTTATTTTATGTTCCATCAAACTAACTCAAGAGCCGTTTACAAAAAGTAAAAACTTTAAATCGTTTTTTCTCTATTTACCAATACAAAATCAAATTGTAGAATTTTTTACTATCAAAGTACTATATTTAAAATAAAAAATTTGTTTCTGATATTTTTTAAAATTTTATCATTTCAAATTATGAATTATTAATGGCAAAATTCAAATTATTCAAATAAAAGTCGGGTTTCCAAATTAAACCTCTCATATCAATGTTAGATTAAACAAATTCTGTTTCCTTTAAAATTTCCTGCTTTTATAAAACATTTCATTCTAGAAGCATATTTAAAATAAAAACTTAAACACTTTTTAATAAATTTTTTGGCAGAAAACAGAATATTTATAGTATCTCCAACTTCATTTTAAAGTCATATTATTATTTTTATATCATTCAATATGATTATTATATAAGTATAATATTATTCATCAATTTTGTAAAGGCAGATCAAAATCTTCAGCTTCAGAAATATTTTTAATTCACACTAATATTAAACGTGTATTAAAATATTTAATTCTTAGATACCTCTCTGAATACCATTTTATTGTTTGATTTATACTTATCAAAATCAAGTAAAATCATTAAATACAGTATAACTAGAATATTTGCCAATATTTTCATGATTCACTTTCTAATGAAAAACACGTGGAAAATGTTCTATGAACACAAACTAATTTCATATATACAGGCGCAGTGAATGAATCCTACACCATTTTCTGTACGCAGTTCTAACTTTCTAGAAAGTACATGTGCTTTACTGTGATAAATAAGTAATGACTGCTTTTCTTTAACGGAAATATGGGCATTTCCTTTTCTTTTCTTGTAGAGGTTCTTTTGTATAAGTCGTCTGAAACATAAGGCTATAACAGTTCTTTTTGCGGTATGCACGATTCTGTGAATAATTAAGAGACCTTGTGGGCAGATCTTTGTTACCACAATTTAGCCCGTGGGGAATTTTTCACACTTAAGTGAATACACCCTGCCCTTAAAACAACTTCCGAAAATCGTTGAGGTAAATTTGATTCTGGAAAGGTGTAACCACAGATTTCAATTTGTCGCTTTAATAATATTGTTTACTTAATTTAGGAAATATGGTTTCATTTCTTGGATGAAACAAAACTAATACATGACTCAAATCTTCATATAAAAGTTTTGACGTGCTAAATTACAGTTGACAGTTAGTTATTAATGATACTTTTTTTCTTTAGGGCCATGGAGGTCCTTTCCTGTAATTTTTTTTGTTTATCCATTAGTCGTATTCTTTAATAAATAGCATATAATTGTCGGAAAGACCAATCTTATATAATGGTTGTTGTTAATGAGAGTTCTGGATTTCTTGAGATTTTAAGAAATAATTCCATCGTTTCGAAAGGAGAAAAAAAAATAGTAATTAAGTTCATAAGTGACTGAAAAAGAAAGTATTGTTCCTGGTATTCGGTGGCCTTGCACGAATATTCCACGAATTCAGAGACTCTTATGTTTGCAAATAATAGGTAACAAACTTATCAATTCCAAGAATACTGCTGCGTTGTAAAATTACAGTGGATATTGGAAAATTATATACAAGCTGACAAAAAGTTGGAATTTGTTTCATTTATGCCAAAATGCTTACTTTTATAATTCGCTTAAAGGAATACGTTATAGAAATAGGATATAATTTTAACAAAAAAAAGCGTACCTTTTGCATAGGGTGTAGCAAAAACGTTTTTTGAATTTTCAAAATCATTTTTTGCTCCAAATTTTATAATGAATCCTTATAACCCATATTTAGAATTTAATTATTTTAAACTAAATGCTTAGAACATAAACGTTAGAATAATTAAATGATTATAATTAAATTAATTCTGTAATTTCATTTCTTTTCACGATATCAATCGATTGACATTTCCAATTTCTTCTTTAATCTCATTTACAGGATATATCTAGTTTCGTTACTGTGCTTATTTTTGCAGTAAATTCTTAAATCAATCTGGCTTTATTTCAAAATAAATTTTGGTATTTATGTGCTGTACTTCATTAGTTCCAACTTTAATCTGCCAAATAAGTAAGATAGAATGGATAATAATCGTATATGTATAGTAATTAAAACTACGGCAATTCTAATAAAATAAAAACTATGGGTTGTAAGTAGTGAAAATTTCGGATATTTTATAGTAATACATATATTAGCAAATTTATTTTATTATAGAATATGCATCATTATTGTTCTTATTATACTGTTTAAAAATGGTATAAAACTATCTTATAATTAATAGCTAATTATTTATCTAATATAATTCAAAATTTTATTGTTTTTAATACTCAATTTTACAGTATTTAGCAACATATTATAAGTCAAGAAAATAAAGTGTCAATTAAAGTCGGCATTGCGTTTAAACACATAACTTGCACTATCATTATAAAAAAAACTTGTGAAGTTTATTATTATCATTAATAACTTTTATCTAAAAACTTGGGACATCAGCGTTAATGTGAGTAAAAGGATTTTCAGCTGACTTTATTTGAAATTTCTTTTATACTGTCGTATACATATCTATTCTTATGCGACAGTTCACACTACACAGTTTAATTCAGTTATACTAACGATCTGTTTAAAGATCAGTGTGAGGACTATTTTTGTTAAAATCGAAAGATTATGAACTGTGGTGAGATGACCAAGATAACAGGGACGTATTGTTCCACTTACTTTCCGAGCTCATCTTGGTCCTCACCAGAATAATTATACAAAGGATCCACAGGAATGACACACTAGACGTAACAATTATTGCAAGAAATAATAAATATTTATGGTATTTATCATTTTTTTCAGAAGAGTACAATAACAGCAACACAAAAGTTTTTTTTATCCTCCATAACTATAACGATCGTTTTTTTTAACGGGTATGAATTTAAATTGTCTTTTTGCCCGCAGAGTCTTTATAAAGATTTTCACATTATTTTCAATTATTTCTAGAAAATTTAAAGATTGTCATCCATCGATAAAACATTTCTGACATGGAGCAAAATGAACTATTCCCAGATGTTAATACGTTTCGGTATTTCAAGTACTTTGTGTTACATTTAGTGCATCTGAATTCAATCTCCACCTGAAATAAATCCTTACATGTCATATATTTTATTCATTTGATACCTTCAAAATATTGATCTTTATCAACCCAGATTATCCGCAATTGTTGAAGCCAGAAACAGATTGACTGGATCTTATACTACAATCTAAAATTAAATCTCTTGGAAAGTAATTATATTTTTTTCAGATTTTTGTGATTTATAAAATCGTTGCCATTGCCAGAAGACAATTTAAATAATTGTCTCGGGACAATCGGTTAGTGATAGTCTGAACATAAAAGCCCAAGAGCACCAAATTTTAGATTCAATTTTTTTTGAAAATTCGCTTTATATGCAAATATGGTGGATGTTGAATGTTTCTAATCGGACAGCATTAAGGTTCCAGCTTGTAAAACTTTTTCATCAACAGATCCACAATATTTGGAAGCCTGGTGCATGTGAAATCTAATGTCTGTATAATAATGTAAAAATAATATTGTTCAATATTCTCCGACATAGACATTGTTGTAAATATACAGTAACAATATTGTAAGGTATTTTATAATAATAAGGAAACATTCTACCTTTGATGTATTGAGAAGTTTGGAGAATGGAAGTTGGTTCAAAATTACAAAATCAAACCCAAAATAAGTTTTATGTGGTCATTATCAAATTAATTAATCATTTTACAAAATTAGTCTTTCTTTAGATATTGTTTTGAATGTTTATCCTTTTCAATTTATTTTTTAAAAAAATAATATTTTCTTGCTAACAATAAAGGCTAAATGTATAAAATTACATTTTATTTCATAATTTGTATAAGCACACTTTTAATACCTGATTTCTTAACACTTCAATTCCACATTCATAATGAGATAAATTTACAAGAATATTAAAATTAAAAAAATAAATTCAATGCCATATAATTTTTAATAAGCTAAAACATGAAAATATAAAGTTTCTGGGAAGTTATAATACATAAATGTACCCAGATATTTACTTTAAAAGTTTGAAGCCCCTTTATGTCTTACTTTCTTCAAAGCAATGCTCTTTTGATAGCTCATTTACTTAAAATATGATGAAGACATTCTTCTCGCTGCAATGGTCTTTTAAACAAATCTCGCATCTGGTCTAAGGCTTTCTTGAAAGGAAAGCAATAACTACTCGCTGCTGCACAAAGAATCCTAATCGATTAAATTCCGTGCTTGGAATTTAATCGATTCATAAAAGGCATCCGTGGCTAGTCTAAAGGTTGTTATTCTAAGAACCCAAAATGGGCTACAGTAACATCGACTTTTATCCACGCATTATTCTCTTGTGACTTTATTTTGAGATATCGTGATATGTTCTTCACTCAGTCAATAGCAATGACTAGGGTATATAAAAGTACTGATGTTAGAAGATTTTGTGCTCAAGAATGTCTCGGGAGTAAAGAGAAAGTACTTGGGAAAAACCGATGAAAAAGAATGCCTTTTTCTAGGGAAAATATTTACGAAGATTTTATAGGAGATTTTAGCTCTTTTTTCGTTTGCTATATTGAGGAATATGGATCAAATCTTGAAAAAAAAAATGACAAGAAAAATATATTGCGTGTGAACATATATTACTCATTTTTCATATATTTTATTAAATCGATAATATTAATTAAAAGCCATAACACGCAGTTTTTTGGATATTGATTGAATGTATTTATGGTATATCAGTATTTTTCTTCATTGAATCATTACAAAAATATTCAATCTAAGCTGTTAAAAGTCTTGTAAATATGTAAGAAATATATAATTTTTAAATATATAATGTTGTAGTTTGAGGGTAAATAGGGCTGCGGTGGCCTGGTGATAAGGTCTCAGCTTCGGAACCGAAGGGTTTCAGGTTCGAGACGATTCTACCGAAGAACCGTCATGTGAGGGGGTCTCTTGCACGTTAAATTTGTCAGGCCAAACGTCCTCCTGCTTTTGTGGTGTGGTGTGGAGAGGGGGGTGCCAGTTCAGATGTCGTCCTGTTTATCTGAACGTGATTCAAAATTACAAAGTCCGTCCCAAAATAGCCCTCGTGTTGCTTTAATACGGGACGTTAATGTAACTAAACTAAACTAAACTTGAGGGTAAATATTACATGCTTCCAGTGCAAAGGAATTACGTAAAAAATATTCTTTATTATTTCTACTAAAATTGATATAGAATATAAATATTTTAAACACTCACATTTAGTAATTTATGACCTTCAATTTTTAATATTAAATTTTAATCTTTGATCATTATATTTTTACAGAAATAATTATTCTGACGCAGTTCCCTTCAAATAATAATGAAGTGAACTGTTGGAAGAAGTAAATAAATTCTAAACATGTAAATTAAAAATAATAAAACGGCATATTTTCCTTTTATTTTTTTATCAGACTTTTAAATTTATATAAAAGAATGGTTTACTTAGTGATTTTTTTTCATATTTGCTATTAAAAATAAGTATTCAAGTGATAACAATTGTTTTGTTCCCTTTGTAGAACCGCAGTATCTCAATGATAAATACTGAGTTCGGGATTTAGAAAAATAATGATTCGCCCTATATATCATTTATATCTAATATCGTGGAACGAACGCTCCATTTACCCGATACAGAATGGTATTAGTTTTGCTAACTCAGGTGCAGCTCTCGTCGTTTAACCGCGTTTCACAATTACTAGTTTTATCACAAAATAATATTAGAGTTATTTCAAAATGAAATGCTATTATATATAAATTAAACTAATTCTGTATCAATCTTGTGCACTTTGATACGCAAGAGCTTGCATAATTCTTCAGAAAGTGTTCAATTTGAAGCGTATCATAATACCTTTATCACAGTTTAATCTATACATATAATAAAGCTCAATGTGTGTGTATGTTTGTTGGCTCTCTACAGGCTAGACCATTGGACCTACAGCTACCAAATTTGGTACATGTATACCTTGGAGGTCGGGACTGTGCACCTCTGAGCCTTTTTTTCGAATTTTAATTAGAATTTAAATTAATTAAAAAGTAAGCAAAATTTTGACGTTTTTCTGCTATAATTTCCGAAAATATATTTGCACAAAGCTGATTTTTACATCAAGTTAAAGATTAAAAAATTAGCTTTCTAATGGCATCACTGTTTTAACATTTAACTTAAATTTCTATTTTTAACGAATTTAAAAAAAAAATTCAAACATATTTTTCAATAATATATTTCAGACAAAAAGATTAAAATTTAAAGCAAACGATGAAAAATGAACGAGCAAAGGGGAAAAATAGCTTTTATTAAACTGTTGCCATCATACTGACAGAAGTTCAAATTAAAAAATAAATTAACTATGACTGCAAATTAAATCGAAAAAAATGTAACTTTCAACAAGTGATTGGATGAAATTAAATAAATATTAAATATAATGTTTTCTAAAAAATAAATACAATACAAAGGTTTCTATGATCGTTTGCAATATCTATATCACTAATTTAGTAAATCAGCATTTTGTTTATGGTAAACATGTTTGAATTTATATAGGACACGCATTCAAATTCGTGCCAAATGTCTAATTTGTAAATCATTAGTAATTGTCTTGCATATTGTTATCTACTGTAAACTTGGTCTAAATAATTACAATAATAATAATTTCATTTTATGTAACTTGAAACAAAAAACGCATTAATGAATAACTGTTAGATTTTTTCCTACTTTACTCTATGAGTTATATTTAACAAAACATTTTTACTAACATTTTAAGCAAAGTTGTTACATCAATCGTCCACCATCTTAAAAAAATATACCATTTCAGGTCAACCAGTATCTAGAATTACACCAAGGCTGATATCAAGTGAATATGTGTTTGCGTATATGTTAATGCTCTACACACCAGACCATATGGTCTAGAGATAAATCAGTATATTATATTATATTATATATATATATATATATATATATATATATACAATGAAGTGACAAAAGTCATGGGATAGCAATATGCAAATATACAGATTGCAGTAGTATCGCAGCGAAAAAGTATAAATGCGCTGTTCGTTTTCCAGAGTTTTCGTTTGTGTTCAAGTTATTTATGTGAACAGGTTTTTCGTGATTTATGGCGGCACGACGAGAATTAACAGACTTTGAACGTGGAATGTTAGTTGGAGCTAGACGCATGAGTCATTCCATTGCGGATATCGTTAGTGAATTCAACATTCCGAGATCCACAGTATCAAGAGTGTGCCGAGAGTATGAAATTTCAGGCATCACATCCCATCATGGACAGCGAAATGGGCGACCACCTGCACTTAACGACCGAGACCGCCGACGTCAGTGTAGAATGGCCAATGTTAATAGACACGCTACACTTCGTCAAATAACTGTGGGAATCAATGTGGGACGTACGAGAGACGTGTCCGATAGGACTGTGTGGTGAAATTTGTCTTCCTTGGGCTATGACAGCAGAAGACCGACTCGAATGCCTTTACTGACAGCACGACATCGCCTGCAGCGACTCTCCTGGGCTCGTGAGCATATCGGCTGGTCCCTAGACCAGTGGAAAACCGTGGTGGGGTCAGATGAGTCACGATTTCAGTTGTTACGAGCTCATGGTAGAGTTCGAGTGTGGCGCAGACCCCACGAAGCCATGGACCCAAACTGTCAGCAAGGCACTGTTCAAGCTGGTGGTGGCTGCATAATGGTGTGGGCTGTTTTTACATGGCATGGACTCGGTCCTCTGGTGCAACTGAACCGATCATTGACTGGAAATGGTTATGTTCAGCTGTTTGTAGATCACTTGCAGCCATTCATGGACTTCACGTACCCACACAACCTTGGGATTTTTATGGATGACAATGCGCCATGTCACCGGGCCAGAACTGTTCGCGATTGGTTTGAAGAACATTCCGGACAATTCCAACGCATGATCTGGCCACCTAGATCACCCGATATTAATCCCATCGAGCATTTATGGGACATCATCGAAAGGTCCGTTCGTGCCCAAACTCCTGCACCATCCACACTTTCACAATTATGGACGTCTATACAGACAGCATGGCTCAATATTCCTGCAGAGGACTTCCAACGACTTGTGGACTCCATGACACGTCAAGTTGTTGCACTTCGCCGGGCAAAAGGACGACCGACACGATATTAACAGTCATCCCATGACTTTTGTCACTTCAGTGTATATACATACTTTGGGCGATGAAAAAGCACACCTAGAATGATTTTTTTTTTAATTTTGATTAAAATTACGCTAACATTCGGAACTTTTCTGAGGTAAGTTAAAAAAATATTACAGTATGAAACTATTTTTTTAATCCTTTTAAAAATGTCTTTTTTCATTGATATCAATGCTTAAAGTTATAAATTCAGTTTCTATTTTTAATGAATTTTTAAAAAAACTATAATCATATTTTCCAACAATTAATTTCTTACAAAATGAAAGTATATTTTAACCTGCAAGAGTACGTTATGTACCAGTGATTACCATCATTTTGACAAAAACTGAATAATTAAATTAACCCTTATTGCAAATTAAACCGAGAAAAGCGTGATGCTCAGCACGTGTTTGAAAAGAAACGTAATGTTGTGGAATAAATATAAAAGGCGATACTTTCAACATGATTTCATGACAACCGATTGCGAGTCAGAGAGTTATATAGTGCAATTAACAAATAACCGCAAGGCTTCTATAATATGAGTTACGAGGCTTTAGAAGTTTAAGTATATCTGGTAGAGAAATGATAAAGAGAGCAAGGCACATAAGTATTTAATTGAAAATTTTAGAGCGCATTACTCTTGGCGAACCAACTGGTCACCAAAGGCGGCTAGTGCAGAATATCATAAAATATTTATAGAATTTCAGTTAATTAGTAATGTTATTTATATGCTACCATTTTCATGACCTATAATACGCTCTATAACTTTAAAATGTTACTATTTATATTGTTATTAATTTAATAAATATTAACATTTCCGTTTAAGCAAACTATGACAGATGATATACAGTATATACATTTCATTCTAATAAATAATATAATCAAATACAATGACTGTAGCTGATTTTGCAGAATTAAAAACAAAGAATTTGCTATTAGAATATAATAAGCTTTCCTATGAAAAAGCAACCTGCATTTAAAAATTGCTGCCATAATAACAAAAATAAATTCTATTGTTATGCAGCTTACATTCTGATTTCCAACTATTGTCAAGTTTCAGAATAATTTGTGATAATTCTTATATTTTGTTTTTATTCTCTCTGCAACTATATCTATTTTAATTAATTTTTCTAACATGGATAATGGCATGCCCTTATTTATTAAATCAAATAATATTTTATACTTAGTTATTCTTGCTCCCTTCCATAATAAAATTAATAATTTTTTTTATGTTAAAATTTTTTTTATAAGTACAAGGAAATTAATTCCTTTCATGATTTGATATTTGATCAAAGAATCATTTGAGCATGCTTTTGACAACATGTATATCCAATTAAGTTCCTTGTGCAGTGAAACGTCATTAATTCGAGAGTTTAAATTTAGTTCTTTGGAGTTTAACTGAAACTTAACTAATATATATATTTTTCCAAAAGCATATATATATATATATATATGAACTTTACCCACGGAATTTATCGAACCTTTAGAATAAATATACATTGGATTTAGTGAGCGCTACTGCTGCTACAGCTGAAACAAAAATGAACTGAGCAACATTAGAATAAATATTAGTAAAATTGAAACATTTACAACCAAGGAATCAGAAGCAATAAAGAATCCGGCCTGAGGACTTTCTCAAGGGTCACCCTCGGATAGGGATTCAAACCAGGAATTTTTTCTGTGAGGGGTCTGACTTTTGTCAACAATTAGCCCCCCGTGACCCGAAAATCCCGAAAATCGAAAAAATTTTAGAGATAAAAATTAGTATCACAAAAGAAAAATACAGAATTTTTACAATAGTAAGTCAAAAAAATCACATCAAACCAGAAAACACAAAATCATAAAATCAAATTCTTCGACATAAAAAGGCAGAAAGATCACTAACTGTATTAAAATCTTACCTATCACATATTGTAATACATAATTTATGTAATAGCAAGTCAAATCAATTTCAAACTAAAAAAATAACAGCAAACCTGATATCACAAGAACATAAATTCAAATTTATCCACATAAGAAGGCAAAAAAAAAAACACTCACTAAATTGAAAAAGCATCTCTAAACGATAGAAAGAAGTAAAACTCTATAGACGTAAAGTCTACTTCCTAATACTAAATTTAATTTTACGGCGTTAGTAGTCAAATTCGCCTACTTTGTTTGCTCTTATGCAGCGTCATCAAAGGAGCATTGGAGCGCCTCTATTGAGTAAAACTGATATTGAGTTAGAATTGATATAATTGTTTTCTAATTAATGATTCGATATTGCAAAAGTTTTTGGGAAATTCCTTAGTATTTAAGTTTTTAAGCAGATTGTTAGTTGATTTAATATAAGAAATTTTATTACAATTTTTTTAATTCTGTTAAATTGTAAAAATATTAAATTTTTGAAAATTTTGAGTTTAAATTTGAATGGTAATTACTGTGTTTTATTATTTTGCAGTTAAAATCATTCTTTTTATCGTAAATGCCGATTAAAATGTTTTTATTAGATATTTCTATATTTAAATTTAGATAGATGTATATGGATCTCCATTTGTTTCAGTTAAAAACTGAATCTTTTGGGTTACAATTAATAAATACATTAGGATTATCTAACTTTAATAGAAGTAAATCATCTATATATCTCCATCCTTTAATTGAGTGATGTTTAATTAAGTTTTGTTCATAGTGATGTAAGAAGATATTACTTAATGGACTAGAAAAAGCTGTTCTCATTGGAATTCCCTTTACTTGTTTATAGAAATTAATACCTTTAAAAACGTAATTTTCTTTAATGTTAAATTTACATAACTCTAGCCAATTATTTTTCGGTATAATGTCTTTATCTAAAAATTCGTCGTATATAATAATATATACATCTATTAATTTTTTGTGAGGAAAGCTAGCGTATAAATTTTCAAAATCATAAGTATAAATTTTTTAAATATTGTTATCTGTTAGAAAGTCTAAAATTCCTTTGTTACAATCGATTATGAAGCTTTATTCATCTTTAATTTCATTTAAGATAATTTTCAGGTATTTAAAAAAATGTTTTCCTATGTAGTAATTGTAATTACATGTGCTACTAGTTACGAATCTAAATTTTATTTGGTTTTTATGAAATTTTACTTTCGGGAACAAACAGGGATAATTTAAAGAGTAAGCTTTAATTTTAGTTTTTTTAGAGAATGCTAGCATCCTTTTATCCAATACGTTTTTCCCGGTACTAATTAAATTGCAAGTCGAATCGGAGTTATATTCTTTAATTAAAAATTCTTTATCATAATACTTACAATTTAGACAGAAATTATTTGCCGAATTATCTATTACAGTTATAATGAGCCTCTCTTTTAATTTTTTTTATTTCTTGCTTCAAATATTTACTAAAATAAATTCCTCGTTCTTTGGTTCGAACTTTAAGCGCATTAAAATTTGTTTTAATTTCTTCTAAAGTCCTCTTCTTCCTTTCTTTGAAACCCTCTGGAGGCCAATGGCATTTCCTAGGTAATTTAGATAGGCAAGTTTTATAAGAATATATAAGTTCTACAAGTTCTATAAGTTCTATTCTTTTGCTTTTTAATTACATAATCTCCAATAGTCAGCAAATATTTTATTTGTACTTTTAAAAGAAGTGAAAACTCAATCATTATTATAATAGTTTTCTAGGTTCATCAAATCTGATCAAAAAGGAAAGATTACCCTAAATAAATGTTTATGTATAATTCTCTGTATGCAGCAGATGATTTAGTTATACATGTATAATATTTATATAAAGGTGTGTGGATTTGTAGAAATTTCAAATTCTTCAAGCATTTCGAATATTGTAAATAAAATTTATTTTTTATTTATAAATGACTTTGTAACAATATTATTTATTCTTAAAAATCACGGACCAGTTTCAGGATACTGCTTAGGTGTACAAATCTAAATTGAAAATTCAGTCAAAAATTTGCAATAAATTATTATTTTACACTGAATTTGTAAAATATTATTAAATAAATAGCTTTACAAATAATTTGTTTTGTGTAGTTGTTTTTCCTATTTACAATAAATAAAGAGGGGGTAGTGACAATTTTTTAAAAATATTTGTCTAAAGAAATTTAGTATAATTTAAAGTAGCGTTACATTTTTGGCATGGAATTTTAGAGAAATATTCAGTTAATCATAGATCAAATTTTGTTTTTTTCTCATTAAACAAAACCAAAATAAACACAATTATTAGACATTTGAAATAAATCATTAATTCGTGCTTGTAAATTGTTGTCCATTGAATATTAGATAATACTAACATTTATAATGAGGTACAAAATTTCTGCAACAGGAGGTAACTTTATAAATTAAAAGTAAATATAAGGAATTTCATACAATTGAAAGAAGTGTTGCATTTTTTTGTATAGAGACTTTGTGAAATAGTCAGAGATAATCATACATCAAAATTTGCTCTTGAGTCATAAAACCAAACCAAACTAACCACGAATCAAGAAAATATTAGAAATGTTAAGTAAATTATAAACTTGTCCTTGTAAAATGTTGTTTATTAAATATTAGTTAATATTTATAATAATGCATAAAGTTTCTTCTGCATGAAGTAAGTTTGTAAGTTAATAGTAAATATAAGGAATTTCGTATAGTTGACAAAAGTTTTGCTTTTTGTGTAATATTCAGAGTTTGTTACAAATAAAATTCAGTTCTTTTGCTACAAAACAAAATCTTATTAAACATAAATTAAGAAAATATTAGAAATTTTAAACAACTTATTAATTTATGCTTATAAGATGTTATGGATTAAAGAAGCCTATAATAGGAATTATAAAATTATGCCGTTTTATACAATTTTTAACCAATTCATTAAAAAAGGGGAGTGTTCGAAATTTGTTAAAATAGGAATTTGGGTTGTATTCATTATTTTTTTTGTATTTTTTTGTTTATTGCTCACATTAAGCAATATAAAATAATATATAGTAAAGAAAATATTTTTAATAAGAATGGTATATTTTCTGTTTTTAATTTTTATGAAATAACTTTTGAAATCAGATGATATAGGCAATATTAGAAATTTAAGAATATGCATTTAAATATGTCAGTAAAGTTATATTGAATTAATCATAGAATTGAAACTATGATGCTAACATTAATTCTCATACAGTAAACATTGAAAATAAATATGAAATAAATCTCACATGAAGATAGATGTGCAGGTGATCAAATTTAAAATTAATTAAGATAGTATTAGCATTTATTTATTTTTCTTAAAAAAAATGGTAAAATATAAGCTGTAATAATCGTTACAGAAATTCAAATCATGGAAAATGTCATTCTATCAAAAACAAGTGCTGTAAGAAATTTTAAATTTATCAAAATAAATAACAAAATTATTCGTAGATAAAAAAGAAAAGTAAACTACTCAAAACGCTTCGTATTTTCATTAGTTTGACAAAATTTTGAAAGTATGGTAGTTTTAAATATCATGACACTAGTTTATAAAGATAAAAAAACTGAATAACCAATAAACTAATATTTAAATTTGATTCCGGCAAGTACTCAGAAATAAATCGCCTAAGGAGTATCATTTGGTTGCCGGTTGCTAAAATTATGGTAAATTATTGGTATTGGGTCACCTAGTGTTAAAACATGTCGCGAAATGCTTGGTATAAGGTCACTCGTGTGGCCCACACATCGAAAAAAGATCGGCAAATTGATCGAAAACAAACCGGGCCGATCTCGCGCCGTCCTCGCACGCTCTGTGGGTCAGTGGTTGGCCAGCAACTGGCCTACGATCTTTTGCTGCTTGGGTATTTTCGACATAAATTATTGATATTGTTAAGAATCTGTAATCTTGCTTTCTCTCAATTACAACATCATCCTAAAGAGAGAGAATTACAAATATCAGAAAGAGATACTGAATGGAAGATAGGTCAACGAATTTTGATCTTGGTGACACGACGATACATTTTTGACTTTAACCGCTAAATAGTTTGTCCGAGTTCCATGTTTGCATCCAATATCTCTATATGATATCTGTAAGCAAAAAAATCCTTCATAACGATTATAATTCAATATTAAAATTACTTCGAATTCATAGATAAATTAAGTATTCAATGGATTTCCATATAAATCAAAATAAGAAAATTTTCCCAAAATTGAAGGTGTACTCTTATTAGATAGTAAAGAAAATAAAATAATTAAGTGGTTAATTAAAAAAAACACAAATCCTCTGGAAAATACAAGAATTATGTCCATATATGCATTACATATGGGATTCTTATAAAAGATTTCTAGGGAAACTGAACGGTGCCTACTTTTTCAACACGGTCTGTTGATCGCTAAGTGGGCTCTCAACTGTTTGCCTTGATCTGTTTCATTTAGAGATTAGCTATCTGCTTGAGCTTTTAGTGCCTACATGTGCTGTTCTTTGAGAGTATATTCAATGAATTCTTATTTTTTTTCTGTGCTTCCTTTTTTTAAGTGAAATGTGTCGGTCTCCAACTCATTGGACTTCTTTTAAAATGCTTCCGATGGGCGATATCTTTACAGATATTTTAAAACAATTCTAGCCTTTTTTACGAATACTAAAATGCAAGAATGATTTTTAAAAATGTTTTGAAGCAACTAATCAAATAATTAATTTTCTTTCATAAAAAATTAGAATATACTAAATCTAAATTATTCCTGACAATTTTTCAGAATTGTAATAATGACTTCCATTCACCGATCTTTTGATGCACCTATATGCTTTAAAAATAAAGAAAAATACAAAACTGTGTATATAATTGATTTTGCACAAATCGCTAAATAATAGAAATAAATTGCGCATAATTAAGTAAAATGTCGCTAAAAATATTTAAAAAAATAAAAAAAAGCAAAATGGAGTTGCTTAGTCTCACAACTTTCTAGTAATGGGGTATTTACGATTTTTTTTTAAATTTCAAAATCTCCTGAATCTATGCGAGCATCTATTAAACTTTGAAAAAAATTATAAAAATTGGAAAAATGACTGGAATTGAAACCGGAATTATAAAAAGTTAAAGTTTGGAATTTTAAGATTATCTCATATAAATATTTTTATGAGATTATGTCCTATGTAATTGCCAAAAAGCTAAAAAAAATAATTTTTAATTAGTTGAATACTTAGTTAATTTTCGAAACTAAGAAAAATTTACTAGAGTATTTATCTTGTCTTAAACCATAAATCTACAAAGATTCATTGAATTCTTCTCAGTTCTTTAGGAAGAGATGCGGAATATACAAACTGTTACGAGCCTGTAATTTTGCTTTGCCTCATGAATAATGTTATTATAAGAAAGGCCGTTTTACAATCATCTGTAATGGATGGTGCTTGGGTGTCTCATTAGTGATCCCAGAGTGTGGCAACAAACATGGCAACATTGGTGACAAAATGGATAATGCTTGAAACATCGAGAATTTTCAGGATCCGCATATTACGAATTGAGATATGCCCTGATTGACCGAGAAGCTTTTAGTCCCGCCTCCTGGGAACTTTAAAAGGCCAGCTGCAGGTGGTCGTCGGGGATAGAAATCGCGAATTGAAGTAGTGTCGGCAGCTAAAGCAAGAAGAGACAGAAGAGTAGTTCAGACGCTCGGAAAGATCGAAGAGCGAATCTCAGAGAATCCCCTCTCCGGCTGAATCCGGTCTGGAGGTTTTGTGAGCTGTGAACATTGTCATTACTGAATTTTTACTTGTGGGTTGTAAATATTTATACTGCCCTGTCTTTACGTAAATAAACGTCGTAGTTGTTTTTCTACTGCAGGAATGAACATTGTGTTTACACACTATGCACTCACTACGCAAACGAACCCGACGGAGGAGTTCCGTAACAAAATGTGAACATGGGTTGGAGTAACACTTCAGACAACAAATTCCCGATGTTTCGAACATCATCCCAAATTCGTCACCAAGCTGTAGGATCACTAATGCGACTTTAGGTCACCGACCAATACAGATGACTATAAAATGGTTTTTCTGACATTATCCGTGCGGAGAAGTTAAATTACAGGTTCGTAATGGTACATACTATACGGCCATAAACATTTTTAATTATTTTTCATTGGCAATTCGAATTCTCCTTAAATTTCTTAAAATACCGTATATAATTCAAATTTATTTTAATCAAACATAAACTTAATTTAAAGCTTGTTTCTTCTTTCAGTATTCTGTTAGTTAAACTTCTCTGTCTGTGCCTTTCCCTCAATGGTCAAAATTAAAAAAAATGTTTTATATTTTTTAAGCCATTTCACTCACTACAGAAACTGAATGCTGGCCGTTTGTTGAATTTGCAGCAGTCCATACACTTTTTTTTATTAAAATTAAATGCTTTTTTATTGAAACTGTCCTTACCTTTTTATGCTCAATAACTGGAAAGTAATAGTTATTAAAAACATTAAATGAATTGTGGCTTCATCTGCTGTACTACTAGCAGTATTGTTACTCCACAAAGAAAATATTGTAATTAGAATCGAGATTTTGACGAATTTCTTCGTTTTAGACCCTACCTGATTTGGAAAAAAATCAGGTAGGTCTAAAACAAAGACTTTTTTAAAACCGTTTTTGGGAAATTTCTATCTGTCTATCCCTGACAAAGATAACTAAACAAAATTTTCAGCTAGATAGATGGAATTTGGTATATGGTTAAATCCGTAGATTTCACTAGAATATTGAGCAAAATCCGTTGAAAGGAAGTCTGTCTTCTCAGCTGTTTGAAAATAAGTTAGAGCGATCATTACAATCGAAGAGAATTAGATAGATAAAATTTTGTAATCAGATTATATATCTGTTACACAGATATCTATCAAATTTTGAGCTACATCCAAGCTGGATTGACTGTCTGTCGGTGTGTATTTTTAGAAACATATAGTGTTCTTGATGAAAGTACATGGTTTTTAATATTTCAAAATATCATTTAATCATTTTCGTCTATTAAAATTTTATATAAAGTTCGAGGTACGAGCCTGCTTGTGAATTTGAGAAAAAAATTCAGTCAAAACTCCTGAACATTAACAATTAGTCGACTACGACGCATTATTCTTTCAATAAATCCCTTTTAAGTTACCATTTGAGAAAAACATTTATGCCATGGATTTTTTTTCATTGATTCTACATCTTTCCTGTTTATTGCGATAATGAACAACGCAAATGTTCCTTATAAAGCAAAATATAATCTTTCAAATTGTATCTTGTCTTTAACAGTATTTCACTTTTCCACACTTAAATTGATTAAATAATGAATTAAATTCTTAACAATACATTAAAAATTCAGAGAAAGAACTAGATAACAATTTTAAAAAGGTGTTTTTTGCACAATAATAGAGGTATGCTTACAAAACTGTTTTAATAAAGTAAATTTTTCTTCTAATACATATTTAATACTCCTCCATAAATTTCTACACTTCTATGCTTTATAAATAAAAAATTTACATTTCAGCTTTATTTATTTAAAATACCAAAATCACTGAAATGTATAAAACAATTGGTGTATGAGTGATAAAAGCGTATGCATAATTTTTATAGAAACATTTAAAGAGCAGCTGTTTTACCAGATTCAAGAAGAGCTCTTGCGGTTTTCGAGGGCTAACACAATTTTCAGGGGAGATGAGGACATGCCTGTGGTTTAAATGGAGAAAGAAAGTCTATTGACAATGATGGATTTGTGGTTCGGTAAGTCTTTTTGCGTAAGTCAAAGAAAACAGGATTAAGAAGAATGAGACGTGCTTTCGTTCATGCTTCAGAAAAGGAACTTCTTTGAATACTTACGAGTAGGAAAAACGTCCAGGTGTGAGTTGTGCTGCATTTTGTTGTATGGTTACTATCGGTGGTTGAAAATGCTAGAGGATTAGATTTTATTTTAGCATTTTGTATTAATTGTATGCATTTGAAAAAATATATTGCATGGTGCGTTACTTAATGGTATGAATGGTATTTAAAAATAATACTGAATTAATATGTTCATACATCTTTTGTTAATTTGGCTGATATGTATTAATATGTATTATGCTTGTAACAATAGAACGATGTGAACGCCTTTTCTGTCTCGTATTGAAACCTTATCTCAGCTAGACTAATTTTAAATACATTTCATGTATAGCCAGATGTTGCGAATTCGGAAAAAAAAATCAGAATTTCCTAGCAATGAAATAATGAGTTATAAATAAAAATTTTAGAAATTGCAAAAAAAAAAAAAAATCAAATCTTCTTATTATTGCATTAAAAGTATGTCTTTTAAAAAGTTTTTTAAGAGAATTATTTATAAACTAATCTTCATAAAAATAATAATTTATGAGGAAATGACCTCACTGTTTTTCTATATGTGTGCTTGATTTCTTCATTGTGTTTCAAATTACCTTTTAAATCAGCATGAAATAAATGTATATAAAGTGATATAGTGATTTATTTAATGTCAGATTCCAATTAGAAATAATATCATTAATTTGAGGAAAATAAGTAGTGGTAATATATAAGATTTTAAATAATTAATTAACAAAGTAAGAAAAGCAAAAAGGAACACAGCCGAATCAAAACTATAACAAATAGAAAAAGAATCGGCCTGAAAACTTCTTCAAGGGTCACTCCCAGGCAAGGATTCAAAATAAGGGATGTTTTATGTGAATTCATTGGACAATGTCCAGAAATACTGACCCCTCATGACCCGAAAATTAAGGCAAAAGAGACATACCAAATTTAAACAGCAAAATACAAAAACAAAGCAAAACATTAAAAAACATCAACAAATGAGACAAAAATATCTAAAATAAAACTGCATAAGAATATTCAACCAAAACTAAAAAGAACAACCCAATTAATTAATTAAGAAAACAAAAAGAGAAAGAACTTAATAGCTACGGGAAAAATTTCCTCATATTACCAAACTGCCATTCTAATGTAAGTGTAAATAAAGATAAAAGTAGTTTATGAGCACCATCTATTTTACTAATATTTCAGCATTTCTTTTTTATTAAAATATTGATAGTGCAGTAGTTTTGGGGAAAATCATTATTGTTTAAATTCTTAATAAAACTATTTGTTGCTTTTATAAATGAAATTTTGTTATTGCAAATTGTTTTGATTTTTTAAAATTGTGAGAGAATTAAGTTTTTGAAAATTTTAGAGTTAAGATTAGAGTGATAGTTACAGAGTTTAATTATATTAAATCTGAATTCGTCTCTTTTATCATAAATACCAACTATTGTTTTATCATTAGCAATTTTGATCCTCTAATCCAGATAAGTACCTTCAAAATGATTTTTGTTTGTTTCTGTTAAAATAAATTCTTTACGATAGCAGTTAGTAACAATATTGGTATTATCTAAGTTAATCAAAATAAAATCATCATTATATCATCCATTTATTAAGTAATTATTAATTATTTTTTTCTCGTAATAATGTAGGAAAATGTTGGCTAAAGCACTTGAGAAAACTGTACCCATTGGAATACCCTTAACTTGTTTGTAAAAATTAATACCATTGAAAACATAATTTTCGGTAATATTAAAATTGCATAAAACCAGCCAGTTATGTTTATTAATTATATCCATTTAAATATTCTTCATATATGAGAGTACAGACATTCATTAATTTCACATGGGGAAGGTTGGTATATAAATTTTCCAAGTCAAAAGTATTAATTTTATAAATTTTGTTATCTTTTAAAAAAATCCATAACCTTTTTGTTATTATTAATAACAAAGTAATCTTCGTCTTCAATTTTGCTTAGGATACTTTTTAGGTACCTAAAAATTATACTAAATAAAACTGAAGACGAAGATTGCTTTGTTATTAATATACCTAAAAATTACCCTGAATAAAATTGAAGAAATTTTGACCTAATTAGTTTCGTTTTAATTTTTGTTGACCTGGAAATGACTTTTAATTATTTTAATGCTTTTATGGCAGTAAAATTTTAAATATATATATATAAACAAATAAAATACCTTTTAATCTAAGAATTTTTACAAAATTTAAATGTATAATCGCAATTTCCCACAGTAAAATAAATACAAATGATGACTATCTTCTATTTAATTTAGAAAAAAAATAATGTATTACAATATTCACGATGTTCACAAAATATTTGTTTATAAATCAGAAGGCATTTTCATGAGAATGCATTTACTTTGAAATAACATAATTCAATATTTATTAAATTATAGAATGAATGTATAGAATAAAATAATTAGAAAATATAGATCAAAATTATATGAATTTTTGATTTTTTTAATATAATAATATATATAGATATTAATATAATAAATCGAAAAAAATGCATTAGTTGAATAAATTTATTACTGTGATAATATTGTTATTTCTAATTGAAATCATACTGAACTGAATGAATTTCTGAATCTAATTTCAATTTTGGAATAAATGGTACCAAAGGAATCGAAAAGGATTTGTTTCAAAAATTTCAAAATTGAATTGAGGTTGTTTCTTTACTTAGGTTAAATCGACACCCAGTTTCAAAACAATAGAACGACTATTATGGAGCAAACAGTCTGATTTTAAATCTTTATCGGAAGGTAAAATTGAAATATGTGCTATTTCATACCATAATGCATTTGAATTCAGTTATTTCGTTCTCTTACTTTTTTATTCTAGCAATTTTTTTATTTTAATATTCTTTAAGTGATTTTTTAAATCTTTATTTATATAAAAGAAAGTATAGTGCTGTATCAGAGTTTTCCAACTTCTAATTTTGAGGTAAAATAAATAATGTTTTCTTACAAAAATTTAAACTGCATGGAAAGCCAAAAAGTAGAATAAAAAATAACTAATATGTAATTCTTTACTGCAGAATATTAATACCTTATTAACGCATGTTATGTGTTTATTTTTTAAAAAATAGACGTAAAATATTGATTCTTTTAGTGCCAGACGATGATACAGTTACATTTTCGCTTGTAATACTTGCAAAAAGTACCAACTATTATGTATCACATGTAGTAGCATCTTATTTTTCGGCAGATATTAAAAACGATTGACAACAACATATTTTTTTTATTTCATAATGTTTCCTCCCTTCTGAATTTTATAAAGATTCTTATTTAATTTTTATGAATTTACCTGAATCTGACATTTTTCGCATTGGTACGATACTTTCGATAGACATTGAAAGGGTTAAATATCTTTTTGTTCATATTCTAATTCTCGTTAATTTCTGACAGTTTTTATTGACTGAAATTAATTTCTTTTGTCAACATATAGCAGAACCGGTAAGAAACGAAGAAATATATGAAATAAATATTTGATGGAAATCATAAAAAATATATAGACCTAACTTATTAAATTTACGAGGCTCAAATCTCATATAAAATGTTTTTTTTAGACATAAAGAAAGAATAAAACAGAGAACTATTTTTCATATTTTAGATTTAAATGAATTTTCAGTAAAAAGTTTTTAAATTTTCATATTAAATAACAGCTTTAAAAATAAATCTGAAGAAAACCGATTATTGTCTTTATTGCATGTTTTTTTTTTCCTTAATAGAGATATAAACTTAGAAAGATTGCAACATTCTTACAAGAAGATAAATTTTAAACTTTGAAAAATAATTTTCATTTTTTCTCAGAAGAATAAATTGTAGCCATAATTAAATTAGTTAGATAATTGGAATATACCATTTCATTCAATGAATCTGATGAAGGTTCAAAATAATGTATTGCATTGCTTCATAACTCTAGATAAAAATAGAGTTATGAAGCAATGCAGTTCATTATTTTGAACCTTCATCAGATTCATTGAATGAAATGGTATATTCCATCACAGAAGCTGCATTAAGACTGTTTGAAGATTAACATCATGTTTAGGAGACTTTACTAGATACGCAAGCAGCAAACAGCAACACTTCCAACAAATAATAGAACACAAGCCTTACAACATTGATAAGCATCTTGAAGCGCTCAGAGAGAGAGAGGATTCGATCAGCTAATAACTTGAACTGAATTCAATTGACTAACTCCAACATGGTCTCACGGCCTTTAGAAAGCTTTCTCTGAGATGTTATAGAAGGTTCCAGAAAGTCACTTTAAATCGTGTCCTAATGGGCCTATCTCCAAAATTCTTGAAGATTCTAAAATCTTCCATTTTGTTACCAAAGCCACTTATTTCGTCCCAAGCCGTCAAGTTTGTTGCCAAGATCGGGAGATTGATCTGGCATTTGTACAGCAAAGAACATAATTTTCTTATAAAAGTGTTTTATTTGCGTTGGAAATATCTTTCCTGGGAAGCAACAAGACAGATTTGTAACAATATAAATTATAGAAAATGGAAATATCAATGATTTTTTTCTTTGTTAAACTTTTTAATTTAATCTTTTATTAATTTTTAATTTTTTTTTTGCATTAATCAGAATGAGAAACGAGATTTACAAAAAATGTAATTGATGTAGATTAACAAAAAATGTAAAACAACCTCACTGTTTCAGCAAATCATTTGATGTAATTATTTAACTGACATACATTCTGAAATTTAATTAATATGAAGCTTTTATCTAGGCAGGATTTTACCACTTAAAATATCTCATTAGTCATCCTGCAAAACTTACATTGCAGGCAAGAGTCTAAATTAACATCTTCTAAGACTATTAACCATTCAAAGAATATTTTGTCACGGTTGTTCTTGAAAGTAGAAAAGATTAGTTAATTCCCAGAGCTTCCCGGTTATACAAATAGGAAGGTTGATTAAGCTAAATCAAACTGCTGAGATTCAGTACAAAAGTCAGGAGTTTCTAAAATTGCTTTGCACATGATGATAAAATTATATCATAGATTACTAGAAATATATCCCAAATGAAAACAATCACGGAACTTGAAGAAAATTTCTCCTTTCGCTCAACCATATATTTAATCTATTATCGAAGAGAAAATCTAATTATTTAATGCAATTTTTATCTGTGCTTATAAAGAAGAAAATGTATATGCAATGGCGCTCTATGGGACAAATCATTTGACCTTAAACTATCAGACTTTGGACAAATATAATATCGTAAGTTAGAATGCTCACTTTTGAGCTACTGTTTGGAATTTCAATTAGTGAAGATTTAAGGGAGTTTTGTAGATTTTTCGAGGTAATTCCCAATAATATTATTACAAAACTGACTTAGCACCATTTTGAAATTTAAAAAATTTGTCTTTAATAAGTTCTGCCCTAATGGGAATATCTGTCCTGAAGGTCATAATTTACTCCCCATTGCGTAGTTAGATCGGCTCCAAAGATCATAGTTCAATCCCTGTTGAGTAATTATATGTGCCACGAAGGTCATACTTGTTAGACCATACCTTTATATGGGTTATTATAAAAAGAACTATTTTTTTCATGGCATTTAAAGGTTTTATCGAAAGGTTTAAAATAATACCAAATTTCTAATTTTTACTTAATTCTGTGAATTATTTAAAAAAATTCCTTTGCATATTTTTTAATAAAAGATTTTCAGTGGTAGAATGAAATTTAAATTCTTCTACCACTATTAATTATTTAATCACTCTATCATTATTTAATCAAGCCTTTTTTTCACATGAGTTATTTTTCTTTCTAATTTCGAAAGATAAGTCAAGACCATTCTGCTTATGATTTGCACAGTTTATTTTAGGAAAGTGAAATTATATTATTGCCAAAAAAAGTTTGAAAAAGCTCAACAAAAAGTTTGAACTAAAAGAACATCGCATTTAAAATTTTTAATGGCACTACATTAATATACATAATAATCAGAAAAATTTTAAGAATCATAAAAATATCACGGTTATAATGTCTGTGAAAATTTAATGCTGAGTAATATTGTATTTTATTGAGGAAATTATGAGCACTAAATTATGCAAAAGAGATTTGGATAAAATTAAGTACAAGCAATATTTTTGAGGAACCAGTTAGTTGCCAAAGACGTCGAATCATAAATATAGTTAGTTGCATGAAACATTGTTTATAGGTATTACCACCGAATCTCTTTGTATAGTTAAGACATTTTTTAAAGATAGTCCAAACAAGTTAATGATATAATGAATTATCACTTTTAAGATAGCTATTTGCTTAAAGTTTAAATAATCACCTGATAATATTTTTTTCAACGACAAAATGTCTAGACTAAATAAATGACGAATAGAAGGCTTTTTTTTTAACTTTCTAATCATTGTGCTATTCAATAGGACCCAAAAAGGCTCAGAATCAGTATATCTAAAGGTGAAAAAGTATTCCATATTAACAATAAAAGAAAAATACTTAAAATAATTACAATCTTCTGACAAAAGAAATTTAATTATATATGAATAAAGCAAACATGCTTCTAATATTTCCAAAGTAAAGTATTCATTTGTATATCATCGTGTTCCCTACTGAAAAAGGTATTTTTTAAATTGTCTTTACCTTTCATCGTTATTTCACTTTTCAATAATTCACATATGCCCTTATTTATTTTTATAATAGAATATTAATATTAATTCA
Organism: Argiope trifasciata; assembly: GCA_026543055.1. Lineage (NCBI taxonomy): Eukaryota > Metazoa > Arthropoda > Arachnida > Araneae > Araneidae > Argiope > Argiope trifasciata. Next base: position 5,575,052 of record JAPMOQ010033694.1, read on the forward strand.
GCATCACAGCCAAATACAGGAAATCAAAATTTCATTCGAATTATCTAATAAATATAAAATTTTATTGTTAGGAGCATAGCTGTAGTGAATCGAAGATTTCTTAGCATAAAGAAAAAATGAAAACGTGTCACAAATTTCCATTTTTTGAGAAATAAATTAAGTCAAAAATAAAGGTCCATGAAAAGTGGAGTATTACTTTCTGCTGCATACTTGGACATAGAGTCAATACTTTATTTAACCAACTTATAATTTGTTTATATATGCTTATTAAAACAATCATTGTTATATAAGAATTAAACTCAAGTTCTTCAATATATTCCCTAGATACAAACTTCGAACGCTTTAAAACTCGGTCTCTGTCAACCTCATTTTCTGAATTTATTTGAAACAAAATATGAAAATACTGCAAATTGTCCTTCTTATTTTATTTAAGACCGTCGAAACACGCATTCAGTTAGTCTTATCTCTGAAAAATAATTCTTTTGGCCATCCGACCAAACAACGTAATAAGTCTTGGAGATCATTTTCCTCCACAAAATTTATGCCTCCTTTATTTTCTTCATTGCAAAGTCAACAAAAAATACCAGCCCGTATAATAATACATTAAAGGACACTGTAACAAGTTCCCAATAGGAAATCTTATGACCAATCGCATCAAAATCAAAAACTAAGTGGATTAGAAACTTTCCTCCGTTAAGTGAAATGTACGAGGGACATCGGTGGCCGATCGAATCCCCTTTCAATAACGAGGTGGTTCTGCCGTATATATGACCTTTTATCTTTATGAAGAAGATTCGTTAATGAACCAAGATCCTTTGAAGTTCCACGAGTATAAAAGATCTTACCCAATCGTTCTTTATGGATTCATTTTACGAACTTTTTCTCGGGAATGTTTTTAATGTCCTTTTGGGAATTTCGAACCGATATCTTTTTTTCTGGCTGCAGATAGAAGGAAAATGTTTCACTCGATCGCATCAAATTTTTAAATCTTTTTTTTTTCTCTGAAGTCCGCCTAATGCATAGATGGAACTACAGGTACAAAAAAAAATTAAAGGAACGTAAAGAATATCTAGATATACACACACAGGGTATTATTATCCAATACTGGGAGGAAGAGTTTTGTGAATGAAGAGATGAAAAAAAAAGGGATTAAAGGTAGTAAGAATTTTGGTAAAAATTTGTTCCTCTTTCTTTCTTAATTATTTTTTTCATTTTCTTTCGGGATGGATGAATCTTTCCCAGCACATTTTATCTTATATTTATTATGATATATTTAATCAAAGCAGAAACTAATTATGGCTAGAATACTTTCAAACTTACATTAGAAAGAACTTGATACGTATGAACTTTATCAATGTGTCATTAAAACCCCAAAAATGGCATTTTTCTCCTTTATAGTTTATTATATTTAAATAATTCTAAAAGAAAGAGTTCTTCTAATTCATATTATTTATTTTTATTAGGTCTGAATGACCTTTAGTATAATATCTTGAAAATACACTTCATGTTGGGAGTTTTGAGGAGTAAGATATCTCTTTTGGTTATTTATGCTTTTTTTTTCTTTCAGGTTGAAAGTATATATAAGCAAATAGTCGAAATTGTGATAAATCTGGGTACCTTTTTTGTTTTGGGTTTTTAAATATTTTCTTACTATTTTTGCTGTTGATTTTTTTAAATACTGAATACTGAGTATACTGGAAGACGAAACTACGATGGCCGCAAGAAAGGCCTAACTATCATTACGAAACTGTCTTCCATTTCCTTTAAGTGTGATTAATTGAATACTCAAGTCCCGTGTTTAGTTCATTAAAGACGCTTCATTAAATTCATTAAAGATACTTCGATTGGTTTCATGGACAATGATATTTTCGCAGAACTCTCAAAGAATGTCCGAGTAAGCATTTGCTTAATATACATCAATTAGGCAAAATTCTCTTCTGAATATCAACTCTTTCTGATCACGTGCTGTTCCCGATTTTTAGAAGGGTATAAAATTTTTCCAGCCTTTGAATGAGAAATAAGACGTTCTAGTATTTTTATGTATGTTAACCTAAATTATCTTAAGCATGAGAGGACTAAGGACCTTCTGTAATGGGCTAAGATCGGTCGATTGCCAGATCTTTTAAAATCGCTATTCAATGGCAAAGACATATATAATTACGAGGCAAAAAAGATTTTTTTTTCTTTTCCCTGTCTCTATTGAAAATATGTTAACACATCTCTAAGAAATTAGGAGCATCGAAGACTGGCAGAAATGCTTCATCATTCACTGTTTTATAAAATAATTTATATTTATCAATAAACCAACTGCATCGGTTCTTAACACTCTTTTCCTTTTGCACTTAATTATTTATTTTTCAATCGAATTTTATAGATACAGAGATATTTTAAACTTTACATTAAAAAACTTTATCTGTTTTTTGCGACACCGACCTGATTATAAAATCGCGGTTTCTATACACGATTTCATCAAATAATCTCTTTTACATAATTCTTATGCATGTTGCATCTGTCATAAATCAAAACTATTTACGTTACTGTGGTTTGGGAGCTTTGGGATTGAGGTACTGGTTGAAGTTGTCTCTTAGTCATCTGGTGATGATTCAAAAGCACTAGATGCAAGATAAATAAAATGTTGATTAGTTCGAAAACTGGACAATAATACAATTAACTAACTTCATTTAAACTAACCACTTCTTGAAACTCAATCGGAATAGTATCCCCAAAACTTTCTCATATATTCTCTAATAAATATACTTGCATATTATTAATCTCATGGCAAACAGAAGCTATGTAAAGGCTCATTATCCTGAGATTTTTTGGTGATTAATCGTTAAGAAACAGTTAATTCTCATGTATCAGAAAAACTAGATATTTTGGAGAATTTCGTTGCATTTTAAAAGAAACAAGTAATGGTATATTACGGTGTAGGCTTAAAATAGTTCCAAAATTTCGATACTTGGCTATTAATCACTGGTATGTGGTCAATACACAAATATCTGAAAACTGAATCAGTTTTGGACACACTTATTTCAATGAAAAAAGTCAAAACTGGACATATAGTCACAACTGCATACACTCTAAAAAAATTCAGTTTTGTCTTGAAAAATATACTATCTCTGAATTAAAAAATAAAAATTATAATCAAAGAAAATATTTTGCAAAATATCAAAACTCCTACAACAATCCTGTGTAACTAAAATTTAAAGCAAACTTTATATATATAAAGAAAAGCAGAAGATATATATACGTAAGGTGTTTATATAATACATTAGTTGCCTAGAAATTTTATATAAAATATGTATTCGATTTAAGGCAGCAGATTTGAACTCTCCAATGACAACAAACTAGACTCTGACGGCTCTTTTTTAAGCTTACTTATTTTCATCTTTCAAAATCTTCTGAGGCGGAGCAAAAATGAAACGAAAATTGCTGTTTGCTTTTTGAATGAATTTCTGTTCACCAGGACAAACAGAGAATTGATGATTTAGTTGCCATTCCTTTGCGCTACTGTTAAAACTATAACCAAGTTATTGAGAATCTTTGAGCATAAAAAGATGTTACCTCCATAAGATGCATTCTTTATGAAAGGAATTAGGTTTAACTATTGCTTTGCGAGAATTGAGAAAATAACTCCGAAATAAACTGCTATGTTATCGCCAATGTCCGTTAAAGGAGCAGCTAAAGTAAACTAACATATTTCAGCTCGAATTTATTAAGACTTTAATATACTAAATAAATTTTACATTGATACAAAACTATGTTTAAAATAAAATACAGGATATTTGAGAAGTTTGAGATACATTTCAGATAGTTCCTTTCCAAATTATGTGAAACAAGAAAGAAGGTATGAAAAACGTTTACTAGTTTACAAAGTTTAAAATATCCCGATATTAAATGTCGTATTCATGATATACAAAGTTTGGCAAAAGTTATGAATTGAATAGCTTTGATACTTTGATTTAAATCCCACAAATTAGAGCAAGGTATCTAACACATGAAATTTGTCTATAACCCAACAAGAATAAAAAATCGAAGGGAGTGAAATCTAGAGATTGCGTCGCATGGCTAATAATCAAAATTTTGTCATTTACTACTCCTAAATTCAGACATAAAGTCATCTATGAGAAATAAGACCATTTTTTAAAAAAAATTTCTAGGGACGTATTAGAAATGCATGGCATTGTAAAAGCCCGGTTTTTCTTTTAGATTATTTTACGTAATTCTGTTATATGAACAAAGCTTTTCGGATACCCAGCGTAATTTTCAAGTAATTCAAAATATTTACGCCTTTTTATTTCAGTCAGTGAAATGCATATTATGTTTATATTTCCTAATTTTATACTGACCTTGCGTGCCTATTTCATTGTGTGTCTAAAATATATTTAATAATAAATAGCAAGGAACGAGTTGAATAAGTGGGTAAATAGTCGATTCGAGATGATACCATTACACGGATGATTTACTATATATGCTCTCTTGGTACACGTTAAACACGTCAGTAACCGTATCTTTTATTGCTTTTGTGACTAGACAATATAGAAAGATGTCTGCTCAAATGCCCTTGTCTTCAGACCATTGCTCAAAATGATGATGGTGCTCCCAAACTAGACTTCAATTAACTTCAGAAATAGAATGTTCATCTAACTAAACTAGATAAAATTATTTAAAAATTTTCTCTATGTTACTTTAAATCATTGCAGGACTTTTCCATATTAGTTTTCGAATATTAATGCTTTATTACAGAATAAATTAATATCAAATATAATTATCATTTTACAGTTTCATTTATTTAAAATTTTCAGGCACTGATTGAGTCATTTATTTGTAAAATAATCATATTTTTTACAATAGCTATATTTCATTGTTTTGGCATTCCATCATTCAATTGGGCTTTTGAAGTAGAGATTGAATAATTTGGGATCTAAAATTAAAATCAGTTTTGTTTTTTAATTTGCATTATTATTTTAAGAATAAGTTTTTGTGTTTTAGAGCTATCGCGTTTCCGTACGTATGAATGGACAGTTATTCAAGCATTTGGCGAATTTGTTTCAGCATTTCATTCAGGTTTATTTTAGATTCTAAAATTGCTAATTAAATTTTATCTCTCTAACTCATTATATTTTGTAATTATAACGTTCGCTTATGATCGTATGGAGAAACAAAGTTTATAAAAATGGTTTTTCGTTCAAATTTGGTCAAAATCTGAAATTTCAGTGTTAAGACCACATAGCAAATTTCATTTATCTAGCTCAACATCCTTTTGAATTACCTTGCTTATAAGATATAATTCCAAATTATATATATAGAGAGAGAGAGTGAGAGAGAATAAGTGAGACAAATTAGTAATAAATACCAAATTAAAAGGAAGAGAATAGAATCAAAATAAAATAAAATAAGAATCCGTCCTAAAAACTTTCTCAAGGGTCACACTCAGGCAGGGATTGAAAATAAAAAATTTCTATGATGAATCTGATTTTAGTCCAACAGTATTGATCCCTCGTGATCCGAAAATCCCCTGAAATTAAGGCCTCAGAGATATAACATTTTTTTACAGAAATGAAATTTAAGGGATGAATTCAACTTTAAAATAAATAAACTTTATAATTGACATTCTAATCCAAACTATAAGAATTCCAAAAATTTAATTTTGTCACAACTTAGCAGGATGAAAATAGTTTTTGCCATAACAAAATTTCCAATTTTGAAGTTTCTAATAATTCCATTAAAAATTTAACTAAAAAGGAATTTCCCAGAAAGTACCGTAATAATGATATTTTAATTAAGAAAAAGATTATTAGGTATTAATCCTTTGACAAGATAAAATAGACTTTCCATTACATAATAACTAACTCAATAGATGGCACTGTAATCTTCCAATTATTTACTACCTTGAATTGTGAGAGCAGATATCAAAACAAAATACGAAAAACAAGATCGGACACTTATAAAAAAAATGCCTGCTGATGGTATGTTCTTTCAATTTTGTTTTAATAATTGGCCATGAAAGTTCTTGTATAGTTTATTTTATGTTATTCAATTTTTTGATTAAATTGATGGTTGTATTCTTTTATAATCTACTGTTTTGCTCCATTTCTGTAAAAAATAGAAAGGAAATAGATCTCTTAGGCCTTCATTTCAGATGATTTTAGGGTCACGAGGGGGAAATTCTGTTGGACTTAAATCAGATTCCTTACAGAAAAAATCTCTTATTTTGAATCTTTGCCTGAGGGTGACTCTTGAGAAAGTCTTCATGCCAGATTCTTATTTTGTCTAATTAAATTTTGGCTCTATTTTTTCCCCTTTTAACTTGGTATTTATAACTAATTTGTTTATATTCATTGGTGTTTTAGTAGTAACTGCATTGGCGCTCTCTAAATACAATGGAGATTTTTTAAATACTTTTTTTTTTTTTACTTTGATTCCGAAATAACTTTTTGTTTCGTTTCTGTAATAATTTTAATTTTAGATTGTTTCAGAAATGCGTTTTAATTTCATAATGCTTATATTTTTGATTACTTTACATATATATATATATATATATATATATATATATATATATATATATATATATATATATATATATATATATGAAAAAGTATTCTAAACACCCAATATCGACCTACTGAGAAATATTGAGCTTTGTCAAAATCTCAATAGGTCGATATTTGGCAACTAGAAGATTCCCTATTCTCAAACATAGGAAGAAGTAACAAATAATAATGATTTTTCTTCACCTTTACCATATACTACTTAATAAGAGTGTCATACCTTTCATCTGCATAAAATTATGGAGCATTGATAAAATCATGAATGCCTTGCAACACATTAACCAACAATGATTATAAAATATAAAGTAAAACTGTGCTAAGAAATGTGACCTGCTTTTATTAAATTATATTAATACATAATTGACGTCCACAATTTATATACATTTTGGCTATAATATGCAGAATAATTTCTGACATGCCCATGTTTTGGTGTTAATGACCGGGAAAGTTCTTAGAATATAAGCATTAATAATGCTAAAGCATTTAAAGATCTGAGTTTGAAGTAGTTTCATAATGATTGATATTCTATTAGCATTCTTTATTCACACAAATGTAATAGAGAAATGGTGTGACCAAAGTTCTCATGTTGTCAATATTAATGATATAACTAATCTACTATATTAGCACAAGATACTTTGCTATAATTTTACGATATCGCTCGATATTCTTATTGTCAAATAGTATGGTGAAGATATCGTTGTGATAACTTTGAGTATTTAGTGAGTAGAAGATCATAAATAGCACATAAAACCACTGCCAATCTATCAAGTGAGACTGAAAAAAATTGCAGAGCTTGAGATATCCAGCAGTCAGGTAAACAGGAATAGAATATTATAGCTATGATACGTCGTTATTGCAAGAAAATTATAATTGATAATTTGAATGAAAAATACAATTGAATATTGTTACATTTAGGAGTTATTAATCCATAGCAGCAGCTTGGCGAAACAAACCTTCTTGCATCCATTTGAACAAAATATAATTGCACCTGATAATTCCTATAATAAGTCAAGCAATAATGATTAAAGAAATTTTTTTCCTAATTTCGAAATTATATCATATATATATATGTGTGTGTGTGGTAAATTAATTCCACGAGAGGGCACTCAACACTTCTTCCGGTGTTAATCAGCAGTCAGATGGGGGAGAGGGCAGAGAGAGTTCCCGACACCAAAGAATACGGACCGTCGGCCGAGAAGGGTCGCGACCGGAAACCGTTGAGACATGATCCTCTTCAAAGGGCCGAAACTGGAATTCTTGTGTTAAAGAATTCATCGACATATGCTCAAGGTGCCACGCGTAGGTGGAAAAGAGCAACTGAACATATCTCCATGACATAGCAATTCTTCATCAGAGAAACTTCATTGTAAAAATCCTCTTATTTTAATCATTTAATAAACCAATTTTAATCTAAACCAGTGAACTGATGCATTAAAACACATCACACACACACACACACACACACACACACACACACACACACACACACACACACACACACACACACACACACACACACACGCACGCACGCACGCACACACACACACACACGTGTTATGTATGTATGCGAATGTTTGCAGTTATGTACATGCTTGAACACAACATGTGCAGGTTAATAATTCTTAATATTAATAGAAGAAAACAATTCTACCTTACGAAAAGTTAACATATGTTATATTAATAGTATGCATGATCACTAATTGTACATTTTGAACATTTGATCTTCAAATAATAAATATACTCCTTTTAAAACTATTCACAGGAGGCCATTTTTTGATATATTCGAACTTCTTGAAGTGTTTCCGGGAAAGTGTGTACGATATCGATGAAAACAGGTGGTAGCCTAAACGAGTCCAAGTCTGATGAATACGGAGAATAAAATAAGAGTTCCCAGCCATATACAGAAATGGCGACTCTCGTTAAGTGGGAGGAGGCAATGCCTTGGTGCAGAATTGCCTTTCCATCTCTTGTTGCGCAATTTGAATTCTTTAGGCCACAGTATAGTCAAATGTATTGATAAAGAACGGTATTCATTGCTTCAGGTGATTTTAGAAATTCATGGAATATCACATCTTTCTGATTCCATAAACTGCAAAAGTATGGAATCACCACTTTTCATTCGTAAAAGCAAACTTACACACACATTTCGCATTAGAGTATTATAGTCATAAGATTAGATGGCTGGCACTCGAGATTTTCTTTCAATTGAAAAGAATAGCAATTCCTGTCACACAGGCAATTTATTTTATTTTTGTGCATGCTTATCACATAAAAACAATATTACGTTAACTCGAAATCGGTTGCACACCAGCAGCATTTAGACAGGTACTTCCCCAGCAACAAACTAACATAACAGTTAAGACTGCGAGCCGACATTTGCCTCCAGTGCTTTTCAAATAAAAAAATCAAGAATTATGTACCGTAATTATATGTTTGTAATTATATTCCCCTTCACTTCAAAAAGGGTTCTGTGAATTTGATAAAACTGGAATGATTAAAAATTCTGTAAAGTAAATTTATCACCAACATACTCATTTCTAAGTAGGAAGGGGATTGGCCATCTAGAAATAAATGCAAAAAATAGAATGAATGGTAAGAAATTTGATTTAGATGTTTTAACAAATCTAGCTGAAAGTGTAATGGTGTTATATTTCTCTGCTTTACTCTTGAGATGATAGCTACTGTATTTTTGTGGTATATAGAAATTTGCACACATAACAGTGGGGGCTATTTATGAAACTGGATGCCCAAATTTATAATGAGTAGGGTAAAGATATGGTAAGATAAAATAATATCAATCCATTTCCATCTTAATTGAGTGGGGGTGAGTTTTTGAAAACGGTGCGAAGGTTAAAAAATTAACCAGCACAAAATTGTTATATTTTAAATTGCCAAAATATGTGCTGTAATGTAGCAAACCTTTTCCGAATCAAGCTCCTACAGCGAAAATAACACTTAATGCATGAATTTTTAAATATTGACAAAACTAGGATAATTTTTATTACTCAATTAAAAACTTTGCAATGGTAAATGAAGCTTAATTCATTCTTATCTGGAGTAGACAGTGAGGGGATGAGATAATAAATATATTTAAAAAAATTGTTTCATTAATCATGAAACTACATTGCTATATCTTATTCTGGTGCAGTTTCGATTTAACCACACTCTCATATCTCTCAAAGGTGTACTAAAAATTTTAAGAGAAAGGAGGCTTAGTATAAAAATGCATATAATAAAATATGAAAAATACTGCTTTGATAAAATAATATTAATAAATCATAATGCTATACTTATCATAATATACCATAGTTCCTTTTCTTCTCTTTCACAAGGTATTAATAAGAAAAAGGCGAGACATGGCCAGGGACTCTATTAGTTAGTTTATATAATCAAAAATACACAGTGACCGTATATAATTTTAATAATTAATAAAATATCTTCCAGATAAATATGGAAATCTGGTCTTTTCACTGGAATAAAGAATCGGCTTAAATCTATATTCTTTTTCAAAAGCTCAACATAATTCTCTTCTGCTGAATGGCTCGAAAGTAAGCTATATGAATCATACTTCTCCATATTTTATAGACACCCGAATTAAATGCTAATGTATACCTCAGATGCATAAAGATGAAAAGTAAAATCTCCTCGAAAAAAACAGAGACAAAGAATGCACCTGGCTTCAAAAGAATTTATTACTCTTTTTGTTCATTATAAGCTAATTAGATCTCTTCACGAAATGTGAGACTGTTTAAGAACACGAAGGGAAGAAGAAAAAAAAAAGGTATGTATGCGAACGAATAAATTGACTTCATTATCATGGGAAGTTGAGATTTTTTTCACGAGTCTCCATTATGAATTGCGAGTTTGAAGGAAGAGAACCAGCCCTTCCCTAAACAAATTATGATTGTTGAAAGGAACGACGACGACAGAAGGAATGAACAATCATTAGGAGATCTATTAATGATGTTTTTTTACTCTTCTTTTTGTCAATATTTGAGAAAACGGATGATAGAGGGATTTATTTCTTTATTTTTTAATTTTTGAAAAGAATTATTCTCTTCTTTAGAGTATTAATAAATAAACTTGCTTAATGTTTCTGAAATGATGTTGATATTTGGAAATATTAATGCAGATATCTGGAATGCAAATAAAGAATTACTTGAGAAAACCGACATATCATTTTCGGATTTCTAAACATATCAATAAATACGACCGATTTTAACAATTTTATGTTTTTAAAATGTATAAATCGAATTTTTATGAATAAGTTTATTGCTATTATTATAAAAATAATAGAATATTGTCAGTTATATGTTTATGTTGTATCAATGAATTTGATAGTAAAATCTGTTAATATGAGACTACCGTGTTATTTAAGGATTTTCACAAACGCATTTAACATGCCTTTTTACACATGTAGTATATGCTTATGCGGTTATATCGATTCGATTATTAACAAAATTTGCCTAAGTGAAGTTGCAGTACAATTTAGGAATCTCCGCAAAATCATTTTAGCCTCCATTATTAATTGTATTATAATTCCAATTCCAATATAATACATGATCAACTTCTGACAATTTCTATCAACTAAACAATTTCTAGCAACCTATGGTTACATTTTGGAAATTGTAAAAGCTTTGGAACTGTCTGCATAATTATCTACATAAGTTTCCATGATGATTCTTCTTTCATAATTAATCAATAAAATCTCAATAAATAAGTTATTACTTTAAAATGATCTTTAGAAACGGTATTTTGATTATATGATTGATTAAATATCATTTACAATTATCTATGTGGAAACATGTAGTTTTCAATGAGTGGTCTGCAATTTTTCAATAATTATCTAGAAAAAAAAAAACCTTTTTCAAGAAAGCAGACTTGGAGAAATACTAAGAAATTCGTATAATCAAATTGGTCAAATTACCAGTTTGGTCAGTAAAATATATAAAAATTGTTAAAACTTCCCTTATTCTGTTAGAAAACAGACATTTAGATATTCATATTCTGTTTCACCTTTCTACTAAGGATATGTTTTTATTAAATTTAATTACATTAACGTTTCTTTTGGAAGTATTTCAATAATTATATCGATTCTGATCTCGTAACACTTAAGTGCAGTCAGATGACGTGGACGACACATGAGTCTGAGGGCCCTCCTTTAGAATATCCTCACCACACCAGCAGAACTCTTTATTTTCGGTATCGAATTTAATGTGATTGAAACCAAAATATATGCTGGATGGACGTTACCATTGGGCCACTTCAGATTTTTCAGTATCCAAGTTATGGATTCAGTAAGGTGACTAAGTACTGTAAATTAAATTTAAAAAAAGCATACAAAAATATTTGGATAACTTAAATTGATTTATTATTATATATAATATTAAATCATTTTAAAGGAAGATGAATAGTCTACAAATTACAAGCAGCATGATGTGTTGCTTCTAGTTCATGTATGGTAAGTTAAGAACCTAGATTTGTATACGTAATTGTATACCTAGCAATTTGTATACGTATTAAATAAATTCTTAAGCTAATGAAAAATTTGAATTTTAGAGGAGTTTTGACCATTTCAAAATGAATTCGAAATTCCTTAACCTATTTACTGTTCCCGGTCTTTCAGAAGTTGGTAAGCAGAATAGGCATTAATATTTTAAATTAAATGATTATCACATGATTATTAAATCATTTAAATCGGACAAAGTAGCAATGGCGTCTCAAATATTCCATACATTTTCACGTTACTTTATTATAGACTGATTTAAATGATTTGTATTATTAAATCTTTGAATCGTATTTAACTACGGTAGAGTTGAATAAAATTTAAAGGCTGCAGAGTTGAATTATATTTCACCAATATAGATGCTATATGAATGGCAATTTACCTAGATTCAAAATTATTTAAAATATCCTCAAGCTTTGTATCTGACTAACAATTAAAAGTAACCTAACATTTAAAATGTATTTAATTATGTTCATTAATATAATTTTGTCAAAACATGAATTAATTGTACGCAGATCGAGAGTTAAAAATAGAGTGTTTATCTATATAAATAAAAATGAATGTTTTTCTGTATGTCTTTTGTGCAATGCCATACCGCTCATTCGAATTTTTAATACTTATTACTCGCACTTATTTCTTTCTGCTGAAGATGGAAAAATAAATAAAAAAATATTGCCAATCCTAATGTCTTCTATACTTATAATAAAGCTCAATGTGTGTGTGTGTGTGTGTGTGTGTGTGTGTGTGTGTGTGTGTTGGCGCTCTACAGGCCAGACCGTTGGACCTACAGCTACCAAATTTGGTACATGTATACCTTGGAGGTCTGGAATGTGCACCTTGGAGCCCTTTTTTCGAATATTTAATTAGAATTTGAGTTAATTAAAATTTAAGCGAAATTTCGACGTTTTTCCGCTATAACTTCCTAAAATACGATCGCATAAGCATGATTTTTGCATCAATTTAAAGATTAAAAAATTAGCCTTCTAATGGTATCAGTTTTTTTAATTTATAATGTAAACTTCTATTTTTAATGAATTTTTAAAGAAATATTTTGACCATGTTTTTTTGAGCACGTGTCTGGATAAAATAAAAGAATGCCGGAAGTTCGAATAAAAAAAAACTATCATCGCAAAATAAATCTAAAGATACGCAACTGTTAGCACGTGACCGGATAAAATAAAAGAAATATAAAATGTGATATTTTCTGAAAAAATAAATGTAAAGCAAAGGTTTCTATGATCGTTTGCAATATCTATATCATTAACTCAATAAATCTTCTTTATTTACGGTAAACCTGATTGAATTTAGACAGGATATGCATTGAAATCCCGACTTAATGGCATATTTATGTAATCGTTTGCAATGTCTGTATCATTAATATAATACTTTTTTTCCCATTCTCGCTTTCTTAAAAAAAACATATTTAATATTTTGGCAACATCATCGAAATTTTTTTTTAATATTTTGGAAGCATAACCGATGGTTAAAACTGACTGATTTATAAAATTAAAGAATATTATTAGGAAAAGGTGTACTTTTAGAACTT
>JAPMOQ010033694.1:5589054-5621663 GCA_026543055.1 Argiope trifasciata
TGCTTCCTGTAAATATTCATGTTTCGATATTTCACATTTCTTCGAACTAAGCATAAAACTCATTTTTATAAGCAATGAATAATGTTTGAGATATGCTTAAAAACCGATCACAAGTTTTAAATTATATGCCAATTCAAGAACAATTTTCCTTTTTTCACATACAAAAATCATTAAAAAGTTATTTTTGTTTGGAATACCATTTTACTGTTGTCCAACTATGAATCTAATAAAACATTTTTTCTTATTTTCATAATACCAGCTGCGACTAAAGTTAAAAAACAAACAAACAGAAATGAATGTTTTTTAAATTCAAAATTTCTTATCAGAAAGGCGTTAGAAATGTTGAACTTACCCCAAGGTACGGAGGTTCTAGTGATAGCCGAAAGAAGATTACTTTTCAAAGTTTGCTTTTTCCTTTCTCGCTTGAAACTTCTAGGAAGGAAAAAGTTTCCTTGAAGACTTTGGATTTAGTTATAAGTCTCCGAAGCAACCAAATAATGTTACGAGAAGAATTTTTTAACTTTAATCATTTTAATAAAAAGTTTTTCAATTTTGTTTCAAATAAAATGGTGATTCCTTTTCTAGTTTAATGAGAGGTTCTTCCAAGTTTATGGTTTAAGAATAGTTACAAAAAATATCACAGGTTCGGTGTTTTTTTACATCATTTATCAACCACGAACAAAGTTTCATTTTTCATGTAACTAGAAGGAGAAACGGGGAATAAATTTTAAAGAAATTCTGCAAAATATACAGGTATTTGTTAGTATTATATGCGTTAGATTGAATGATTGTACTCCATTATTTTTTATTTAAAATTTGAAAACTGTCTCACTAAATCATGAATTTCACTTTAATAGAAAGACATTAGAAGTTCATACATTTTTTTCTCATTGAATAAAATTACAATAATATCCTTAAAATAGTTTACACTAATTTTCTTGTATTTTTCTCTTATATGATATGGAATGGATACTTTTCTTTGCATTTACACTCTCTAAATTTGATCTTTTATCAAGGACGTTAAAGACATATTACAGATGATTTGATGGAAAAGAAAATAAATAAAATTATGGAAGAGTAAGCAACTAACATAAGCAGTTAAATGTGAAAATAAGCAACTAACATAAGTAGTTTAATGGAAGAATGAGTAACTAACGAAGTAATTAAATGAAAAATTAACTAACGAAATTAAGTGATTTAATGGAAGAGTAAATAACTAATTTAATGGATCAGAAGTAATAAATTGTTGTAAGTGAATTAAAAAATAAAAGTATTGCTTTGTTGGTATCAAAATAATAAATTTATAACTACTTAGAATCCAAAAAAGCTCAATAAAGTTGCCACCTTGATATTTAGACTTCAATACCATTGTTATTCAATAGTATGCCATCTTTAAAAATTTCAGTTTTATTCAAATTATATTTGTTTAAAAAGATAATGATTCCGGACTGAAATTTTTCGAACAATGAATATTTCAGGAAAATAAGAAAAGCAGTTAAAATGAAAAGAGTTGTATTATAAAATGAAAAAAAAATAATAATCGAGTGACT
Source organism: Argiope trifasciata (assembly GCA_026543055.1). Classification (NCBI taxonomy): domain Eukaryota; kingdom Metazoa; phylum Arthropoda; class Arachnida; order Araneae; family Araneidae; genus Argiope; species Argiope trifasciata. The sequence goes on from JAPMOQ010033694.1 coordinate 5,590,605, forward strand.
TTAAAAATATTAACCTAAAAAAATAATAAGAAGCAACCATAAGGAAAACCTGCCTGCACAACTTAACTTGCCATTGGGTATTCATTCAAAGATTTTTGAACAAAGTTTTCTGTATGTTATAAGTACCATGTAATTTGTTTTATTTTAAAATATGTCCAATTACTTCAATGTGCGAAAATAAAAATATTCAAGAATCTTTTATCGGCAATTATGATTTTGCATATTATTGCCTTTTTTATATCTAGAATAACAATATCTGCAGACATTTCCCTGTGATAGCAAAGGGAAACAAATTTCTCAATATTTTTGGATTATTATAACATCCTAAACTTAATTCTAAAGAAACCTGTTTATCTCATTCATTGTATACTGCCTAAACTACTTGACCTTATTAGTCGCTATCTTTTTTGTGTTAATTGATAGTCATTAAACAGTAATTTATAAAACTTTTTCTGTGCAATAATTTTATTATAATTATATTTTTTGGTACACAAATTTTTTAATGTCATTAGGGCAATGAAAAATATGCTTGTATTTGAATATGTACAGTAGTGGCCCATAAAAATGCCCATCCTCAAATATGTAATACTGTATGTTTCAAGAGATAGGCACAGTCATATGAAGAATGGTGCAATAACAGAAACGATTATGTATTCAGGGGCTCCTATTATATTCCTATAACTATTTCCTACTTTACAGCAATATTTCAAATTCAATTTAATTTATGAACTCGTATTCGAAAAAATTACAGGTTATACTTTCCACGCACTACAACTGTAGATACCTGAACATCCTCTGTCCAAAATGTGAAAATTAAGATCTATCAATATATTCATATTAACCCTTCAAATATATTTTCCATGTTAAATATGTGAATCGACTTATTTCGAAAATTATGAACACGATTAAATCCTTAATGATTAATCCATGATTAATCTTAAGTAAAAATTACAAAAAATGCATAAACAAGTAATTTATGGATTCTTAGTTGAATAAATAGGACAGTATATTACCAAAATGTTGTTATCTAATTGGATAATAGATGAAACAAAATATTAAAGGGGTTAAATAGAAAAGGACGCGAGAAATCGTTGGAATTCCATTCGACGAAATTCAATTTGTATATACAAATAGAATGCCATGCATCTGCCAAGAATGTTTGAAATATCTCCTTCAGCTTATATACTTCAAAAAGAGATGTGGCAATTGTCAGTAAAAAATGGCTACACAACAAATATTTCACTACAATTCCATTGCTTAGATATAAAAGGAATGTTAGCAGATTTCCTTCGGAAAAGTGCGAGATCTTGTGGATAGCATTGCATCAGGCCATTGAAGCGTGTTCGTCGGTCTCTCACGAGATTGAAGAGCAGGATAACACTCCATCATTGTGTCACACTATTCAGACTCAACAGTTCCGTCTTATCAGAAATGAGAAGTATTTTTCCACAACCATGGATACTATTGGAGTGATCCAATTTATTATGGAATACTATTATCTAAGCTGCCTTGACGCTTTCGTTATGGAGTCTCTACTCCAGTTAATTTAATTTCGAATATTTTATTCAGCATCGCTGTGGTATTGATTTTGCTGATTATGTATAATTCCATGAGATCATTATCTCTGATAATGCTGAACTAAAATTTTGTGACTTTTTTACTTTCTCATATAATAATTTTTAGATTGAGATAAGAGACATTTTATATACTCTTGCAAAAAAGTATCAATAAATTATTGCAATATAGTAAAGATAGAAAAAATCCATTTACGGTTTTTATGAATCTTCATATCTCAGACTTCCCCGATTCCCCCAACCTAAACAAAAAAAACACACTTATTTAAAAATTGTGCTTGACAGTTTCCGAACAAGACAATTAAAAAAAGCAAGAAACATAAATGCGAAACTAAGCAGATATGAAATAAATTTAAGATGAATCTATTTCGTTATTTTATTTGCATAAAATATATTAAATTATCTTATTCTGTACGTACGACTGCAAAAGCTAAGAACAGCTTAGCTTTTTGAATTAGATAGACGAAATCTAACAGATAATCTAATCTAATCTGAATTTAGATATTTTTTCACTGGGATTACTCCTTTTCGTAAAATTTTGAAAGTAATGCGTCATTGAGTTGAATATCAGTTAATATGTCTATTCTAGTATATTTGAGCACGATAACTCAAAAAGAACAATAGGAAACATTCACACGTTTTATTATGTTATTTTGCATCGAAATTGGAAATCAAACACCGAAATTAAACGGAAGAAGTAAAAATATATGGTACCAGGTTTATTCTCCAATATTAAACACGAGATGAGTTATATTATGAAAATATACCAGGAAATCAAAATGAGAATAGTTCTAGTTTTATTATTTTTTATTTTTTTTAAACTGTCTTATATGTAGGACTGAAAAAGATAGATTTGTTATCTCAAGGTCAAGCATCTACACGTTGGAAAAAATAGGGATATATAATGGAAATATATAAGAAAATAAAACGGAAAAGGCTCCTTCTAATTTGGAGGAAGATTATCTTGCATATAATATTGCTACAGGTAAGTATTAAACAGACTGACGCTGATAGGGATAGAAAGCTGGAATATAGCTAAGTCTGCCAGGCTTCCTTGTTCAAAATTGGTACAATAAATTGCAGCATCATGGTTTACATCTTAAAAATGGGAAACAGATCAAAGAAAATAAACGTAGAAATAAATACCTGGGTTAGGATTTTCAAACTAAATCAACTATTCAAGTTTTTAACATAGGGACATCGTCTTGTTATTTTGAACCTGTCGACTCTTCGTTTAAGGGAATTGCACATAATAAGGCTTGAGTGCGGCGGTGTACAAAATACGCCAGATCCTTTTCTATTCTCTAATTTAAGTTTCTTCCAATTTTTTCTTTTTTTTTACATTTATCTATTCGGGTATTGTATTGAAAATAAGTGAATAATCGAATTAAATTAAAAGAAGAAAATATTAAATAAAATTAAATCTAAAATTAAAACTTACAAAACCAAAAAGCCGTTTTTTTTGCAAAAAAAAATTGAAGAATAAGTTCAGAATTTACATCTGATGTATTTTTGGGAGGATAAATGATGAGATAAAGCTTGAAATAATCAGCACAAAATGAAAACATTTTAAAGTTTTTTAAATTATCCATTGCAACATACTCTGTAAACGTACGCTGTCTACTGTTTGTTCTCAGAAAAGGATTCAGAAACCCTCCGATCTTTTATGTATACATCAGAATGCGTTCCTTTAGACAAAAGAGCGGTAAGCGATGATATGCAAAGCGGAGGGGAGATGTTTACATTTAACAATAAGGATATAACTCGGCTTATTAGCTGATTTAGGAGTCGTAAAAATAACGGATAACTTGTAACAATGTCGGAAAAAGATACTATTTCTTGTTGCAATAACTTAGAGCAATTTGTATTTACTGTAAGGCTCCTAAACATTAAATTATGAGAAATAAATAGACTTTTTCTTCTTTTAAAATATGATGGCTAACTTTCTCCAATAATTACTTTTACTTCTTGTTTTAATTTGTTATTGAATTTTTGATAATATTTTGAGATTTACTAAGGCTGATAATTTCGATTATTTTTAATGATATTATATAAAATATTCTTCACGATACTCCTTAAAGCTTTTTTAAACTTGAACTAACCATATAAGCAAGCAATACGCAATTTTGAGTTAGTAGGATGGATTAGTGCTTTGAAAATAGCATAGTCAGAAACAGCAAGACACTCGAAAACATAGAGAAAAAAAACTAAACGAAAAAGTATCTAATGGCTCAAAACCAAGGTCAAAGTGACAAATAAGGCTGGGAATAACTCTACATTCCGCACCTCACCCCTTAACAAAGTAGAATCGCAAAAAGGAGTGTTTTCGAAATATTGAAGGAAACAGTAACCTATATTATTTTTTGCAACAGAAATTAGAATGGATTATAGTTAATGAATATGTTTCAGGGTAATGACATTCTTCAGGGTTGGAGGATTCAACGGCTGGTAATGTGAGATTTACTGTCAGATAACTCTTATAGGCTTCCTCTGTAAGTCAGTTTTTCCATCTTAAGTTATGCCAATATGAAAATAGTTTATTGTCATAGAGTGAATACATAAAAGTATACAGCTACAATCGCAAGATATCACAAATTGTGTAAATAACCTGTCGCTAAATCTCCTTTTAGCAAAAAAGAAAAAAATCACGTTTATTTGAGCGAGTAAAAAAAAACTGAACTAAGAACCTTTCTTCTAATTCATATAATTTTTTTTATACTTCATTTATACATGATGATGAATAATTCATAATATGGTTTTCTTAAATATTAATAAGTCAGCTAACCTTGCTTTGGGACTGAATTTTCTTTTTTTAATTCTGCTTTCTGACATATATACAATTAGCTGTAAAGTTAAGTAAGTCTTCAGGAAAATGTCTTCTTTCCTTTAGCGATATTCAACAAATATAAAGAAAGCTGTTTTAGGAAGTGAGAAAAGTCGACGAGAAACTTGAGTTTCATGCAGTAGTGAGAATTGCATTCTGTTTCATCATTACTTTTTTGAAAATATTAATTGCTAGCTCTTTTAAAGATTTAATTGATTATTAATCATATTCGTAAGAGACTTCTCAAAAGGAATATTTTTAAACGCAAGCAAAAAAGAAGAATGCATGTTTATAAAATGTTACAATATATACCTTGTACATTTCTAAGCTCAAATTTTAAAAAGTTTTTGCACGTTTTGTTGATTTAAAATGACATAATACATTAAGTATGAATCATCTCTTAAGAAAGCAGGTTTTTATTACTATACTTACTTAAGAAAATTATCTTTCTTGTCAAGTATTTAGTTATCAAAACAAAAATCCTTAAAAGCTTGAAGATCTAGCAAAATACTTAAAGTAAATATAATTTATTTACACTCAAAATATTTTTACAAATATGATGAATGTTGAGGAAAGCTTTTCTTTCTTGTGATATCGGATTTCGTCCTTATTTCTTTATCGTATCCTTTTAGTGTTTCATACTTTTGAGATTTAATTCAATTTTTGATAGAAGCCTTTAGACATCTTAGTATATCAAAATGTATTTTTTAAACCTTTACTAAAACGTACTATTTAATACATTTTATAACAATGCTAAGTTTGAAAAATATTAAAAAAAAAATGTATTTTCCTCTGGGAACCTCAGCTATGCAAAACTCTATGAATTTTATTACTTCAGAACGGAAGCGAAATATTATTAACAGCATTAAAACTTCACAAACGCGGAAAAACAAATTAAATAAAATAATGTAATCAATTTTGAAAGCTATCCGATATAAATTTCAAACATGTACTGCAACTGCAAAAGAGAATGTCGAATTCATCGGTAATCGGTAGAAAGAAGGTTGTGTATGTTATGGTAAGGAGAGTCGGCGATTGGTAAGAATTGTGAAGCAAAGGTTTTGCATTCTGTTTTATTGTTACCAAGCAGAACAATTTGTTTTTGTGAAATAAATCGGGAAATGTTATCAATAGCAGCTGAGATTTTTATACGTTTCAATAAAATTAAATTACTCTTTCAGAAAAAGCGCAAAAGTATTAAGTTCATATTATTAAAATGAAATGTAGCTTTAATAAAATATGTTATTAAATGTCTCCATTATTAAATCTCAAAGCACAGTTCCAGTTTTAAAGGTTAGAACTTAGAGGTTCAAATTCTATAACTTTAAAAGATTATAAATGATTGAAATAATTTAAACACAGCTTATCCACTTAAGGTATCAGATTACGTTCGAAGGAAAGTTTTTGAAAAATTGGATTTTCTTAAAACTATTTAAAACTATGGTTTTTAGATATATTTTCAATTATTATACAAAATACTATTAATACAACAAAAATATTTGAAAACATAATTTATTGTCAGAAATAACTAAATTTTGTAATAAATTTGACTGAAATTTAACTAACTCTACATGAAATTGTAAGGCAGTAATACAATACAGTAATGCAGTACTACAGTTTCTTTGTACACAAGTTCTAGAATATAATGATGAATGAAATGAACCTAAAACTAAGAAAGCTCTTGAGAGATAAAAAAGTTATGGGGGAAAATATGCGTGTATAAGCGCTTTTCCCTAAATTCAAGACTTGATTTTTCTAAAAATACCTCTAAATGAAAAAGTATTTCACCCACAATAAATCTTTTGGTTCATTTCATTGTCCATACTTTTTTAAAACACACTCTGAAATTTATATGTAAATATCTCAGTTTTTGAGATATCATGTTAACGACGGGGAATTTTTATGAAAATTTTGAGAGTTTTGAGAAAATTGTAGACAAAGTTTAGCCGAAAAATATGTGACGCTGTATGATAAGTCAGGCCTTCCTTTTCCTAGAAAAAATTAGCTATTTTGGAAAGAGGAAAGTCTGAACTAAAAGAAATAACAAGAAAAATAAGTAATCTGCCAATGTGTTTGATAATCAGTGTTTTTATACGTAGTCGGATACCTTAAGATCAAAGCGTACATCCCTTTTAATGTCAGTGAGAGCACATTTATAGCCTTTAAAGGGCTGTATAGACTAATTAAAGTGGTTCTGAACCGAGTACCGAGATTGTTTGCAATAACAATTACTGAAAAAATTTGCGGCGCCTTTCTTATTTTGAAAATTATATAAAATGTGGAAGGAGTTAATAAGAAGATTATTATTGATTTAGTATAAAAATATATCTAGCTTATATATTTGCTTATAAGAGCTTAAAACAAGAATTAATTCCTTTCATAGCTATTTTCAGAATTGACCTAACAATCAAAATATGCTCAGAAATACTGATACAATAGCTTCACCTATTGCCTGGCATTTAGGAAACTGGATAATCTCGTGGACATGTCACAAAAACTCTTCAGCTAATAAGGATAAACATCAAAATTAAATTATACTATACTCTAAACACTACTTTTGGGAAAAACTTTGCATTAACTGTTCATTCGTATCCCTCAATAACTATTCAGGTATAATTGGGAGATAATTCTCTGATAAATTATAAGTGATGCAACTTTAAAAACGAATCAAATAAAAGCTCTTGCAACATTTTTTACAGGCAAAATATTAAAGAAAAAACATGCTTGGAATTTAATAACATGTGACATAAAGAAAAATACCAGTCATTGGCACATAAAAATCTCGTACGTTTTGGCGAGATCCGCCATTTAGCACGCTATCTCTAGTAAAGAATGCCTATGTCAGCTGTAATCGGATATTTTTCACAATGTGCAACGAGAAATTAATTCCTAAATGCAGAAGTGGCAATAGCAAGGATAAAAAGGCTTCATTCAGGGATTTCGCAATTTCGAGAATTAAAGTCAAATGAATGCATATATTATGCATTCCAAACTTAATACTTATGTTTGCAAGGTGTATAATGAGATTATGAATGTTTTTTCTTTAGTTGTTACTGTGATTTATGGCACTTTACAAATCTGCTGACAGTTTAAGCCGAGCGAGTGTACCTTGCTTTTTTTTCAGTAGCCTCAACTAGAGCCAAAAGTACAACCTAGCAACTTCATGCACCACATTCACAATCCCTCTTTACAGGGGGGGGGGGTTACATTCACACATCTCACAAATAGGACACAAAAGAAGAACGAGCATGAGCGAACCGGACTCGAACTCGAGACGTCCAGATCACGGGAAAGACACGCTATCCCTATGCCAGGACTACAGCTTGCTCTTTAATAAAATACAAAATTAAAAATTAGTTTCTTAATTTAACTGCCAACATCTTATTTCTATGATGGTTGTAATTAAGATAATTTATTAACTAAAATTTCAGATTGCGGTTTTGAAACAGGTAATTCATCAACAAACTTACTCCAATGAAAATTTCATTAGTGTGTTTACCATAATTTTTTTAGTATTCATATCACCTCTTTTATAGTAGATGTTCAACATTTCTATCCAACCATGTTGTACAATTGACAAGAAAAAAGATAAATTCAAGCGTAGGAATAAGAGAGGTTCAAAACAAAGAAAGAGTACACTTTCTTAAATAGGATTTCAACCCGTTTCATTCGTTATTAAAGCTAAAATTACAAAATATTTTCTGTCATCTGAAATTTTAACATTTTATTTATTAGGAATTTCAGTATTAACCTCCTTTCCTCTTCCGGTGCTCAAATTGTGTCCCAGCTTATGCATTCATATACATAATATACAAAAAAAGTAAAAGGTAACAATTCTGCCAACATAAAATGTATAGATTATAGTGAAATATGATTCCACCAGTATTCATTCAATATTTTGGTTGACATTTTCTATAGCATGGTGTGATGCAAGAAAAACAAATTATTATTTTGAATAATTTCTTTGTGAATTTTACACAAACTATCTTTATATTTCTTTCTAACAATCAAGTTTGGAATAAAACTCTTAAAAATTCAGCATCTTTATGTATACCTTGATTGACGACATACTCCTTCGTGATATATTTTTCAATAAGTGAGTACTGAAGACAATATCTTGCTCTTTAAGAATCATGTTTTGCTTTCCAATAAGCAGCAATGAACTGAAAGGAAAAAAAATACAGCAGTCTTTTTCTTTTGTGCATTATTCCTTCATCTTATTAAGAAGCTTAGTCCATCGGTTCTGTTCTTTTCAGAATTCCCAATTTTTTCACTTCTTTTTTATCAGACGCGTCTTGACGTATGCGTATCTAACGATTCCTGCTCGAAGACATTGCATCGATTCCTTTTTGTGCACAAACTCGTCGACAATTTCATAAAAATTTGCTTCATATTAGTGAATAGCCGTAGGAACAGGAATTTCTGCCTTATCTATGATGTTATAACTCATCGATTGGATGGAAAACTGCCGAAAGCATCTTCCAGAACGTGATTGGGCTTTCGTCTTGCCACGAAATATTCGATCAAATCGAATATTTAATCCGGATCTATATATGAATAAATGATTCACGTCCGACCATCACTTGCTGATATCAGCGTCATAAAATGAGCCATTTTCATTAATTTAAGAAAAAAAATAATAATTTTCTTGCTTTTATTTGATTTATATTGATCTCATTATTTTATGTTATCACTTCTCTTAGTGGAACACAATCAATAATTGATAAATATTGTATGTTAAAAGTCTAATAAACTAGTCTTAGATTTATAATCAGAGCGTTTTCATTGTTTGCCAGTGCTATGAACTTTTATAATTATTGGGAAAATTTTGGATGTAAATAATTCATTAAAATTAATTCAATATTAGGAAATTCATTTTAAATTTGTCCTTAATAGAATAACTGACAGGTGCTCAAAACTCCAGTCTGATTGTATGCAAACGGTTAATGGAATAAAATAACAAACTAATAATTCACCTTCAGAAAAAAAGATAACGCATGTTTTAAAGTTCTCCAAAAGATTTATTGATGTTTTTATTAATTCCTAGTTGGCATGATTGATTGATGGGATTTGTATATTATATCTTCGGTTCTTGTTCCTAGATATTTCTTAAACAAAAAAAGGATAGTGATAATGAATAATTTTTTCTGCCAAGTTAATCGTATTATATTGCTTTTCATTCATTATTCACCATCAATGATAGTTTTAGACTCTTTTCGAGAAAAGAAATATTTTTTTTCTGGCTAAGCATAATTTCAAATTAAATCTGAAAAGTTTTCTTGCTAGCAAGAAAGCAAGTCTATTTCCAATTCAAAACACTTTTACTTAGTTATATTAATACTCAATTTTAAAATAACACACGTACTTTTTTATCAAATACTCTGAAAATATTGCCCTATGGTCAAATGATGAGGACAAAATGATGCATATTATATTGAAAAGATGCATTCAACATCAATAAAATTTTCCTTCGAATACAAAAGATCTTAGATTAGTTTGAGGGCTGACATTTATTAATTTGAGGGACTGTCGGCCTTTATTTAGAAGACGCCCAATAATGAGAATGAAATAATTGCAGTTAAAAGACGTCGAATAAAATTTTTATTCCAAATATTTCATAAATATATTATTACTTTTCCTTCTATTTAAACAAAAATAATCTTCCAAAATTCAAAGTTTTTTTTAAATGCTTAGAATTAAGTAGAGGTACTGAATATTTAGAGAAATTTGTAACAATCCTGCAGTAATTCTTATGATCCTGCACGACAGTATAGAATATACTGGAATCAGTATTTTTAAACTCAGTAAACCCTTAAAGTTTTACTTTTTAATTATCGAATTACATAACTTCCGCTCATAAAAATTTGTTGCCCTAAAGAATTCTAAGTATAATTGAGAAATTCGTGAATTATAAATAATTTTTGCATCAAATTTTAGCGTCTGTTAATGTTATAATTTCTGTTTAAAAATTTGAGAAATGACAAGCCAATGTCCGTACGACACTAAGACATGGCGTTTACGGGTTAAGCAGTTTAATTTTATTTACAATTTGCGTCATATGTAATAACAAAAAAAGACAGTGTAATCTTACAGAAATTTATATGATCCAAGTAATAGATATTCGAGAAAATACAATGCATATACTATGGATGCACAAAAATAATACACATAAACTATAGATGATAAAATCAATCAACAAACAGTAAACCAAAAAAATTAGAGATTAGCGCCCAGTAGAGTGCACTCCACTTACTCCAAGCAATTGCCGTTTGCGATGCCAGTCAAGTCAGAGGTCACTTGATTACGGATTGGAGATATGTTGTGTTTCCTGATGAAAGTAGGTTCTGCCTCGGTACCAGAGATGACAGTGTGTTGGTCTGAAGGATTACAGAGGAAGGCCTTCATCCGAACTATCTGTGGCCTAGACACACTCGACTTATACCTGGAGTCATGGTCTGGATAGCAATTTCCTATGACAGCAGGAGCACTCTCATGGTTATCCCAAATATACTGACTGTAAATTTGTACTTCAGTCTGGTAATTCAACCTGTAGTTCTGCCATTCATGATCATTATTCAAGGGGGGGGGGTTACAACGGGGTAACGCTCGTCCTCATACCGTTGTTGCAACACAACATGCTTTACAGAGTGTTGACATATTACCTTGAACTGCCAGATCATCAGAACGCTGTCCAATTGTGTATGTATGGGATATCATTGGACGACATATCCAGCATCATCCATAGTCAGAACTGATAGTCCCAGGATTGACGGAACAAGGACAGCAATCATTGAACTCCATAACACAAAGTGATATTCGGCACCTGTATGACACAATCCATCCATGCACATTCGCAAACTAGTATACGAAATTCTGGTGGATACTTTGGCTGTTTAACATTTTAAATTCCTTTTCTTGAGCTTAAATTAACCTGTGACCTTGAAAATTTAATCAGTTAATCATGTTAACTAAACGAATACATTGTCCAAATTTCATTAGTCTACACTAATATTTCTTGGTGTTGGGAATTTTTTCCAGTCAGTGCATTTGTATATCAGCATCCTGTTCTAAATAAAAACTGCAGTTATTTTGGGAGAGATCGTCTAATTTTGAGCCAATTTAAATAACGAGAATGGCATCTGGTTTGAGGGCTTTTTCAGTAATTTCCAAGTTTAACAATTTGGGAGGAGGCGGTTGTCCCTAGTGGATATGGCGTACACAAGCCCACTCACATGTCCTACGTCTTTTACGTCCTGTTCTAAATCGAAACTGGTGATATTTCATGAAATATCTTCTAATTTTTTCTGGCCCCAACGAATCTGGCACGCACCAAGTCTACTTCATTGAAAACAACAAGGCGATGTTTTAAGTTTGGAGTCTGGAACCCTCCAGGCAAGAAGTCGAGATCTTACAATCAAACCAACATAACCTATTTACTAAACATTAAAACAATAATGCAATGCAGTAAAAAATTAATACATTCATTGTCAATTTAATTTTTATTCGCCTTCATTTAACTTGCTTGTTTCATGCTACTAAAAATGGAATTTTGTAGCCAATCTTTTATTCTCTTCTAGAGTTAAAATTACAATTTGTTAAGAGAATATCATCCAGATGTCATATTTAGGGATATCATTGTTTTTATACCTATAATTTTGATAAAAATCTTTCTTTAATTCTTTATAGTTTATTGACAAATCTTATTTGAATATTCTTCTCTTGTTCTACAGGTTAATGAAATCAGTTGATTTAAAAAAATCTGCACTTGTAGAAGGAAAGTTACTAAGGTATATACGTTCATAAACAACTAGCTATCATCAGTTTATATAATTAATCAATAAAATCGGTTTACATGAATAATTAATTTATGATTATATCCTTATAACTTCCATGTGCAAAAATTGTATATTATAATAATATATGATTATAAGTTCTCAAACCTTTTAATTTCCTTTTGATTAGGATAGATTTCCGGTATTAATCTAAATGATATCAAACTCTTCCATAGAAACTGCATTAGTATCTATGAAATCCATATCAACACCATAATATTCGTCAGGAATATGTTGAACACACAGTTATGCATATTGGTGTCAGCAGTAATGCCTGCTGTTAGAATGGCCCTGATTAAAATTCAGAGCCAGTACTAGCGTTTCTGAAGAACCTAAGCATCATTAATCTTGGATTTTGGGGTGTTATCATTGCCTCCGGAATATCTCGCTTACCTGTAAGTTATGGTAATTTTCTCTCACATATTGTAAGGATCACAAGTTATTAGATGAAGTTACAAATATATTCTCTGCATGTCCTGCATTTTTATAGCTATAATAAAATGAAAATAATGCGTAAAGCTTATAACTTACTTTATTGTGATATACAATTTTAGGATACATGCTTCAAAGTTGTTCAGCTGCATTACACTTGTAGAGGAAGAAAGTTAATTTGGTGCATATTAAGTCCATTGTTTAGTAAATAAAAAACATTCGTTTATCTTTTAAAAATTATATATGGATAACACTTACATATGAGCCCTGTTTTCCGTTAATCTATCTGGAGAATAAACTATCGATCTTTTTATCTCACTTTAGCTCCAAATTAATTGGTTGGTTATAAAACTGATACTTTACAGCTTCGGAACGAATCATAAATGTAAAAAATGAAAACTAGGTAGGGAATATTAAACATGATTCCATGCAGGGTGTCCCAAAATATTGAAAAAAGTGTACATTCCCCAAAGATTGCATCCCAACAGGTGTTTCCAATTATAGTTCTTTCATAATGAAGGAAAGTGTATCAATTTTTTTAAAAAATAGGAATATTGTAGGAATTTTTTTTAATTACATTTTTATGCGTCTATTATAATAAAAAAGTGTCTGTTAGTAATTATTTTTTACGTTCATCAATAAACATACAAGGTTTCATGCTTCTATCAATAAAGTTTTCAGCTTTTCGTCTATTTCTAAATATAGAGAATCTTATCATACATATAGACAATAATATTTATTCTAGGCTTAGAACCCTCAAATCCATTCAACACAGTAAAAAAAATATAGTTATGCAAATATTTGTCTAATTGGACAACATTCAATCTTCATAAATTCACGGAAATACCCCCATTACCTCTAATTTTGTTAACTTAGAATCTCTGGCAATTAAATCTTAGGTTTAATAAAGAAGCGAAGCTTGAGAAATTGAGAATTTAAAGAGTATTGGAAAAGTACTACAATCCCCAAAGTGAAATTTTTTTCTTCTGTCAAATGTGTGCTGGATATTAAATTTTTTTAAAAAATTAAATATTTCAGTAATATAATTAGTAATTGTGATTTTTAAATTTAGAATATATTACGTCTATGCAAGTCATATTATAAGAAAACAGCTTAGTATAGACATCGAAACTGTTCATTCTGAACAAATTTGGTAAATATTTCAGTTAATATATTTTCTGATTCCGCTCTAATGACCTATTGTGATATGAATATTATGCTTGAAATGAACAATTAAGAATTTATCTTAAGGACAGTTTTATTATACTAGGCAGTCGGAGTCAATTTTTTAAATTATTTGCAAATTCAGTCGATAAAAGTTTCAAACATTGTGATATTATATATGAATGTAAAAGAAGCATTTCACTCCCTAACACTTTTAAACTATGAGTTATAAAAAATTAAACTTTGAACAGTTATTTACAAATTTATTATATACGCAGTATTTTCATACAATTGTTCATACATTGTTTAATGAAATTTTGCAATTGAAATTATTCGTCTAAGTTCGATATTTAGGGAAATAAACATTTGATTTACTTTCTGGGATCTCCTTGCATATGAAGAAAATTCTCCCCAAAATAATCGTTAACTTTTCAAAATATTAAAATACCAACTATTTCAATCAAAAGAAAATTGGGTTAAAAATTAAAGCGTATGAACATATTGTTTTGATTTTCTTCTTGGACCGAAATTAATTTAAATTAAAACTAAATAGATAAATTTAATTTATAATAGAATACTTATTCAAACTATTTGATCTTTCATTTTCTTAGTAGAAAATTTTATGAAACAATTGGACTAACAAATACATTAATCTGAATATCTTAACTATAAACCGAGTAATATTTTTTATTATTTTTAGGACAAAAATTATTAAATAAATGAAAAATGGAAAAAAATTGTTTTGTAATCACTGCACATTTAGTGTATATGGTAATTTTGCGCTTTTAATTGCAGATTTAGTTTTTAGCTGTCCACATGATCGACTTCAAAAAAGCGTTAGAATTTGTATTTGTGTATCTCTACATTTGCCTTGACCTTATACGGGTATATATATCATATGTTAGTACTCATATAATATAAGAAATATCTAGTTTTTCAACCAGTTAACTGTTATAATCAATTGAGTGTTTTGAAAAACATGATACAAATCTGATACATTGGTCCAAACTTTTAATAGAAATTTCTAGCATAAAACAATGCTTCTATACATTTGAGGATATTTAAACATAAATTGGAAGTTTTAAAGAAAGAAGCAAAGAAGTTTTGTTTCGATTATGCAAATAAGAAGTTCAATGATCATGATTGAATAGCAATTCATATTTTTCTGGAATGAACAAAAGTATATCAAACTGGTTTGAAATGCCGTACATTGATTATTCATTTAAATTCATGCTCCCCCCAAATCCTCAATGCTTCACTGAAATCCATAGGTCAGAACTAAGATCAGATTGCTAGCAGTTTTTATGGGATCTTTTGGTGCTCTACCTGCAAGGAACTCCCACCTAAAGAATTACTGTTGGAGGCACTGGTCAATTTGCCACGCGTCTTCCTAGTGTGTAAATGAGCATGTTTTTATTTTTATTTTTTTTATTTCTCACTTGCTTTCCTGGTGTTCTTGAGCAATAAGAAATTAGATGACTTTTCTTATCACCTTTTATACCTTCTTAATTAATGTAAATCATGAATATTTAGATGTACCATCATCATTGTAGAATTTATAACTCTGTTATTACTTGTCTATAGGACTAAACAAGAATTATATTGCTGAAGATGTTATTAATATGGACATTTCCTTATACATTTGACGAACAAAAGTTATTTTCTTAGTATTATTTGTTCTCCTAATCATTTTCTCATTCAAAATTGAATGAGTTATATGAAATCCTTGTCACATGGCAAAGTAACTACAAATGCCTAATAAAATGTAACAATACTTTGTTTGAATAGGGACTGAGATGCCCGATATAAATATTTCTACGTGATGCCTTATATATTCCAAAACTGGATAGGAGAATAGTTTCATATATGTATCACGTGATTATAAATGAAATCGATCGTATTTTATGTATCAAAAATGTATACAGATATGTAATATTGTATACAAGTAACGTACCAACAAAATTTCAGTGATAACACATAACTAATAATGCTAATAGAGATTAATTTAATAGAAACGTTATAAAAAGAATGAATAAACATAACATAGTTGAAAGTTTTTTTTGACTAAATGTTGCTTATTTTGAAATCTTTTAAATAAGTTCACCATTATTTTATAATCATCCTAAATAGCTATATGTTTTATGAAATAAATTATATCTAATTTGCAGTCATTGCTTTTGGAGACATTATTTTTTCAAGTAAGATACAAATCAATGCTAGGAAAAAAAGCTTATATTTTATTTTGATTTATAAATATTAATAAGGAAAAACAAATATTTAAATAAATAATTATAGTTATTACGATGTGATAATTATAAATGTGACTTGGAAGTAGACAGAATTAATTTTCTTTAAGCACGAGAGAAACGAAAATTCTTTGTTTGTATAAAAAAACCTTTTTCAATTAAGTATGTTTATTAAAGTGGGATAACTGAATATTAAAAATAGGAATTGTTTTATTATTTTCTGTTCAAGGATATTAACTTTTGAAACATCTTTTATGTCTTTATCATTAAAATATGAAATAATAAATGAATAGTTTTAAAAATAATTATGTGCATAATTGTGAAGAAAAGGAATTGAAACCTCCCTAATGTTGCCTAGTATTTCAAAGAAAAATTTGTTGAAAAGATATTAAGTGATTTGAATATCTATAGCGTACAGACTATCATTTTTCACAAGCTCTTTTTAAATTCCAGCTTTTATTCATCTAGATTTAAGAAAACTTCTGTTCTAGATTGAATGACAAAAACTGGAACGCGAAGATTCAACAAAGCACAAATGGTCCATGATACTTCTCTTTGACCTTCCTTTTTATTTATAAAACTAGTTTGCAGCTAAATGGTTTATGAAAAGGAAAAAGACAGGAAAATAAGATCTGGAGTAAGAAGTAATGTGTCTAAAAGAGTTAATACCTATTTGAAAAAGCTAATCGAATAAAGTCTGGTTGAAGAGAAAAGATTCAATTGAATAAATTATTCCTACAGTTTATATAATATTTTTTAACAAATTATAATCTTTAAAATTTATTTATGTAGCTTTATGAAATTGCTGCTCCAATCAGAATGCCAAAAATTGGAAGAAAACTGAACAAAGTAGAAATGGTCTATGGCGTTTATCCCCAATTTGTCTTTTTAACTGTGAAACTCATTTATAGTTAAATGGCATATTAAAATGAAAACTCAAGAATGAAAACAATTACTGAGTTAAAAAGTAATGTGTTGAAAAGAATAAACATTTAATTCAAAAGATTAATTGAATAAAGCTTTGTTAAAGGAATAGAGTAAAAGATCCACATGAAAAAAATTATTTAATCAGTAAGCAGACTATCGACAAGCAATAAATTGTCATGGTTGCATAGATTTATTCACAAAGATTTATGAAAAACCTGCTCCAATTAGAAAGTTAAAATTAAAGAAAGCACAAATTGCCTATGATGTTTTTCTGAGATTCGTTAATTTTTTTATGGAACTCATTCACAGTTAAATGACCTATGAAACTGTAAAATTACAGGCTGTTCTTTTTTATAAGCTATAAAATTCCTCCTTTATTTACACAGATTTATGAAAATCGCTCTCCAGTTTGAAAGTCAAAATTCAACAAAGCACAAACTGTCAATGAAATTTAGAATTATTCAATTCATTCACAGATTGATCAATTTACGTATGGAACTCATTCACAGTTAATTGGTTTATGAAAATGGGAAGCAGGCTCTTATTTTTGACAAGCTATAAATTTCCACATTTATTATTTACCGAAATTTATTAAAATCATGCTTCAATTAGAAAGTCAAAATTCAACAAAGCACAAATTGTCAAAGATGATTCTCTTAGATTGGTCAGTTTATTTATATAACTCATTCACAGCTAAATGACTTATGAAAATGAAAAGACTGAAAATATAAAATCCGGAGTAAAATCTAACCCTCCGAAAGGAGTAAAGATTCAATTGAATAAAGGGTGTCGGTCTGAGAAGGCTGAATTTTTTCAAATATCTCCCAGAAGAAACCTAGTGGGATCAGAAAGCACCGTAAAGATCCCCACGATATATGATCGCGGTATAAGTTTTCTGACACGTAACTACGTACCTATACATCAGAACAGAATGAAAAAAAAACCTAGTCTCTTCGGTACTTTTAAGTTTTACACGTTTTAAGAATGTCTGCGGTGAAACAGTTTGCTGGGACTTTCTCTAAAAATGGCTAGTCGTAAAAATCTGGTTCTTCAACTGAATTTTAAGGCACTTTTGTGCGAATTTTAAAATGCAGTTGGATGATCAATAGAGACTTGTGACAGGAAACAGCACGGAAGGAAATTTTGGTTTTTCAAGACACGTAGAGCATCTTACACGAAATAAAGCAGTTTCGGGGATAGTAAAAGTAACTTTTTCTTTTGCTCAAGATGAATAGGATGAGAAAAAAGATCTAGATATAACCTATTTAATCTTACCTCGTGAAGGAAGTAAAAGGAAACGGCACGTTTTTCGAGGAAGGCCTTCCTGCTCAGATTTAATGAAGCATGGGTTTCAACAAGATGTGTATTGCTATGTCAGATTTATACTTTGCATAAAAAGTGAATTCAAACGTCAATGAAATTCACATTTGTTTTCCTGCGGTTTCTTATTTTATTCCTGTTTTGAAGATTCTGACGTATTGCGTAACACTGTGAAAATAAGAGAATTATTATATGACTTTTTTGCACGGATTATTTATATATGTTAAGACTATAATAACGTTTCTGGCGATCAAATGTTTATCGTTTAATGGCGAGGAAAGCTGTTTTTATTGTTCAAAGGTTGACTTTGATGTATGATCTGGAGGTACATGTGAGCTATTGTGGATCAGCACTTCGTAAATTTTAAGAATTGGTCAGATCAAGTAAGTGGTATCTGTTCCACTTCCTTTTTAACCTACGGAATGATGCCTGACACTTGAGTTTATTTTAATTTACTTATATTCGCGTCAATTTAAGAAGCTACATAAGGGGTATTTTGGGATTAACCTTATAATTTTGAAGTCATATGACGAGGAAAAAACCCTGAATTGGCACCTACCACCTCTAAACGTCCACACTATTGAAGTATTTAGCCCCGATCGGATTTAGCGTATACCAGAAATTTATACATTACGATTCTTCTTTGAAACTAGGTTTCGAACTTGAAACTCGCCTATTTCAAAGACGGCTTGGATCTGGACAATACTACGCTCAATACAATGCGGAATTTCTTAGGGCATTGGGTCTCGAACTCATACAATCATTTATATCCTATCCCCTCTAACTAGCAAAATCGAATAATCTTATGAAAATCGAACACAATTATAGAGAAAAGGATGAGAGACGTATATTAAAGACAAATATTGGCAATAAATATATAGAGAGACAAATATAAACAACAATGAAAGCTTAGATTGGATTCATTTTTAAGTAATTCTTAATCTTGCATGACATGGGAAAGCATATTTCTTTTGAAAGAAGGCTATATACCGTTGATGTTTTATCCATATTATTATTTCCTCCATATTGTATATTTTCACAACGATTTTCTCAGATTAATAAAATAACTCCGATTGAACCAAAGATGAAGCTACCTCTACTAATAGAAAACGTTTACTCTCTACATTCTACAATATACTTTAACTCCTGTAACAAGCTTGACAATTTTTCATATCCCGACTGAAACCATTAAGCATTGTGCGTGTTATCAATCAGGTAATGTCTTATATTCTTTCTGCTTTCATAATAATCACGAACTTTTTGCTGTAAGTTTGCATAATAGATTACTGTATACAACTGTAGTAATTTTCTATGACATTCCTTAATTATCTAAACATAAATCAGAATACCAAGGATGAAATTGCTTATAAATTCAGGAATAATTTACTCAGAACATTCCATGACGTATTTTTGCTCCAGAGAACGACAGCAAAATCCTCATTTCTTAATTAAAATCGTCATTCATTAAGTTATAATTATTTCGCAATCATTTCAGTTATTGATGCTATTGAAGGCATACTTCTATTTCCCTCTAATCATTTTGGAGCGCCAGCATATGAGAAGTGAAGAATCTGCTAAAATTCTACTTTCTTATATATTTATTTTTGTCACTTTTTTTTACAAATTTCGATTTCAAATTTTATTACTTATATATTTTTTTCACCGCTTTGAATAGAAAAATTGGAATTAAGTTTGTCTGCGAATATGATAAAGCAAAAGTGAAATGAAATTTGGTACCCAGTATATGCCAAAAAGGTAGATTGTATCATATATGCCATGGTCTGAGTTTCAAAACCTGAACATTGTAGATTTCACCTGAACATTGTAGATAAAGAAAACATATAATTATACAGATGAAAACATACAGTTTTATCACATTAATGCAGCAGAATAACATTTTTTTTTTTTCAAAAACTAACGAAGGTTTGACTAGCATTCGATTTTTCAGTACCTAGATATTTCAAATCAAAAACGAAATAAGTTATATGAAGGAAATTTGATATTTAATCCTAAAGTTTTTCAAATGTTGAATCTAATCAGTAAAAGAAATGAAGTTCAAAATTGTACATACGTTTCCATTTCGCACTCTACGAAACAAAGCACAACACTGTCTATTTTGAGAAAGTATATGAAGAAGTTGTGGAAAGAACATTGCTTTAGCATTGTTAAATAAGGTTTCTCAGTTGCTGGACATTATTGTAAAATATTGTGCAAAACGGCCGTATATTATGTATTCAATATTCAATAATATTATACGCTGCAATTATTGTTTAGTATTATACAGTATTATGCAATATGTATGTGCTGTTGAGAAAACGAAGCAAAACTCAATCGTAAAGTTCAAACTTATTGATATGAAGGTTAACGTTAGAATTATTCATGTAAAATATATACCTAATTTTATCACACCCCTCAAATCGACGGGTGTTTGATCATCATGGCTTTCGCTGCTACTAATGGTATAGTTTATGTAAATAAAATGACATAATTTGAAAAAAATAACATTTAATATAATAATTCATTAATTGCACAGGCCTGCATGTGTCACGCTTTTTAACTTTTGATTATTGATTCCTATATATTTTTTTACGCTGAATCTCAATATGACATTAGTTTTTTTCCATCACGTCAGGACTTTTTGCAAAACGCAATTTTCGAAATTTATAATATGTTGCAAAACATCGAAAGTAAGAAACCTATTGACAGATTTTAAACGGCTTTTTATTATAAAATGTATTTAATTTAATTAAATTTATGGCTTATACTTTACAATATCATATCCAAGCACATCAAGAAACCGTTGAGGAGGGAGGGGAGCAAAAATTTAATGAAAACTACCACAAAATTAGACTAAATGTAACAAATTAATTTTGGTACACAAAATTTTATATCGATACACTTAATTTTATATACTTTAAATTTAATTAAATTTAATTTTAATCAGTCTTAATGATGATGTATATAATAAAGTCACCTTTCATTTGTGTCGTTGTCTCTTTTGTCCAGTCATGTTGTTTTCGCGTCTTTTTCTATCTAAGTGCCCTTATTGGCAATAGTCTGACATCATTGAAGCATTCCATCGTCCTTGAAAACGATTTTTCACTTTTTGGATATCCTGATGGAATCTCTCGCATATCTCTTCACTAACAGCACCCAAATTCACAGGAAAGTAATCCAAATGTAAATTTAGAAAATGAACCTTCAAACTCATGGAACAGCCTAAATTTTGATACTTCAGCAGCATGGTTTCAACGATCGATTTGAAATTCGGATCTTTCTTGTTGACCAGAAACTTCATTCCTACATCTTTAAAAGCAGACCAGACTTCTTTTTCAACAACTTCCATTTATTTCTCAAAATTACCATCTTTGAAAAGTGTTCTGATATACGGACGCGTAAAGACACCCTCTTTCAGTTTTACTGTTAATAAGGCTTGAAATTTGTTGCAGATATATTTGAAACATTTGCTTTCTTTTGATAAATATTTCACAAATTGCTTCATCAATCCCAATTTGATATGTAGAGGTGGAAGGAGAATTTTATTCCTATCTATGAGAGCTTTCTCGAGTACATTTTTTAGAGGTTCTAATGAATACCGTTTTGGCCAATCTTTCTGCTTCCAATGATTTTGCATGTCTCTGCTATCCCACTCACATAAAAAGTAATAAAACCGAAATTTAGGCTAATTTTGTGCAGTTTTCATTACTGTTTTGCCCCCCCCCCCTCCCCGACGATGCTTGGCTATGATATTGTAAAGTATAAGCCATAAATTTAATTAAAATTAAATGAATTTTATAATAAAGAGCCATTTTAAATCTGTCAAAATGTTTCATATTTTCGATGTTTTGCAACATGTTACAAATTTCGAAAACTGCGTTTTGCAAAAACTCCTGATGTGATGGAAAAACTAATATAATATTCAGATTCAGCGGGAAAAAATATATAGGAATCAATAATCAAATGTTAAAAAACATGACATAACCCTCAAAATGCAGGTGTTGGCCTTATTGATTACTATGTGTTACTAATAAAAAACAAGAAAAACTGTTTGTAATTGCATTTACAGGATATAAAGTTTATAGTTCTAACCTTGCTTGTAATTAGAATAAAACAGATTCCATTATAACTGCTGCCATACACTTTGTATCAATTAATATAATTCATGAGAAATTTAATTAAAGCTTTTCAAGTAAATGCCTCAAGATGTATAAATGAATATAAATACTTAATGATCATCTTTGCAGAGATGATCCATAAAATATTATAAGCTTTGAAACTGCAGCAACCGTCATTTTGACGGGTTTTGGTGTAAATAGGTATATATCGTACTAATTATGGAAGTTAAAATGGCTGAGAGGAAATTGAATAGGAATATGTAATTTTTCTTATATTTCATTAAAAGTTGTCATAAAATTCTAGAACAATGCATAAATCATATCAAAATTTTTAAACAGGAAATTTAAAAAAACCCAAAATAATGGTCTTATTAGCGTTAGAGTTAAGATAAAAATAAATCTCTTTATAATTAACAAGGTGCAAATTGCGATTTTGCATATTTCTGAACTAAGTTTTCCAAATTATGGAAATTGAAAGAATAAAAATGACCGAACGTTCTATTACGCATCTCACCGCAATGTAGGTTTAACCTTTCCTTGTAAAATGTCAAATCAGCTAGTTAATGCCATCTACAGTAATGCAAAAGCGTTGAGCATTCCTAATGTAATAGCGAGAGAGATAACGCCTTAAATTAGCAATGCTCATCACCCAAGAATAAAATCTCGCATCACTCTGATTAATTCTCTGCTATTTCCCGCACAATTAAGATAATTATTTTCTTTCTTTATTTCAGAGCTGGTTAATGGTGCTGGTGGGGTAAAATATCGCTGTCTGTCTGTAAATGAAGATAATGTCCGTGGAGCAGGTGTAGAACAGTTTAATGAAATAGCTTTGGTTGAAAACCAACCTTCGCAGTAGAGGACTGAAAGTTTAATTAAAAAACGAAGTCTCCAGCACTTTTGATAGAATTACTCGGGAGTTCGATATAATTTGGGGGGACGGTTGATTTTGATTAGCCTTACTCAAGCTTTTTCAAGCAGAACGGAACTGAGAATGAAAGCACCAAAAATAATAAAAAATAATAATACACAACCGGGCATTCGTTATCAACAGCATCGTTACGTTCTATTATTTTCAAGATTAATAACTGTGCTTATTTTCATAATGAAAAGCAATAACAAAATAAACAAAAATGATCCAACTCATTCCTTTCGCCTCCTTTAGCATAAGAGAATAGTCTCATTGATTGAGAAGGATAATGTAAAATGTCCTTTGCAGGAGGAAGTAAGTGAAATACTCTCCAAGATTCATTTGACATAATCACATTATTTCCATTGTTTATCTAGACAAAACCTCTAAAGCCTTTAAAACGTATTCAGGTTTGTATAAATATTTTGTTCCGATGCCTCCTTCTTTTCATTGCTTTTTTCCCTTTTCAGATCCAATTGATCTTTTGCTTAAGGAAAATCGAATTATCCGTAAAGTATTTGTTTTTAGTTTCTTGCTTTCTTTCCTGAAAGCTTGAAATTAGTTTCTAAACACATTTACGATTTGAGCAAGGCTGTGGAAAAGATATCGAATTTTTAACAAAGAACAGAGTAGGAAACGGTAATTACTCGGTTGCTTATTTGTTTCTGTTTCCGTCTGAAGAAAAGAGCAATACTTTTGTAGTAACAAAAATGGTATTGTAAACTTCGTGTGATAAACTTTTAAAGTACTCTTTGAAATGACGTTATGCATTTTTGTCTAGTTAAGTCATGTTTTGCTTATGGTTTTATTTGAAGAAAAAGAAACTAAGGGAATAGATTACCTCAGATATTAAAATCCATAGAAATCGTTGATGACACTTGGTATTGAGAAATAGAATAAATATTCCAATGTACTTTGATTCTTTCATAAATATATCTTTTTTATTATGAGATAAATCTCATGTAGATATTTACATAAAATAAGAAAATTGGTGTTAATTAATTCCAATTATGCAAATGAATGAATTATTACTAAAAAAAACTCGCAAATTCTATAAGTGGAATTTTCATTTGAAGTGGTATATATACAGGAAAATGGGGATTTTGTTCTATAAAACAATTTGATCTTATAAATTAATAAGCAAGAATTTAAAAAAAAAAATTATTTTGAAATAATTCTTGTTTTAATGAGTACGAAGAAAGAAAACTTGTTGTAGTGGCTAAGAATTTTGATATGCAAATTAAAAAAAAGAAAATTAAAAAGGTTCCGAAACTTCTTCAAGATTTTGGCCAATGAAAGGGTTATCCTACAATGAACTTAAAATCTTTTGTCTTAAAAGTATGGCCTCTTAAACTAACAAATTAAAATTCATTAAGTGATTGATAAAAGGCTTTTCTTCAGACAGTAAGAGAAATTATTTATTTTTATTAAATAATTTACATTTTTTTAAAATTGATGAAATTTTGATATTTGATAAAAATTAATTATACACATTTTATACTTAACGCACTTTATACAATCGTTTTATGCCTAATATTCCGTTCCGTCTTTAAAGAAGAATTTTGCATAAAGGAGGATTTCTATTTTAAAAAAAGCCTCCAGTAAATATGGTGTCATAAATATGAGTCTAAGTTTGAAAGAAAATAATACAAAAAGAAATTTAAGGAAAAATATTAAAGAAGAATTTAGAAATAAAACCTAAATATTTTGCTGTTTCACTTAATTTATTCTAAAATTAGTAAACATATCAAGAAGAACAGAAGACGTTCATATAAAAAAGGAATCTTGAATTATAATACAGTTTACAGAATGTCTAATAACATTTTTTATCTTTAATTAAAAATGAATAATGGAGCTTATTATTAAAATCCCATAAACCGAAAACAATGTTAGATTTTTGAAGCTTCACTTTAAATATTTAACCATATCAGTCATTTTTATTCTTTAAAAAGGATAAAATTAGAAAAAAAAACGGGTTGAAAGAAAAAACAAACAAAATAAAAATACCTAAAAGTTTCAAATAATTTTTAAAGACTAATTATCGTTGACATTTGGCTTGAATCTAAGATATTTTCATGTTCTAATTCAGGTTGAAGCATTTCATTCTTGCATGTCATAGCATTAAAACAACTATTTTTTCATTTCATTTTCTTCGAAATAAGCAGGGTTTTTGGAAAGAAAAATTATTAATAATGGATAAGAGTTAGAATATTTAATAGTAAAGTGTTCAATCCTCACAAAGCAAGACGTAATAAAGAATAATCAAGAAGTATGGTGCCTCAACTTTTTGCATCCTTCTAGGTTAAAAAAATTATACAATTCATTTTCTAATTTGCTGCTTAATTATGTCCATTTATTCACAGTTGAATAGAATTTCAGATAATATTATATTATTTATGCATTGTAATAAATCAGTATTCATTCAGACCGTATAGATCTTCACTCTGATCATATTCCAAAAGATAATTTTTGTCCTTTGTAAACAAGTATACGATTCACATTAGAAATGAATGTTAAATAAAACAAATAATTATTGTTTAAGTATTTTGAATTAATAAATACAATAATAAAAAATTATGTAGTTCAAAATTCTTTATAGATTGCTGTTCTTGATATTCATATTTGAAAAATATTCTAAGTATTCAATTATTCTAAGAAGAAAATGTTCATTTGTGTCTAAAACTGGTCAAGCATTCAGTTTTGAATTTCATCATTTTAAGCCAACGAAGGAGAGTCTATAAAACTCTAAACGTTGAATGGCGAATCATCCTTGAGACGGCCAATGAAATCATTTATAAGAGTGGTACTTGTTCTCAATCTTGGCCACTTTAGAAGCCAATCGTAGGAGAGTGGAAATTTCTTAATGTTAAAAGATTATTATATTATGAAAATTTTACTGAAGTTGACCAATAGGATCCGGGCATTGTAAAAAATTTATCCATAAATTTTTCAGCAGATAATTTAATAGCTTAAACAAATTTAAAAATAATTCTTGAAGTCATTTAAAACCTTTTCCCAATTAGATGTACAAATATCTCGAACCGTTTAAAAATATCATAATAATGTCCGAATAAAATTGTGAGAAACAAAACTGTTAATTAACATAAATTAGATTTAACCTTTACCTTCCGATGTCTCCTCTCAGGCACCACTCAAGGCAGTGCACCATTGAATCGTTTTATTAAACTATTTTCTTAACTTTTGACTGGTAAAAATATTTAAGAGTGGTGAAAAGATGTAGATTAACGTTCAAAGAAAATTCGATTAAAAAATTCATATATATTATTTTTAGAGCCATAAACAAGTCCTTTTATTCGATAAGTATTTATGCATCGAATTACTTTTCGAAGTTAAATGGTTAAAAGAATAATATCTACCTAATCTTATGCAAATATGGCCTTATTTTATTATATTAAAAATTAAAATAAGGTGTTTTATTTTATTACCATAAATTAAAGTACAAAACTATCCTTTAAATGACATAAACTATTCACCATTAATAACCGGTCTGAGATTGAAGATTGAAGAAAATGTTTTTCATAAATAGTAAGAGAAGGATACGTGAAAATAAATGCATAATAAATCCTACAAATCCTCTAAAATGAACACAAAAAAACGGAAAGGAATTATTTCTTAGTTTATTGCACTTCTTTCTTAATTAAAAAGAATATTTGTATCCATAATAACAGTTTTAAAGAAAAAAGCAAATACTTACTTGCAAAATTTTAATTATTTCCAATTTAGTTTTGTAGATAATTACTTTACAAACCTTACTCAATTTTAAACTAACATAATCACACAGCAGAACAATTTGAAATTAACAATATATAATAGTAATTCATATTCCCAGCAATTTAAAAACCATATAAATTTAGAACACATGCTACTAATTGGTAAGCTTATCCAGGAACAGAAAGTTAGGCAATGACCTATGTTTGGTATTCTGGCCAAATTGTGCTTGAGAAAAAGGAGATTAGTTAATGTACATTAACTTAATTAATAAGTGAAAGGAAATGGGTTCGTTAATGGAGGATTTCGAACAATTGGGAGATTAATTTGCTGGAATGTCCAACGGCAGCTGTTTCCCAGCATGCTTGGTGTTAGAAACTGCAATGTTAGGCCTACCTTCTCTACCGCTGATATATCTGCATATATTATTTTTGTGGAGTCTGGAAGCGAGCCAATAACTGGGACAGCTAAATCGTATAAATTAAAGTTTCTCTCCGCATGCAGAAAACTGCTTATAGCAATGGTTTTATTAGAACAGATTTGAAAAATCCGAGACCGAATACGTGATTTAGCAAGATTCATGTAATTTTGATTGTCTGCCTGTATACGGACTTATTATATATTTCGCTATGTGTGACGCAAATACGAGAGTGCCCTTTTCTTAATGTCCTCAAAGGGGATAATTTTGGTTACATATATTCGGCGAGGTTAATTTATAATTCTATCTTTGTAAGTTGTAAAGCCACATACTATTAAATAGAAGTCGTTATTTCGTTTTTCCCCATGTTCTTGGAATCATTGATAACTAAAATTGTATATTAATACCAAATGCAATGTCGGTATTCCGATGTAAAATATGTTAAGCTCGAAATTGTGATAGCAGTGTTATTTTAATAACTTTACTCTGATTCAGCGTATCGCATCAATGAACCTTCTTAGAGTCAAGCTCTGTAATGGGCTTAAAAAGTCTGTATAATCTGTCTTCCTATTAAGCAATTTATTTCGCTATGATGTGGGGCCATGGTGAACTGGTGGTAAGGTCTAGGCTTCTGAAACCGAATGACCCTAAGTCCGATACCCGATTCCAGCAAGGAACCGCTGTGCAAGCGGACTCGGCGCATACCAAATCCGTCTGCGCAATACGCCGCCAATGTGGGGAATGAGAAGGTGTCATCCTAAATTCAAGGTTAAGAGGTCCGTCCCGAAATAGCCGTACTGTTGCTTTAAAATGGGACGTTAATAAAACTCAACTAAACTTCGCTATGATGTAATTTTATTTTCTACTCCTTCTGTCAGAAAGTGAAAATAATTAAAACAGGATTTTCTTCAGCTTCATATAGTAGAAGAAATCACGCGATTAAATATTTGATAAAACAATAAAACTAATTAAGGATTCTTAAAAAATTTGCAAAAAACCTGTTAAAATGTGCCAAAAATTATATGGTATTTATAAAAATTATTTTTTCAATTTTAAAATAGCGTAAAAATCATTTTTGTTCCATAATATTTTTGAAAGTTATCAAATAAAATTAATAATTTTCAATTATTTAAAATTCTAATTAAAAATTTAAAAACAAAAAAGGGCACCTTTTATACTTTTTGAAATGTGTACAAGGTTTGGTATCTCTAATTAAAATGACATGATCTTCAGATGGCCAATACGATCAATCACAAAAATAATATATCAAATACCCTTTACTATTAGCAAAATTTATTATATTTATAAATAAATAGTACATATTTTTATATTTAAATTCATAAAATTTAGGAAATTTAGAAGAACTTTTTTTAAACATCTTATAATCTTGTAGAATCAACAATTTGCTTAACTGGAATGCCTCTTTTCATATCTGCGGTGATGTAATGGGTGTCGAGAATATATCAATACCATTTTGTCCATAAAGATGCATCTTACTGGCTATCAATGAGCATGTACAATTTCCAATAAAAATAATGTTTGTTATTTGATAGTTTGGTTTGTTCAGTTATGTATTATTCTGTTTTAAAGGAACACATGGGCTATTTTAGGAGTGACCTCGTAATTTCGAACAATAGTCAAAATGATGAGACGAGTTTATTAACGGTTGGCTTTCATGGTTATTTATTAGTGTGTGCATGCTTATAATAAACGTGATAGAATATTTTAATCCCTTCCATCTGAATTTCAACTCATTGTATCTTTACGGGTATTCAATCAGTTCGTGTACGTTGAAAGAAGCTCGATACAATGGATGGCGGGAAAAGACGTCTTATTCCACAAAAATAAACCACGTAACACAGATACCAAAAACAACCGTACCAAGTTACAAGTTCCCGAACCTAGTATTTTTCGATGTTCTTATTTCGCTTAGGGATAGACCACAGAAAGATACGCGGCTATTATGCATTTTAATTCTGTGCATAAACTGAATTATCCTATAGCTAAGCGTAAACATCTTCTTTCAAGTTTCCTTACACCTTTATTTTGTGGAAATTAACCCTTAACTGGAGACATGCGGTCTGTGAGACCGCGAGCGATGGACTTTCGGTCACCACAACTCTTTTTTTTCATCTCAATTGAATGGATTGACTCTGTAGCTTCCTGTTTTGTGACCTTCAATACACGCACGCTTTTTCAACCGGTTTCAGAGGAGGCATTTAAAAATAATTCAGTTCTTTCTTTAAACGCGGTCTCTAAGACTGCTACTCCCTGTTAATGACCCAGTGATAAACGAGGCTTAGCAGATGGTGCTAAAACTTAGAGCTCGAAATATCAACCAATTTACTGATCCTATTATGAAGCAGTGCTCCAGACACTTTTAAATAAAGCAGGAAGTTATTTTAGTGATAAGGATATCTGCACAGAAAAGTTTTTCGATTAAAGTTCGCATTCAACTGATGCTGAAATGCTTGTTCAAACAAAAATTTATTTTTCCAGTGTTAATGCAGTTTGAAAAATTTATAAAATATATAAATATACCAAAAGAAATTTATAAAAAATTTATAGATTGATTTGTATACCATTTCTTAACATGTACGTTTAAAATGCCCTGGAAAAACGTGCTATGAAACACAAGTCGATGAAAAAAAGGACCAATTTTACCCATTGTCAGTTTTTTCATATAATTTTTGAATTTTACAATATATTATTTTCTATGTACTTTTATATACTAAAAAAATAAATATGATTTTAAAAGTATACTTTTTTCACTAATATTATTTATTGTAACATGTAATTTGAGAAGAAAATGTATATTCTGACGCATTTACTTTTTTTTCAATGATAATATATTTTGAAAAATTTCGAAAATGTATCAATTTATCAAAAAATATTTACAATTATATTGCCAGTTGTTCATACTACTGCATTCATTAGAAAATTTAATTTGAGAGTAAATGAGAGGCTGGGTTGTAGACCGCACCTCCCCAGTTAAGACCTAAAATTTAACGTCCCTAGTGAAAGATTAACGCCTCCTGACACATGCTCAAATGCTCAGACGATTTGAAAAAAATTTACTGCCTGAAAAGATTCTGAAAAGAACTTACTGCTGCTAGATGATCTGTAGTAGCATATATTTGTTTCCAGAAAATCATAAATCATTATTAACCACCAAACAAATTTCAAATTGGTGATCTGCAGACCTGTCACATCCAACTGATCCCCGTCAACTCCATCAACTCCACAGACGTACGAAAATTGCATATTTGTTCTGGTATTATCAATATAACCAAGCTAAACTTACATTTTTTGAATACAAATATGAGTTATTCAAGTTTATTTTCTCCATCACTACAAGTCATTTCTTATAGAAAAGAAACAAAATAGTCATCTTCGAATTCCCCCTTCAAAAACGCGATAATAGTTTTCTTTCTAGATGTCATCTTTCTTACTTTCTTCCATATTTGAAGCCCAACAACATTATTAATAACCATCTTTTATAAATAAAAACGAATTTGAATTCAGATAGCATTGTAAATTGCTTAAAAATGTCACCTGTTTGTCTTGT
>JAPMOQ010033694.1:5621673-5637120 GCA_026543055.1 Argiope trifasciata
TCACACATAAACTTTTATTATATACCAGATCCCTAAGTCTTAACAGTGCCTATGATATTCTACATTCCCAATCACTCTTTGTTCTCAATTACTCCATTTAACCTTTCAGTAAGTCATTAAGCCGCAAAGAACATTATAATAAAAGACATTCTAAGCTTTCTCCAAAATTTAATGTAAATTAAAAATTCCAATTTATTACAATCTTTTCAGAGTCTAATTAGAATCGAGTCAGTATTTGTCTTCTAGAATGTAATACTTTTAAAATTTCATTTTGGCTTCTGTATTTGTAAAAAACAGAACTCATTCCCAAACTTTGGTACACCAATAAAATTTTTTTTTCCTTTTATAATATCATAATTCCTCCTGTGATATCGTGTTTATGAAAATGGTTTAATACTTTATTAAGTAATAATTTTTTAACACTTTCTATACGATACTTTCATATAAAAGTAGTTTTATTATAAAGTAATTGGTAATTAATACGGAGGTTAAAAAAGATTTAAAAGAAAACAATTCTGTGAATTCCTTTTCTCATAGAACTTTCGGAGTAAAACAGTAGTTTTGAAAAATTTGGTGCTTTCGCTAATGTGAAAAGCATCTGTAGATATGAGGGTGAGAATCGATTAAACATTTGTCTATAATAACAATCATTAATTATCCTTTTCGTCGGTGTCAGCTGTAAACAACATTTTTGCACTTAGAAAGCCCATTATTAGTTAACCTGGGGTCAAGGAAAGCATTGGGAGTAATGGATATACTAAATCACAAGCTCAAATTAAAGATATAAGCGGTAATTACATTTTTTTCTGATGACTTTCAAGAATCTTAAACACTTGTTAACATAAATAGCAACATGGATTTCTGACATTAAACAACGTACATATTTTTAAAACTAAGGTAATTATTAGGGTACATGATTTTACATTCTTTGGATACTCCTGAAAGCTTACCATCATTTTTAATCCAGCTTTACAAATTAAAAAAAAATACTCAGCGTAAGGGATCAAGATTTATTTTTTCATGAATACAATCAATAGTTGTTATTTTCCCAATCACAAAATTTAAACAAAGAGTAAATATTTTAATCGTCAAAACATTTGACGATTAGATTACTATACATTATTGCAATTACATTAACGATTAGATTGTTATACATTATTACAATTACATTGATGATTAGATTACAATACATATATTACATATTTTGAAGAATCTCCAATTTCAAACCTTCTCGTATCAGAAAAATACATTTTTGAATGTACGCCTGTCTGATTATGGTCAAGATAACTTAAAACTTCTTTAAACAAGACAGATGAAATTTGGTACGTGTCATTAACAATAAATTTGTACATTTTTACTAAATTTCGAATGAAATCCATTTAGGATTTTTTTCTGTCTGTCCGAGTACAAGTGAATAAGAAAACTACGAAACATAAAGAACTGGTTTAAAAAATAATCGGTGTATAATATTAGTCTTTGAAGTGTAGATTTGTGTTAAAATTTTAAACGTTATTTTACTTTTTACTAAGAATTTCATCCATTCATATAAATTAGAGATGAAATGAAAAAAAATCCATTTTAATAACAATTTTGAACTTAATTTTTGAAGAAACTGTAGAGTTAAAATCTTTAATTAAGAGTTTTCCCCATAGACTTAATTTTTCAGCAAAGATACGATAAATTATGAATAATTTATAATATTAAGCTATTACAAAATTAAAGCTAATTTAAATCTTTAAAAAGCGATGAAGCAATTTTGAATCAATAATAATATAGAAAATTTTCAATACTGCAGGCAACTTCATATGGTTAATCTACTGTACTGACATTTTATTAAAATACATGTTTGGATTTTATTTGTTCCCTCTTTGCGGAAAGGTTTTTTTTTTTATTTCGTTTTCACCATTATGTTTCATATTTAGTTAAATATCAGGTTATTGGCATTGAGGTCTATAATTTTTTGAAAATCCTTCAATGAAATATTTAATATTTTAGCGACATGTTTAAATACAAAAAAAAAAAAAAAAAAAAAAAAAAACATTCCCCTTAAAAATTAATTTTACTAACCGAAAAACAATAACAACAAAATAACTGGCCAGCGGAGAAAGTTGATAGATTATAAGAAATGCCTGGAGGCACAAGAAAAGAACATGAAACTACATTGTCAACCAGCAGAACTGATTCTATCAAAAGTTTATCGCATATTTTCAATAAAAGTATTGTCCTCCTCTCCCTTCCTAACATTGCGGCTGTGAATGCCATGAGTGCTCAGATTTTTATTTTCAGAATACCATACACGAAAATTTCATCTTCCATTAATTAATGGTTTCCTATCTATTGATTAATCGGAGAGCTACGGATACAAAGTATCGATCTTTGACGTGAATCTAGTGTAAAATTTTTGGCAGCCATTCGTTAGCATGTAGTCACTGATTTATAGCAAATAAGTAAAAGAAAATCGGAAATATTTCGTATGCTTATTTTCTAAATGATTGAAACCAACAATTAATACAGTTCTGCAAGTATATACTCAAAATCCCATATGAAGTCTGAATTAAGATTTTGTAGTACAGTTGGCATATTTTGTGGTATAGTATATCTGTACTTTCGTACAGACCGATAGGCACTCAACACTTTCATATATCTTTTTTTTTTCAAATTAGATAACAATTTGGCCTCTACATGCTAATACAATGAATTAAATTTCATTTCCCTAAAAGTTATTTTATTCGCAAAGAGACAGACAGGAATCATTCCAAAAATTTATTTGGCGGACTCAGGGAGATCAGAAGCGAGACCGATAGGCACTCAGCACTTTCATAGATCTTTTTTTCCAAATTAGATAACAATCTGGCTTCTACATGCTAATACAATGAATTAAATTTCATTTACCTAAGAGTCGTCACTTTTGCATGCAAGCGAAAATAGAGACATGCAGACACGTGGCGGATTTATTTCTAAATTGGATACGGATACATATTTCAGATGTTAATCCAGCATTCCAAATTTTATTTATTTAGCCCTTTACGTTTTATAATTCTCATGCTCCCGTTATTTCAGATTATCGGACCCTCAGATTTTCTCAGAAAAGGTTTTATTCAAAATTTGATAAAAATCCACAAATTCTAGAAATCCATGTACTAAATTTAACCTGCACAGCTCTGTTGTTGAGTTATTTTATTCACAGAGAGACAGACTGGCATAATTCCTAAAATCTATTTGGAGGACTCAGGGAGATCAGAAGCGAGAAGATTCGTCAAATATTAGAATTTAAATTATTTGACAGTTACAATTCTTTCTTCTTCCATACTTCATATAAGTAAAAAGAGATAAACTTCAATAACAATATTTGGTAATCATAAGATTCTTAATAAAGCACGTGGAAACCAAACAAAAAAGGTTTAAAATGCGTACACGTGTGTTATTTAAAAATCAGGAATCGAGAAGTGCTCTTTTTCCCCGAATGATGAAAAATTTCATTCGTTATTCAAAATAAATACCATCATTTTTTAAATCTCAGTTCTTCTTTCAATTTTAAATTAAGATCCAGCGAGCTGTCAAGATGGCTCGAAATCTTGTTAAAAGTAACAACCATCACAAGTTGTCGAAAATCAAATTTTATGATACCCGAAGACTACTTGATACAATGATTTGGGAAATAAAAGAGTTTGGGGAAAAACAATAAAACCTTCTCCTTTTCTTATCCAAAAGTTTCATTCTTTGAAGGTGATAACAGCAAAAAATAAAGAAGGTCCCCTATCCTCCCCAACCCTCATTATGTACCTAGGTGAGGCACATTGTGAAGGAAAATCACTAACAGTTTTTATTCTTTAGTTACTGACGATGCGTGTCCGATCATTGCAAATTGTATCGGCGATATAAAACGACTTGGGCTACACTTGATCTGAGAGCGTGAATGTCTTGAAATGAAATTTTCTAGGTGTTGATATGTGTTAAAATGAAACCTTTGACTGAAAAAGATATACGCATGAGAATCTTTGAAACAGGTATCGAAAATCATTTTATGTATGTCAGGAAAACGTTCGTCAACTCTTTGATACAAAGCCTTTGGTGAATAAGAAACAGTTAAGAGATCCATACAATTCGTATGCGAATACATTACAGAGATATAGAATAAAGATTTCAATAACCGTGTTCACTGATGCATAATATATGTCTCTGATGTCAAATACATTTTCTTGTGCTGAGGTTATATCCTATATAAATCTAAAGTTGTTACTAAAAATCTTCCATATTTGATTAATAACTAATCATTCTTAAACAATTCTATTATTCTAATACGAATTCAAATTCTATTACAAATTTATAATTTTCACCTCTTTGCACAGTATATATCCTAGTAAGTTAAACAGTTTTACATTTATAATTATCGAGTCGATTATCTTCGCCTTGGCTGTAAACTTAATGGCCATTTGGCGATGAATATGGTAGTTTTGGAAATAAAAAATAAAAGATTCCGAATCTTTGAGAATCTTAGCAAGAACTTCATTAGATTCCGAGGTTTAGCGTTTGATCTAGAGCAAATCTGACATGAATTTTGTGTGACTGTCCATCCGTGCTCATATAAATAGGATATTTTAAAACTTAAGAAAACAGGATAAAAGAAATTTAACTCTATAAAATTTAACTTTTTAAAACAATTTACTAATGCATGAATTAGAGGTTTCAAATAACTTTTCGACTAAAGACATCGGTTGTGGGAAAGTCGAAGAAACTACAAGCAACCATCGAAGACAGAGTGGGCAAGTTGGTTATAAACATCACATCTATTTACTAATATTGAATAACGCTTTCCAATTCATTCTATGATGAACTGCCTGAAATGTCCCATCAAGTGAAGACCGTTGATTGTCTAAATATTCCTATGAAATCTCCTTTTTAAATATGCAAGTTTTTTTTTAAAAATCTCCCAAAGAAAATCCTATCAGTTACATACAACCTTCTTTTGAGTATTAACAACACATTAAAAACATTCCTTGACAAAGCAGTCGAATATTATTGATTTTTCAACTGATGGCATCTTAAATTTGAACACAGCCTCAAACATTCCATTATTTGTATGTCCTTAAAGTTTGACACTTATAGGAATTAGAAGGTTAAAACACAATAGGAGAGAGATTCATGATTGCTTTCCTCCAACTCAAGATCCTTAGATATGTATTGTGACGTGTTTATCTACTATACCTTGATGTTCAAGGCATAATTCACAGTATTGCATTAGATGCTTCATTTGAACTGTCTTAATTTCATTATTTTGGACTGAAACACGAAATGAATCTTACGTCTGTAACATCTTTCAATATTAAAAACATTTACAATGCATCTTCACTAACAAATCTGTCTGAAATATTTTTTTTCCTGTTTTTCATTTATTCTGTAAATTAAATGAAATCGGAACAACTACAGATAGATTTAAGAAACTTAACATGCTTCTTTTTCGTGATTGATTAAATATTGATTGACACCTTCTGTCCCTTTTTTAACTCACAGCCGTTGTATCGCAGTATTTCATTGGCAGGAAGAAATTCTGTTAGATCCGAGTTCGAATTTTTCCACTTCTTAAAGGAGTCCCGTAAATCACATTTTGCAAAGCGAGTAAGTACCTAAGTTAATCTATTTTACTTGATAACAGGCATAGAATTAAATTGATTTCCTTTTCTATTTCTCTAATTTGTCCTTTGTGATTAAATTAAGTCTGGATGAGTATTTATTACACGGAAAGCTATATATAACCTACGGAGAAAAAAGGGGTGACGAATGAATAAGGAATTAAAAGATGGATATAATTTGATTTTTTAGTCTTGCCAATTATAAATATTGTGTTCTTTTAAGTAGTAATTAATTTTGAGATATAAACTAGTGAGGGTGCAGAATATACAATATTCGTTTTAAATAATATTTTAATTAATGTGCATTATGCTTTCTTCTACAGTTTCTGAAACTGCGCAGATGATTTTTTAACCATTAGAGGATCTCACTGGCGGAAGGGCAGCTCGAAATGAGGGTGAGAAGTTTGCATCATGGTGGTTGGTTCTCTCCACCCTGGAGGTGTGGAATCCTGTCCTTTAGGATTCGGCTATAGTTTTACTGATGCGGTGGTTCTGTAATTCAATATTATTGATCCGTGTGCATTCAGGTGGGATGGAGGGTCAGTGATATGACTTTTTGTTACAGGAATATCCCATGGAGCACATAGAAATGAGGATAAGAAGCTTCTGTTAAAAGGGTTGGTTTTCGCCCCACTGGTGGATACATAAAAAAGGTGGGGGGCAAGTCTTCTCATCGACTTCCCATGGGAAAGATTATACGGGGGCCTGGTGACGTGACTTTGGACTCAACCACAGTTCCTGCCAGTGTTGCCCTTGCGACAATCGAGTCATTCAGATTTTTACGTGTATTTTAAAGTAGGTCAGATTAGCAGCTTTAAGGTTATCATTAGAGGAACTCTAAATGGAAGGCGAACCTTGAAAGAAGGATAAGGTGATTCTTACAGCGTGGTTGGTTCTTGCCATCCTGGAGGGTGCACGAAAAGGTGAAGGTCTGGCTGCTCCCATCGATGATGGGACGTTCTTCCGTAGGAAAGGATGGTGCCACGGCCGGTGATGACACTTAGGACTCAACCACAGAGTCCACCAGTATTGCTATTGTGGAAGTCCGGTCATTCAGTTTTATATCTGTGTGACTTCGAGGTGGGTCGAAGAGTCAGTTATATGACTAATTAGAGAAACTCCCATGAGGAGGAACATCAAAAATGAGGTTGAGAAGCTTCCTGCATGGTGGTTGGTTCTCACCACACTGGTAAGTACAGAAAAAAGTGAGGTCTGGCTAACTCTCATTAAAGAAGGAACTTATTTAACGCTAGAACGGCTGTACCGTGAACAGTGATGGCAATTAGGACTCAGGAAATAAATCATTTTATAAGATTTATTATTTAAATCATATTAGAGGATATAAATAATTTTATTAAAAATAATTCTTTAATTTTTAAAAAAAAATGTTTATTAAATTACAAGGATGATTTGGAAGATTTCTTTTCTAAAATGAATAATCATCTTAAGATACTGATTATTTTTTATCTTTATATTGCATTTTTAATTTCGAAGAATTTTCAGGATATGATTGTCACAATCATGAAATATTACACAATAAAATCCTTGATTTGAAAACATAAAGGGATTATAAGCTGTAAATTTAGTCTTTGATATTTAACTCTTCCTGAGACCTATGTATGGTATTCGAAGAGGAAATGGTTTCTCTGATTTCATTTCTTCATCATTTGATTACATATTGCATCCCCGTGGATAATATTGATTTCAATACAGGATAGGTGAATTCAAATTCAGTCAGGGATTAAAATTGTTAAATTATTGGCCAAATCTAATAATAATTTTGAATTCAGTTATCCTAATGAAATTGACACCAAAGCAAACCTTGGCCCATCTAAATTTCCACTCCATACCAGTGAGATAATGCAAAATCATAGAATGATTTAATGTGAACAATGCTTGTCAGTTTCAGCTGAACTGATGGAAACTGAACCTAAGCAGATATAAGCTTCTCTAAATTTCACATCGTACTGTTGATGAGAAATACTCAATCATCATGAATGAACAATGTTTGCAAAAAAGTCAAATATTTGGAGAAGCATTGACTAAAACCGCTGTCCTCCAATCTTGAGGAATAAATTCAATAACTTGAGGTAGTTAATGATCTAAAATAGTTTCTTGTTTTTTTTAAAAAAATAATTTATGTTCTTTTAATTATTTTTTTACATTTCACTTTTGCTAAAAGCTTAACTTGATTGGTCTCTTGTTCCTAAAAATAAGATGACTGATTTTTCATTTAATTTCTGATGGTCTAAAATTTTGAAATTTCAAATACAGGCTTATTCTAAATGGTAATTCATTAATTTAATATTATAAGAACCTAACTATGAAATCATTCATCAGATACTCATTAGTTAAATTAAATTTTAATTCCATATTTATGCTGCCATCTTTTAATGGGATTCAGAAATATTTGATCTTGGGATTAAATTCCAGTACAAACGAAAACAATAATTTTTATTAGTAAATTAACAAAAAAACATTTTAAATCTTTCTGAAATAACGTTCCTCCTGTATAAAAATTATATTTCACCAAATATAATATTCTGTATTATAGCACAGACTATTCCTTTTTTTTTTTTTTTTGAAAAAAAATGCATTATAGTAAAATGAAAAACAAGAAACCTTTTTCATATTATGATTAATTTATTTTATTTATAATCATTGTTTACATATTATAAGCGAAATATCTATATTTTCCGATTCTCATATAGATTTTAAATTTAAATTTCCTTCAGCATGGATATAGCTCTGAAAATATGATATACAAACATTATGTGTATTTAGTTTCGGCTATTGAAGACTGTGCACAAGGTTAAATCTCGAGTGCAACATTTTATCGATTCGGATTTCAATCCCAACAGGCAACTTGAATACTGTACTAATGAATTTAGAAAATATAAAAATATAATTCTTGGTAAGATTTCTAAATATTGGGATGTTGAATAAGTTCTAGCTATTATGTGTGAAAATTAATACTCTATTAAAAATATTAAAAAATGCATGTTAATAAAAGTATTGTTCAACTCTAACCACTTCCGTTCCACATCTTTCAGGGAGTATTTTAATTCCAAGTAGGAAAAACGACACATATTTTGAGGCTATCCAAGAGTCGACTCAATTTTTGACATCTTCATAAAAACGGTGTTTAAACATGGAACATGACCTGCTCAGTCAGGTCATGTACCATCTACCGGAACAAATGGTAACCGGAAGGGCCAACGTCTGGTTAATATGGCTGGTGGGATATTTTCCTCATAAGAGTTTCTAAATATGTTTTTATCGCATTTGCAACACGTGGCTGAGCGTTGTCATGCTGCAAAATGACCTTTGTCTCTGCTCGTATAGCAACCGTTTTTCCTTCAATAATTGGCTTAATCGCTTTAATTGTAGTCTGTCGCAATCCCCCGTGATGGTTTCCTTTGGTTTGATCAGGTCATAATAAACTATATCCAGCTGATCTCCCCAAATATAGAACAGAAACTTGGAACGATGGATATTCGGATTTGTTGAAGATGTTAATGCATGGAAGGGACTCTAAGCTTAGGAATTCGGTAGTGTATTCATTTTTCATCGCCAATTACGATACAATGTATAAACCTTTCATTTTCTATAGTTCAAGCAATTGTTCACACTTGAAAAGACGCCGCTCGACGCCTCTCGGTTTTAACTCGCATGGCAACCATAAACGTGCTTTTGAATCATTCGTAATGCCTTCAAACGTTTTGGAACTGTTGTGTGATCAACTTGTAATGGTTCTGCAAGTTCAGCGTTTGACATGAGTCCTCATGAAGTAATGTTTTTAACTGTTTGTCTTCAAATTTAATCTGTGAGTCAGCGAGTCAAGACCAAAATCATTATTTTTAAAGCGTCTAAAACAATCTCAACAAGTTGTTTCAGACAAAGCATGGTCAAAGTAAGTTTCGCATCAAGTTTCAACAATTATGTGACCTACAAATGCATATTTTTTTGAATAAAACAGTGCAGTAAAATTCCCAGCAAATTCTCGTTTTCTTAGCATGAAATTTGGCAAGAATATTACTGTTTTCAGAATACGTTTTCAAAAAATATTTCAATTCACAGAAGAGTAAAATTCGAACAAAGAATTGGTTATGGAAATTAGATTATTAATGTAAAATGCTTATTTACCCAAATATATAATGAAATCAGAATTTTCCATCCATCAAAAAGAGTAGAATAAAGCAAAAACTGACATGGTTCTACTTATCCAAACTTAAAAACTTTATAATAAAAGAAAGAATTTTCGAGACATATCAACCAATCAAAAACCTCTTTCTTAAATAAATTAAAAATGATGTAATCAAATAATCAGTGTGCCAAAGATTTCTGCCTCAACGAAGTAAATGTTAATAGGGTTATGTTAGAAAACTGAGACACATTGCAGTAAAAGGAATATGACAGGTAAATTCGTAGAAGCAAGGAACAGATTAGAAATATACGTGACATGTTTTTTTTTTTTTTTTTTTTTTACAACGGTTATTTCCAGCTTTTAAACACGGCTCTATTTGTTACTTATTAGAAATAACTCTACTAATTGAGAGTTTCTGCTTATGAAATAATGTTTTAAATAGCATCTTCATTTCATGCGAGATCCGATTATGACTTTAGTTTAAAAGAATCATTTTTTCTGCCTTAATTCATATTTTCTCTGAAATTATGTTTAATCCCATTGATGAGTCGAAATACTTCTGAGTTAGGTACTTGAATTTAACCGTGAATGCTGTTATGATACTTTTTCTCATTTAAATGTGTTTTGTGAAGATTGTTTAAAAAAAAACACTTCAGGTTTAATTTCGGATATTTTGATCCCTATAATGATGCAATTTGTAAGAAACACTTTTGTTATTATAACTTATTTCATTAAAGCATTATTTCTTTAATTTCGTAACAATAATTTTGGTAATGTTTTATAACTCAAATGAGGCTGTTTTTTTTTTTTTTTTTTTTTTTTTTTTTTTTTTTTATATGCCGTATACAAACAGAAAATAATATAAGCACTGAAAAATTCGAATTCTAAATATAAAAACTTCAAACCTTCAGTAAAAAAATACAATCAGCAAACTTACATTTCTGAAATAATGTCAATCTGTCTTTCTGCCAGACAGATGAAATTTGGTTTATTGGATATTTCGTAAATTTATAGATTTCTATAAAATATTGAAAGAAATCCAACCAAAGGCAATTTCAGATGCTAGAATATATTTTAATACAGTAAATGCAAACGAAAATAAACTAGAGGCCTAAAATTTGGAGTAAAGACGTAAAATTATTTTCTGTTCACTATTTTATTCTAGCATATAAGTCAAGGAAATATTTGGGCCAAAAATTTAAATTTGATATACCTCTCGTTGCTTGAAATTAGTAGATTTCTATCAAATATTGAAAGAAATCCACCCCGAAGGAATTCGTTTCTTGAAATGCAAGAGTATAATTTAACCCAATAAATTCAAGACAGATATAACGATATTTTCTTTTCGACACTGTATTCAACTAGAGATTAAATACACGGACTTTTATTATCAGTAGAAGTCCAGAGCTTGAAATTTTTCACACTCTTTAAATCAATCGGAAAACGAAGCGTCTAAAATACGCATTCAGTTTTGCATTTACAGTATTTATTGACGAAGGTCATTCGAAAATGCTCTTTTATAAAAAAATTTCTACAAAAGTATACAGTTAAATAAGAAATAAAGACACTTTCAGAGTATTAGAGAGTACTAGAAAATTTTCGGGTGATCGCTACTACTGTTGATAAAAATGGGATTAGATAATTTTAATCACTATTTGAGTACAAAATTGAAAGGAGCATTTTTATATGATTTCAATTATTATTTATATTGAAGTAATAGCAACGTATTCCGATAAAATCTATGAAAAGATTAAGATTGCAATTCTTTCTTGCAGAGAGGCAAGATAGTTAAGAAAAACCATTGATTTATTGATTCTATAATTTGTAATATGTACGTTTTTAATAAAAATGGTAACATCTTCCAATTAAATGTCAACCATTTAATGATTTCGACATCTTAATAGAATTTTAAAATTGATTTTCCATTCGTTATTGAATTTCCGCAATAACTAATGCCAAAATCGAATGAACGTTTAATGCGAATTTCGATGAATGTTCTCATCGGTTGACAAGTTTGATAAGGTTGTCTTCAGCATGAAATATAAGATTTGATATTCACCTCAAAGGATGTTTGAGCGCTGAATGCTTTTATCAGTTTCTAGTGTCCGCAGAAAAATTATGAGAAAATGTAATAATAATAAAAAGACTTTCGCATTTTTATGTATATTTATATTTCAGATTTTTCTGAGATAAAAAAAGAGGTATTTTCGGAAATATATTTGCCTGTAAACATAATTATTAAAATGAAGGATGAAATAGCAACGTTATGTTTCATATAAATAAATATAAATTATATGAATTTGTTTCAATTTTTGGATCCTATTGATCTTGTGTAATTTAGTTTTGCTGTATTAACTTTTCATTCGAAAGCAATACGAGAGCTATATCGGAAGAGATCTAATAAATCTGAGCCTATGTCAGATGACGAGAACGAGAATTGGGTTCGCAACTTCCCTGTTTCCAAGGTTCGGTGACATAAAAATGGAAGAATGTTTTGACTATACTCATGGTCAATGTCAGGCCCAATTTTAAGCCACATTCTTAGATGAGTCTTATTTCAAGTCCAAAGCTAAAACCTAACCTATAAGCAAGTCAAAGATACATCCTGTCGTTGAGAT
Organism: Argiope trifasciata; assembly: GCA_026543055.1. Lineage (NCBI taxonomy): Eukaryota > Metazoa > Arthropoda > Arachnida > Araneae > Araneidae > Argiope > Argiope trifasciata. The sequence continues at coordinate 5,634,069 of JAPMOQ010033694.1, forward strand.
AGAAGAAGCCCAAAATAAATATCACATCTTTTTCATTATAAGACGTGTGTGTGTCTGAGAGAGAGAGAGAGCCGTATTACAGACTCTCTGTACCACCCTAAAGCACTCGGAAATAAATACCGAATGACCGGATCGCCACTACAGCGAAACTGGTGGGAACTGTGGTTAAGTCGTAAGGGTCATCTCTGCGCCATGGTACAACCCTCCTTGTAGGGAGTAAGTCCTGTCAACAATGGGAGGAGCCAGACCCCCAACTTTGTTGCACCTACCAGGTTGACGATATCCAGCCACCATGCAGGAAACATCTTGTACCCGATTACGAGGTGCACCCTGGGTGTCTGTATGTGTGTGTAAAATGTTCCATTCAATAGAAGTATATGATAAAACTAGGAATGAGTGCACTCATTGATTATGCTTTCATTAATTATTTATTAATTAACAAACCATTCTGAAACTATATGAATGCTGAATATTTCGGGGGCTAAAAAGCAAATTCCATAAATTTCTTCAAAATAATTGTACTAGGACTCCAATTTATTTTATGTTCAGTAAACCCACATAAACAACACTTAACTGACGATTTGAAACTGTCTCAGTTTCCGGTAATTTATATATGACTCTAAGCTACCATTTATTTTTATTTTAGGCACTAGTTTCAAATTTACTTTTTGAATACGGTAACCTAAACTCAATTTTTTTCCTGGAAGCAAAAATTACTTTCTCATCCCAGAAAATATAATCTTCTTCATCAAAGCTCCCTAATTCATTATCAGTTTTTACATGGGATAAGTTATCGGTTTAAATTTCCTCATTTTACGCTATTTCTCTAGTGATTATCATTTTAACGGTTCCGAATTACAAAAAATTAATAACTAAAAAGGAAAACTACACAATAGTATTAATAAACAGACTATAACTAATGATGATAAAAAATAACGTAATGTGCATAAAATGAAAAACTAACTGAACATTCTAAAAATGTAAGGTACAATCTAAATCTACATGACCCATTCTAGGAGGTAACAATGAAAAACAAAATTGCTTGACCTGTCCGTTATGGGTTATCATATCTCCGACGGAATGTATTCGCAAACATATCCGTGCATTATTATCAATGACACATCCACCAACCTCAACATCTAAGAACTAAATTGAAATTACACTAGGAAATATTGCTAGGATTGATGGTGCCCTTTTAAATTTATATATATCTTGGGAATGAAAAGAATCAATTAGCACATTGAGTGCCATGTCAGTCACAGGTGACTGGCCCTAAACTTTCTGTTCGCACCGCGTCAGACACCGGTGACTGACAACATGCATTCATTTTGCACCTCGTCAGTCACTGGGGACTGGCATTTCGTTCAGGACCACATCATTTGCTGTTTAGAATTTTTATTCAGACTGAGTTAGTTATTATTGACTGATAATTGCGAACTGGACAGAAATTATGCCCAAATAGTCTTGATGTGTAATGGGCTAATGTTTAACGAATTCATATTAGAGCACGTAAAATTTTACAATATAATAAAATAATTTATTGCTCAATTTAATACGCATTTACATGCTATTGCTTAGGTTAACATGATTTCAAACATTCTTACGAATCTATGCTATATTTTCCTCATGCTTGCGAATTAACTTGTTAGTTATGAATAGCTATTTGATTGTTACTTTACTGAAGATAAACTATAAGAATTTATAAAATTATTTGCTATTATTAAAATATAGCTTAAAAAAATGGAGAACAGATGTTCTAATCAAATATTCTGTTCATTTGAGGAAACTGTATGTAATTTAATATTAACAGTTTCTTATAAAAATTATTTATATGCCTACGAACATATCTTTAATTTGATACTTTATCAATAATCAGAATGTAAAATATATTTTTTCAACAATGCAACGATTAAAAATGTTTCGTTTGCGATCTAATATCAGATAAACCTTGAGATTAGATCACAAATGAAAAATGGTCTATATAAAGGTCTTTCCGTTTCAAACACAAAATGCGCAAATATAAATCTTTCATTTTTTTGAAAATGTTTCGTTTGCAATGCAATATCAGATAAACCCTGAGATTAAGTCGCAAATGAAAGATGAACTATGTAAATATCTTTCCATTTCAAACACAAAATGCTTAAGTATAAATCTTCCACTTTTTTTAAATACAAAATGGCTTAGCGACCAATGCAGAAATGGTCTGTAATTTGGTACTTTGCCAATACTAACAAACTACACTGAAGAAGGCAATTAAAGCGAAGAAATATAACTTGTTTCACCTTTTAAAAGCTCCCAAATAAACCTTTTCTAATTATACAAGAAGGATATGTAGCTACAAGCTTCAAGCTATTAATGTCCAAAAGTATGATTTGCGTGCCTTTAGGAAGTTTGTTAAAGAAAGCAACAAAATGACTAGAATTAATCAAATTCAAGCAGTGAAAAAGGGTGGCATTAATTATTCTCTAATTACTGCAGATTAACAGGATTGTTGAGATGTCCTTCAAGATTTGCCATCTTTGTGGTCTTAACACTTCATTTCCACGTTAATTAAATTGAATCTTCTTAAAACTGTTAATCGAAGACTGAAAATATCAATCGTATTGTTCTTTAACTTACAATTATTTGAATAATTATCGAAATGTTCCCAGAATGTAATTGTGAAATTATCTTCAAATTAATTAATATTTAATTTTTTTTTTCAAATTTCAAGATGTTTTTTTTTTTCTGATTGAGAGTTTGGAATCCACAGAGCTTTCAAATCAAAATCGAAAGCTAGAAGATAATTTGAATATCATTACTGGATCATTACTATCAGTTTCATGTTTTAAAAATCCTTTAGAGAATTACTTTTATGTAGAAAAGATTATATTGCATTTATATGTTTCAATTTGACATCTTAAGAAAGTTAATTGATTTTAATTAAGAATAAATTTAGTGTTTACTTTGTAAAAATGATGCTTGATTTGATTCATTAATTTTTAACTATGTATTCATAAAATTATATATATATATATATATATATATATATATATATATATATATATATATA
>JAPMOQ010033694.1:5637130-5654632 GCA_026543055.1 Argiope trifasciata
ATATATATATATATATATATATATATATATATATATATATATATATACACTGAAGTGACAAAAGTCATGGGATAGCAATATGCAAATATACAGATGGCAGTAGTATCGCAGCGAAAAAGTATAAATGCGCAGTTCGTTTTCCAGAGCTTTCATTTGTGTTCAAGTTATTCATGTGAACAGGTTTTTCGTGATTCATGGCGGCACGACGAGAATTAACAGACTTTGAATGTGGAATGTTAGTTGGAGCTAGACGCATGGGTCATTCCATTGCGAATATCGTTAGTGAATTCAACATTCCGGGATCCACAGTATCAAGAGTGTGCCGAGAGTATGAAATTTCAGGCATCGCATCCCATCCCATCATGGACAGCGCAGTGGGCGACCACCTGCACTTAACGACCGAGACCGCCGACGTCTGTGTAGAATGGTCAATGTTAATAGACACGCAACACTTCGTCAAATAACTGCAGGAATCAATGTGGGACGTACGAGGGACGTATCCGATAGAACTGTGCGGCGAAATTTGTCTTCCTTGGGCTATGACAGCAGAAGACCGACTCGAGTGCCTTTACTGACAGCACGACATCGCCTGCAGCGACTCTCCTGGGCTCGTGAGCATATCGACTGTTCCCTAGACCAGTGGAAAACCGTGGCGTGGTCAGATGAGTCACGATTTCAGTTGTTACGAGCTGATGGTAGAGTTCGAGTGTGGCGCACACCCCACGAAGCCATGGACCCAAACTGTCAGCAAGGCACTGTTCAAGCTGGTGGTGGCTGCATAATGGTGTGAGCTGTTTTTACATGGCATGGACTCGGTCCACTGGTGCAACTGAACCGATCATTGACTGGAAATGGTTATATTCAGCTGCTTGCAGATCACTTGCAGCCATTCTTGGACTTCACGTACCCACACAACGATGGGATTTTTATGGATGACAATGCGCCATGTTACCGGGCAAGAACTGTTCGCGATTGGTTTTAAGAACATTCCGAACAATTCCAGCGCATGATCTGGCCACCTAGATCGCCCTATATGAATCCCATCGAGCATTTATGGGACATCATCGAAATGTCCGTTCGTGTCTAAACTCCTGCACCATACACACTTTCACAATTATGGACGTCTATACAGACAGCATGGCTCAATATTCCTGCAGAGGACTTCCAACGACTTGTGGACTCCATTATACGTTGAGTTGTTGCACTTCGCCGGCAAAAGGAGGACCGACACGATATTAACAGTCATCCCATGACTTTTGTCACTTCACTGTGTATATATATATATATATATATATATATATATATATATATATATATATATATATATATATATTATATATATATATAATGATATAATGGATTGTTCTGTCTTAGCATACAAATTTTCATCTCTAAAATTCTCAAAATTAAAAATATTGCATAAAGTGGACTGATTCTTAGAACACGTTTGAAATGAGAACAAACGTAATATATATTTAAAATGTATGAGAATAATAAATTATTAATATTATTTCTTATGATTTTTCTGCACAATATTTGTACAGCTCTTGTTTGTTTTATTTATCAGAAAACAGTCGAAAAACATCCAAAAAAGTTAACTATTTAAAGATTTTAATACATTAGTCTCTTCTTGCAAGCTATGATTTCCCGTTAACATTTTGCAGATATAAAATCTACATTTTCGTCATTGTTTCATTTTTATAATATTTTTAACAATACTTTCAGGTTAATATGTTTAAATTTTCTGATTATTTGAAACTAAGATTATGGGAAAATATATTTCCGCCAAAAATCCTTCTTTTCCAAGTCTGAAAAATTGTAGTCTTTTAATATTTTGATAGAATGAAGTCATAGGACTTGTGATGGTATGTCTTTGTAGCCAAGAGTTTTCCATAAGGTTGCAACGACAACCTATTTCTTTGAATGGAAGATCAGACGAGGCAAAAATACATTTTCAGTATAAGAGATGTGATATTTATGGCTTCTATAAAATAACCTTCCAATACAAAAAAATTGCTATCTTGATATGCAGCAGAGAATTTCTTAATTAATACAGGTTTTAAAAATTTCCTATTTTATCATCATTAACATGGATATTTCACAAAAAATTCAAAGAATATTTTTTACTAATTTAACTATTTTGCTGTCCATAAGAGGAATAATTAAATTTGTGTAATGAACAGTGCAAAAATATTATAAATATTTTTTCTGGGAAATAAATTAGGCTTCGATTTAAGGTAGTAGATCAAGATTTTGTTTATCCTTTTATAAAATTTTAAAATAATAGAAAAGTCGTCATTAGGATTTATACATACTTAAAAAATCAAAATGGCCCGCATTTCTTCTAGGCTACGTTTTCTACGAATTGCGACATAGAAAATATAAGCATTCTCATATATTGAAAACCTTTCGCCAAATTTTAAGTATGTGCCTTTTGAAAGATATGTGCTGTATGCGTGCTGAGAGCTAAACTATATACATAAGCCCTTATGTGGTAGCTATTCATTTCCCGACACAAATATTGTCGTCACTTTGAATTTGACTTCATTTTGCCCGACATAGTGAATGAACCGGTCACTTAAAATACAGTTATTAGAGACGAATGAAAAACAGATATAAAATAAATATTTTATATGACAATAAACATACGATAGAGACTCTGACCATTCTTGCCAATCATCTTCAATCTATTTATTTCAAGTCTAGATCGATCATAAGAATTTATGCTATTGACGGCACCAGCAATAACCCCTTAATCCTGGTGTTCGCATGCAACGGGGACATCAAATAATCTCTTTTCAAAGTTATAAGCAGAAACTGAATCATTCAAAGGCACTATAATTCGATAAAAATTTACATATAGCATGCAAATACTTGTATAAAGTATTATATGGGTGCTTCTTTGAATGAGTAAATCGGTATGATAGCGAAATATGTATTATTTAATTAGACAAAAAGCATCAGTTTAGGGATTAAATATCACTAATTGTCTGCGGTTAAGCCCAAGCATTCGGAAGATAAAGAGTGGGATACCTAATTTTGCTTAAAATCCTCATTTTATGAAGAAATTATGTAAAGTGCATATAACATTCAAGATTAAATCACCTTACATTGGCATGTCAGAGAAGTATAGGTAAATGAGAGTCATTCATATGTTGATATAGTACTTCCGCAACTCATCATTTTGAAATTAACCTTATATTCTTTCAGTATTACTCATTAATCCAATAATAAAATATCACTGCACCATTCGAGACGGTTACAGAATTGTATGAATTCCAATACGTTGTAGTGGAAGCTTTATAAGCCAGATAACATCCTCAAGTCTGGTTGATCGCTTTTAGTCTTGTGGTCATGTCATCTGCTTACGAACCCGAAGATCGCGAGTTCGAGTCTAGCTATCGCCAATCGTTACAAGGTTTCATCCATCGTTTTCATATTTTGGAGGGCAAAAACTAACAATTAAAAATGAACTTCCTAACAAAAGCCTTAATTTCTTTTGACTGTTCTTAAAGGCTTCCATTATATATATATATATATATATATATATATATATATATATAAATTAAGTCTCGGGTTTTCTATTTTTTAATCACTCCAACAGTTTTAAAAACCATTAATCGAAATGCACGATTTTTTTCGATAAAAGAATTCAGATAATATCGATTTATTCATAGGTATCAAAGTTTTAACTGATGGAATAGGAAGCAGAAATAATCAACTCCTTAAAAATTATTTTTTATAAAAATCGAAACGTACGCTACATGTAACTTATGTATCCAATTTTTTCTTGAAAATTCACAATACAAAAGCTAAAATAACATGACTTCCAGATGAAGTTCAAAATTTGCGATATCACAACGATAATTTATTTATTGGAAACAGCTTAAGGTAGTTTTTTCTTGTAACCAAGCCAGCAATTTACATTCGATTTTATATGATGAAAATGATGAAGCTTTTCTTTTCAGTTTTTAAAAAAATATATACTTGGATATAAAATGAAGAAAACATTGTAACTTTTTAAAATTAATTTAGTTTCTATTTAAATTGCTTTGTTGAATAATATCTCCGCTCACAATACCATTAGCACAGAATAATTCAAAATTGAATCACTATAGATTTTGTGATTATCATTTAATATACTATAATAAACTGAAAACTGTTTCCTCCTACTTTTAATTCAGCAAGAATTAGGAATTGTGAATTTGAATATTTTATCATCGATTTTCAGATATCCCGGGTGAAAAATTTATGTATTTTAACACTTTCCTTCATCAATGCATTTCCAAATTTAAAAGTTGCACGTTAAATCTGTCAGGATGAATGTCCTCCCACTGGTGTGGCGTGGTGTGGAGAGGGGGGTGCCAGTTCAGGTTTCGTCCTCGCCATCTGACCGTGGTTCAAAATTACGAGGTCCGTCCCAAAATAGCCCTCATGTTGCTTTAAAAACGGGACGTTAATATAACGAAACTAAACTAAACTAAATCCAAATTTAAAATTTTCATTCCTTTAATAACTGTTTGAGAGGTAGTTTCTAAATAAATTTCTTGATCACAACTTTTTTTGGAGACCTTTCATAGTGACCTATTTGTGAAAACACTTGTTATGATATTTTGCATGTAATAATGTGTTATAGGTTTTACTTCTTAAAATTTTTATACTTCCTTTTGTACCAGCACGATGGTTATGATCATAAACTACTCCATAACCTGTGATGAAGGAATGAGGCAATAGTTTTATTCAAACTTATTCATGTATTTAAATCTTAGATATGGTGTTTATAAGAAACTATCCTTGTGATACCTCATACTAATATCTGCTTTATAAGTAATATACTCTGCATTGACCAAAATTAGATACTTTTATAAGTAATATTTCTTATGCAAAAACTAATTTTATATAAATGATTATAATGTAATAATATCTTTTATTTCCCTTCTATGGCATTTATAACCATTTGAATGACTGTCCTTGGGCCTTGGTCAGTTGTCATCATTTAAGATGAAAGATATATATATATATTTTTCTTTACGTTCCTTCAAACAACGTTAAATAAATAATTCAAAAAAATCTAAAAGGTATGAAATAGAAAATTTTAAAAATAGTTTTAGAACAGATTAGAGTTTTATATTTACCATATTTCAAAATAGCTTGCCTTAAATTATGATGGAAATATAACAGTTATGAAAACTGCAAACAAAGGATATTGGCAATACTGAAAAGACAGAATTTTGGAATTCTATGATGGTGAAAGGAGGATGGACCAAGAAATATCGGATCCAAAATTGACGAAAAAGGCTAAGTTTGGAAAAACATAGCTGGAAGGGGTCATGAATTTAATTTAATAGTGGTATTTATACAAAAACCTCAAAGTCTACTGAATGCTGAATGAATTCAATGTTGAAATTATAACCGATTAAGATGAAATTCATCAGTTCATAACTTTATATAATGACAAGCGTTTTAATATATTGCTTTAAAACTAATACAAGATGAAATTTTGTTTTAATTGAAAAACATTTATTTTAAATTATTTAAAAACAAAATAAATAAAAAAACAAATAAATAATCTAAATATTATTAACAATTTCAACGCTATGCTTTCTTTAGATGTGTATTAGAAAGTTCAATCTATCTAAATAGTCATAAAAGACAAATTTTAGCCTATATAAACCTGTAAATGTAATTATCTAAAAGAGGATGTATCTTGTTTAGTTCAGTTATATTAACGTCCAGTTGTAAAGCAACACCAGAACAACACTTCAACTGGCAGCCCCTTCTTCCCACCACACCACATCATTTCATAGGATGTTTGGCCGGACAGACTTAACGTGCAAGATACCCCCTCACACGACGGTCCTTCGGTGGAATCGAGTCTCGAACCTGAAACCATCCGATTGCAAAGCCGAGACCTTACCACCAGGCCACCGCGATCATCATATATATCGTTGGTACCGTTGAAAGTAATGTACAATGAAAAGCGATTTATTGCAAAAACTTTCAAGCATATTGGCCAATATTTTGAATTCAAAATCACTAGGCACCTCGCCTTGTTCACACACCTTTATTTTAGAGAGATCATAAAATACTAAAATACAACCCAAAACTTTGAAATGCTTTGCATTTCTATTTAATACATGAATATTTTATTGCTTATATTATAGTAAAGCACATGAAATTTCATAAATGATTCCAAAACCGAAAGAAAATAATATAAATTTGTTTATTATGACATTCTTATGGGCAGAACTCCTATATAAACAATGTTTATTTTTATTGATTAGCACAAATTACAGAAGGTTGAATATTTAATGGGAAAATTTTATGGAGGAAAATTTTTATTGCTTCAGTTTTAACATATATTCATAGCAATATAAATCTCAATTGATATAAAATGGATAAAAAGAGAATACAGGCGTTGAAAATTTGTTTTCATTTCACATTGCGAATTTAAATGTTTAACTCAAATATTAATCTACGATAGAAAACAAAAATAATTTTTTTAAATAAGAGCGATGAAATAAAGAAATTAGGCCAAAATGTGCAATTAAAAACTTACAAATATTTGAATTATGTATTGAAAATTTAGAAATTGAAAGAATATTAAATATGATTCAGGATCATATTTTTATTTGTGTAGTTAACCTTACCGAGTATAAAATTATCAATGTTACTTAAAAACTAATAAATAACTTACTTGTTTGCTTGTTCACATGAAATGCGATAGGCTATTTATATACTGTCATCCTGAAAACAACTTTAACATGTTTTGTAATGCAAATACTAACCAACATCTGTGTGAATAACATAAAAAGTATATCTGGAATATACTTACATGAACTGATTTTAACTAATGAAAAGAGTTGCAGAACGAAAAATGGATTCAATATTTGATTATTTTAACTTTGTTTTAAACTCAGCATGTAGAATTATGAAGTGAATAGTGTCTGCTCAGGTGTGTCTCTGATCATCTGACCATTGTTAAAATTATGTACAAGAGTTAGTTAGAAAATTAGATTATGAAAGAGTTCCAAGTTTTCTGAAGAATCGGTTTCAATCTGTGAATAAACGGTTATAGTTACTTTTAAAATATTTGAAGCAAAGGCCCGTAATTTATTCTGAACTACAATATAATAAAAACAAGAGTTTACATTTGATGTTTTATAATAAATCTAAAAAGATAAATCGCAATTTATTATTCAGTTTGGAATAAGTAATAGAGACAAAAGCTCTTTCATTACAAAATACTGTTAAATAAATATGATTTCCTTAACTTCCCAAAGCAATAAACAAAGCTCTCCCTTCCTCCTGTTTTACGTAGATCGTAAAAATTTTCGAAATATTCAAATTACAAATGAATAAAAATAATCTGCCAGTTGATCTATTCTGCATAGCTGTTTGTTCATTTCCTTATTTGATTTGCATAAGCAAAAGAGAAACAAGGATAGTACTATAAGACTTTGCTGAAGGATTCTTAACTGTACAATTATTCAAAAGTCTTCCAATGACAAATGAAGTTTATCCTTTAGAATTTATTTATTATTCAAATCAGATATTCTTAATTCTTTAGTCAAAGAAGACCGTAATAAAGGAGATCAATTGATTATCTCTAGAGGAGTTAACATGAATAAATAAAATAAGAGTCGGACTGCTGATTCATATGATTTTCAGAATTAGATTAAATATCGAATGCAATAGAAAATTAGATAATTTTTTAAAAAAACTTTTTGGATGGTGAAATATTGAAGATAGAGGAAATTATAATTCATTTTTTTAAATTGGATTGTTGATTTCTATTCGCCGAAATACTATCGAACATTCAACGACGATGTAATATATACACATTTCAATTAAGTTAGAATAAGATGCATAATATTTCCTTTTTAATACCTTATTTCTCGATTTCATATTCTTTCTTTCATTTAAACAAAATGTAGAGCATTCTGCTTAAGTATATTTAAAAGGATTAAGCTTGCACAAAAGTAATTACCTTAATAGGAGTTTCAACTTTCAAAATGTAAATTCGGGTCTAACATATTTTAACTTTTGGCAATTATTTTGGATAATTATTTATGTTGTTTTATGTTAGCCCTACAAGAAATTGAGATTAAATTTCAATTTTAGCTCCTTTTATGAATGTAAGTTTGCTAATGAAATATTATTTTTAGTTCAAAAAATATTTGAATCTAGTAATAAGAATATGTCGAACAAAAAATTAACAACTGTTGTAATACTTTGTTGTACGTTGGAACTATTGGTCATTATGACATAACTTACACAGAGCAAAAGAAAATAACATAAACTAGAAAATTTTACTATTTGAATAATCTATAATTAATCAGGAATAGTTTGGAAAAGTTTTTAAGATGTCTTCATATAAAAATAATAACAAGAAATTATATTTGCAATACTCCCATAGCTAAATTGGCTCTGATTCGCTCCCTTAGTTTACTGTGGACTTTTATTGATTTGAGATCACCTATATATTCAGTTTCAGCCTATATTATGGCATTTTTTTCCAAATAATTCTACTTAATGATTTTTTAGTCTTCAAAAACTAATGGAAGAACAAATAAACTCAGTAGAAATGTCCTTAGTGCATTTAGGAAAACAACTGAATACACTTACAAGATTTTTCTTGTGAAACATTTTTATATATTTTACTTCAAATAACTTTTATTTTCGAAATTGAAATAATCACTAATACATGATATAAATAATTATGTACCTAAATATTATCTCAGAGCAAGAATCACTGGTAATATAAACATGGACAAGCTTTAGTATGCAAAGATTCAAAAAAATATTAAAGCTTTCAAGATGGATACTCATATAATATAGCAATAGCAAGTCTAAGATAACGAAAAAATCCTGACGACACAAACACTTCGGTAATCCAGAAAGTTAAGTTCTTTTGCCTATTTTCACAGCGGAATTATTGTTATTGTTTCTAATGTCACTTGCTTCCGTGAATTTTAAGCCAACGGCGCATCTTTTGTTTCAGTAGAACCAACTAGGACCAAGAGTACATCTGAGCTACTAACGCATCACATTAACTTGCAGACCCGTTTTTACAGTGGTGCACATTCACTCATCTCGCAGATAGAAAAGAGGAAGAACAACCATGCTCGAACTTGGATTCGAATCCAGGACGCCCGGATTACGTGGAAGACGCGCTACCCTTATCTAGGACGCAGGCTCGCGGAATTGCTTAATTCGTTGGTTCAAGCATGTGCATTTTTTATGCTGAGTCATTGGCAACAGAAGATAGGGATTTTTGGATGTCTAGTTTAATGCGGCTTATGTTAGGTGAGAGTCGAACCCTTTGCCCTCGAAAGGTGAATCGCTCTCACCATAAGATTTAATGCCGAAACGCGAGATGTGACTCTCACTCAACACTTTGTTGGATGCGGAAATTCGATGCTCGGCGAAAATTATTATTTCTTTTTAAAAACTCAGCATGCATTTGAAATATTGTGTGTAGGTTTTAAGATTAAAGAAGTGTGGGGGTATAAAAGTTTTGCATGCTGAATTGTGTGTGTATAATCTAAGTTTGTGTGTACCTTGAGCTGTACAAAACGTCTCCAGCAGCTGATTCGTCAGAGAGAAAACGGCCTCGAAAGCAAATGGTTAAAACAATCGAGCATCTCACCGCATGTAAAATAGGGCGTTCATCCGATTTCTCAATGCGAGGATCATTAACGCTTGTGAAATTCAATAACAAATTTGAGAAATTTGGTGACCCAATGCAATGAGTGACTCAATGGTCAGAAGGAGAGGAGAACGTGAAGTGTTTTGGTATTAATACGGCATTTTACTTATGGATTTCATAGTGCGTGGACAAGCAGTTTGATAACGAGACGCTTAGAAAATTGCGTCATGAATATAGGATAACCGTAATGCTTCAGGACAAAAATTTGAACATTTATGGCAATACACAATTACATATAGCACATGGTACGTAACAATACCTTACAGAGTTGGGTTGGGAAATTTTTAACACCCTCATAAACCGGATCTCACACCAAGTGATTTTCATTTTTAGAAGGTCTTGAAATGCTTTTTTACTGGCAAGTAATTTTGGGAAAATGAAGAGTTTAGATTTGCTGTTACCCAATGATTGCTTTTCATCGCCTTTTTTAAAGCAAACGCATAACAAGACTCAAATACTATTTTTGGTTATCTGTAAAGAATGATGCAGATAATTGTTTAAAAGAGTACAATAATATCAATTAAGCATATTATTAAATAGCTCTAGGGCGACTTAAATGGACGCCACAAACAATTAATAGATTAATCAGTATGCTAATACAATATAAACAGCGCAATTTAAAATTATTCATATAATAGTGCGAAAGTAACCTATGGAACATATAAATAGAATTCCTAATCTCGGATATCTGCTTTTCGAGTATACATACACCATTATTAAATCTAGTTGTGATCAAATGTTTTCATATCGATGTTGCTAAGGAATCAGAATAAAAGAATTTGTCTCAGAATTCGGCCTCATCTTCTAACCAATTATTTAAGGTTAAAATATTCCAAGCTAGTAACTATAATTAAAAGTTAAAGTCGGGAATTAAACTATAACCTTATGAACTTTTAGAAATAAATATCCTAACTACGAAATATCATGCTTAGGTTGGAGAGATGGACAAATTCTGGAATCTTCCTTGTTTTCTGGTAATGATTCTTTATAAGGACATTCGATATTGATAATGATGCTGCAAATTTAAAGCAGTATGCCATTTTTATAATTTATATTTTTATAATTTTAATTTTATTTTTTTAATTTTATACTTAAGCATAAAATATAACTATGCTGAGAATACTGTAATGAATATTGTGACTATACGAGAAGTATTATGGGATAACAGTCAGGAGAGAAAAATCCGATTAAAATACAATCCTTGTCATTAAACATGATTCGAGATTAATGCTTTCAACAATAACGATAGTACAGCCTTAAAACAAAGCATTAATTAATTATTTTTTCGTAAAACAATCAATAAATATCGTCACTATAAAATGGTCTCTGTGCCCTACAATCTAGACAAAAGGATACAGTTTGAGATTTATCCCTGTTATATGACCGATATTCAAGATCAGCAAATTAGTCATTAGAAGTCTTGATGTTGTCTAAAAACAATGTTTTCCTCAACCTACCATTGAAATAACAAATAATCATCCATAATTTATTGTACTGATTAAAAAGAATTTTAAAACAATCAACAGAAACTAAACATGTAAACATATCTTTAGACATTTTTACTTTCTACTGTACATTGTATAAAGAGAAAGCGTTGTTATTTGCAAAGCATTAAAATTGGAGATATTAACAAATCTATATACTTAAAATAATAATTAAAAAATTGTTCTTGGAATTATAGCTGTATGCCAACACAGAAACATTTTGAGCCAGGTGGAAGAAATTTGGTGTATAATTGCACATCAAATGTGTAGATTTTAATTAAATTTAAAAAGATATCAATTCATAGAAAAACTGTTTAAATGATTGACCACTGTAATGTCTTCATATTTAGCGATCAAATAAGAGAGTAGAATTTCAGACAATTCTTTTATTTTCAACCATATATTACTTAAGAATAACTTTTCTATTCTAGATTTAAATATTTGTTATTTACGCCATTTTGAAGATGATGATATTTACATAGCCGTCGATGGTTGAATGTTTATCATGAAATGAGTTCCCCATCAATTTGGAGAAATAACATCACAAAACTCTAACAGGGTGTTAGTCAGTACGGTTACTCCAGGTTGGAGCTTAAAATGTATTAGTCCGCAATCCAAAGAGTTCTTTTCTGCCTTCATCAAAGAAAAACTTCTTGATTTATCTATGTCCAATCTCCGCCTCTTACTTCTTACTGGTCCATTTAAGCTCTCTATCGCCAAAACGCCTTTCAGCGAAATGCCCTCATTTGTGGCTCCAGTCAGATGGGGGAAATGACCATCAATGATGCGTCCTCGTAACTGACTACTCTGGAGCACGTGTCAATGATAGTTCCTCCACAATGGCAACATTTAGCATCAAGGTGGGTTTGCACTCCTTTCCTTTAAAGGTGCTATAAGCTTCTCCCAATTAATTAACCCCACGTTCCGTCCCTCTGCTGAGAGCTAATGACCAAACGCGACAACCACTCAACGATAAGAAGATCCCCCATACGGCAAGCTGGACGCATTAAACAATTGAGGGTTTTAACAAGTGGTGAACAGCTGGTTGTAATTGCCTCTTATCGTGAATGGTATAGGAAAGCGTTACACCACCTCTGTGTTGCACAACTAAGAGAGTTAAATTGATAAATTGGGTTTTCAGATTTAAAGTATAAAGTGTATATATTTATGAAATATTGTACTAAAATCTTTAAAAATTTAACTGTATTATCCTTTCTTTTACTAGAGTTGTAGTACTATGTTAATTTTTGGTTACTACAAATCGGAAAAATAAAATCTAAAATATATAATCAGTGCTTGAGTAATAACCTCATTTCAGCAATTAATCGCCAAAAAATGGCGCCAAATATCTAACGCTAATAGGTTCTTTTGTAACTATTATTCATCAATGACATGAGATCAATAAGCAAGTACATTCATTAGAAAATATGAAAGGAAATTTCGGGGAGACAACAATGGTCGATTATAAAAGAAATTAAAGTTACGATATCCTTTTATGTTTTGTTTAAAAAATATGGTTTGTTAATCTAACCCCTTTGTTAGAAATTTAAGATTTCTGATAACTTTTGTAGCACTTATATAATAGTGAAAAAACATTAAAAAAAAACCCAAAAAAATTTTGAAAAAAATATTGAAACCTTTTAATAGATCTCCTTAGAGAAAAACTACGATTCATGATACAAAGTTTTCGGGAAAGAAAATTACATTTCGGAATGAAACCCAAACGCATTAAATTTCCATTGAAAATAAATACTAAAGATACATTAATCTTAAAGTAATATTTTTCTCTTATCTATTCCCCTTTTCTTATGTTGTTTTTACATTTTATAGTAGATAAAATTATTCTGTAAAGGATGAGTACGAGGAAAAAAATCTTTTAAGAAACACAATAAATGTTGATATTCTACCATCTGTAACGATAATTACTTTCGCGTTCTTGGGATTTCATGTTTTTTACGTGTTTTAATTTTTAGAATTATCTCAACGCTTCATGATAATAAAATAAAAATACATTCTCACTTGAATCAGAGGAGTAATCAGCAATAATGTATTTTCTAATTATAAATACCTGTTTATAATAGTTAAAAAAGGTAATGCTCAAACTGCTGGAAAGTCAGTCATTGTTTCATGATTAATTAAAAATATAAATTGTTAAAATTTATTTGTTTTTTTATAATTCAAGTCGAAAAACAAAATTAAACAATGATTAACTCAAATTAAGGAAATTAAAGAAATGAGGACGAAAGAAATTATTCTAATGATGTAATTTCCTCAGTCATCTACCTTCATACATCAGTTACCTCCTTTATCTCTTAATTTCGTCTTTTCTAATTTTTTGCTTGAAAAAAAAAATGGTCGTCTGCGTTAATTTCAAATAATTATTTTTGAATCCAAGAATTGAAGATGAATTTTTCTTGTTGTTATAGAGAAATTAGTTGGAGCTCCCAAGCGTGATATCTTCAATGAAATCTCATTTTTCTGTCTTTGATATTTATCTCAGTCGGGAGAAATGAAGAGGAGTTGGATTTTTAAAGATTTTAAGGTAAAAACATACAAAAATCAAAAGCTTGTACTCTTTGTTTAAACAACATTGTAACAGAATTTAGTAAATTTTGCATTTAGTTGAAATGTCTGAAAAACATAATAATTTCTAAGTGGAAGTTTTAATTTTTATTAAAAAATGTGTATCATCAAAATAAAAGACATGCCTTTCATTTAGCAATTAAATATAATTTGTATTCTTTTCCTCCTATTAATTATCTTTTATAAATCTGAATTTTATTTCAAAACCTGCAAAACGTTTAATTTTTCAATATAAAAAGAAATTCCAATTTATTTCCTCTCTTGGAATAACTACAATAACAATTCCTAAGTTATAGGGAAATAAACCTTATTTTAATTAATCAATATGCATAAGCATTAATCGCAGGACATATTAATCAATATAAATTGATTTAAAATATTGGTACACATGCATTTATCATCTTGGAGACAAATATTATGGTATTTTTAAAAACTCAAATCGAATAATGCCATCTTAAAGAAATTTAAGTCGTTTATTGCAGTAAAATTGTGCAGGGTCTATAAAATAACTGATCTAAAAACATAACTAAATATAATACAAATCAGTTAAAGTTCATAAAATACTTATGTACATAAAATTCAATTCATGTTGAAACATCATAATCCATTTTTACTGAATATTAATCGAAGAGTTTGAAGAAGAGTTTTGGGGAAAAATAATGTTTTCCTGCTATCAAAATTATAAAGATCATATCAAAATAAATATATCAAGATTACATTTCCAATAACAATGCAGCCAAGTAATTAAATTCATCAGCTGAAGATGAGGAGCCTGTGAAATTAGGTTAAAAAGAGGCAAAAAAGTTTTTAAAAATTATTATCCAGGCATTCTTTATGATCATTTTTATAATAATTATTCTTTCTTACTTTCACTGTTAGTGTCAATTTATTTACTATCAGATAATCGAAATTGATATATATTTTTCTCGCTCAAAATAAACTTCACATATCCCTCGTTACTCAAGTTCTTTTTGAAATATGATTTTTAAGAAAGACTTCTTATTAGTATGGTTCTACCTACAGTCCAGATCTATCTCTATGTAATTTTTTTTGCTCACTTTAATGTCAGAGTCATAATTTACGTGATTAACAATTCGCAACGTATGTTGAGTTTCGAGTTGCTTTACATATTTTTTTTCTGAAAGAGTGTTCAAATAGGCTCATAAGGATAAGTTAAACATATGGTAAAAATTGATAAGCGAAGTACCATAAGCGTAACGTATTATTTCGAGAAGTGGAAATATATTGATGCTGGTAGTGATAGTGAATAATTCTTGTAAATTTCAATGCAAAATAAATCTTTATGATGATTTTTTTTCGCATCTTTTTTTACTTTACCGTTTTCAGTACCTAAGCTATCTCACAGATCCACTATCTTTATATAAAAATATTATCGCCTAATATTTATGATTATTAAGTCACCAGTTAGAGATAGTTGGAAATATGAATATCGTTGACATCTGTTTTGTGCATACATTACTTAACTTTCTAGGAGCCTTCAAACTCTACGCATTCCGTTTTCTCTATTTTACAATAGTGTAGAAATAAATTAATGAATTAGAAATCTTTATAAAATAAAACTTTTAATAATGTACGAAAATGAGGTATTATGTCATTTTAACTAATTTAAGATTTTATTCTTTTTTAAAAATTAAGTTTGGTAACTTCTCATAAATTGTTCTCATGCTCACTGCCAGATGGCCGCAATGGTTGTGAATGAAAATTTATTAATTTAATCCATTAACTAGTGGTGATACCTTAATAATATTAAACATATGCATTACCATTGAGAATTTCAGTGTGAAAATGTATACAAAACTTCAAACTTCTTGACTATTAGTGAGAAAATGGAAATTAGATTTCATATTTCCATCCTTACAAGCATGAAACAAATCAAGTTAAATGAAACTGTATAAAAATGGCTCAATTTGAAATGAAATAACAAAAAAGAAACCATCGCACTTACAAAAGTAAAAGATACTAAGTAACAGAATTTCATTTGATTTTGCTGAATATTTTAATACGTGCTAAAGCATAGTATTGTATATGCTTAAAATTATATTCAAAAGAATGTAGCATTTTTGTTCTAAATAATTTGACATCATGTTTTGCAAAATATGATTCCCTCTGAAAGATTAATTTAAAAAAAATCCTTGAAGAATCTCCTTAAATCATGAGATTACTAGAAATTTTTAAAAATAATGATTATGAATAAGAGCTTAACATTTGATTAAGATAAAACTTTCCGCAAAACTGCTTAACATATTTTTAATTATTTCATTTATTAAAATAATCTCTGCTTTAACAACAGAAAATTAATTCTCTTATTTTCACATTTTTTTGCAAATTGTTAATATTTGTTAAAATATCCTCAAAGTAACGAGTCACGTGTTTAAAACCGATACTCACAAAGTAATAAATCATCGGTGGGGGGAAGATTACAGAACTTAAAAAATTATTTTATATTTCTCGAAACATAAATCTTTGTGTACGTAACTTTTGTTTTTCTTCAGAAAACGTAAAAAATATTAGTGTTGAAACCTGATAACACTCTTTTCCACCCACCTTATCATAATTATAAAAGAAATAAAAGTTTTAAAACAAAGAAAAAAGAAAAAAAGACAGTATCAAACATAAATAAGTGAAAAAATTTTCCTCCTCTCACCTCGATCTTCTATATACAATTTCGAATTGCTCTTCTTTTCGCTCTTTTTTCTTTTCAATCTTTCGAAGAGAAAATGAGTAAAAAATACCTTTATTGATTCTTTTACTTTAGTTGTCTAGGGAACATTTATCACTGAACAAACCTCTAAATACTTTTTATCTCATTCGGATAGGAATAATTTTTTTTCTTCCTCCTCTGCAATCATTTTTCTTTATTTTTCCATGATAGATAGAAACCAAGATATTCATCGCAAGCAATTAAAGTTGTTTGTTTTTCCGTTCATTGCTTTCGAAAGACAGATGTCAAGAGCAAACAGGAAATGAAAGAGTGTTGAGTGAATGGATAAAAATGAAAAATCAAGTAACTGTTTCAATTTCTATTTTTGGACATATTTCGAGTTATAAAGCGTTTAAAGGTAACCTTATTAACTTAAGATGAATGCTCTTACATTGTACGATTCTTACTGAAAGTAACGTTTCATGAAATTAAAAAAAAATGTTTCATCTTTTTCTTTAAGCATTTTGTTTAGGTGCCAGGAAAAATATAAAACTAATAATCGACACATTATTTAACAGATTTGTATTCAGATTTCATGCACTTTGTTTTCGATTATTTATAAGCACATACCCTAACTTCTTTCTTGTAAGATCTTGAAATCTTTCTAATTCATCAAATTGATTAGAAAAAAAATCATTCTAAATTTCATGATTTTTTTTCTGTTTATAACTTAACCGACCTTGTGCATAAATTTTCATGATTGATGACAAGTATAAGTTCTGCGGTTGTTCAAAAGATCCTTGGAACTTCTATGAAGCAGCAGGATTTAAGTCTGATCTTGGGGAAACTGGTACACATTTGTGTTCTGAAGGAAAACCAGAAAATCCTTCATCATCTTGGCAAATGTCAATAACTTGCTAAATATAGAAGGGCTTATCAGATTTGGAATTGTTCTTGTTAAAAGCGCATAGCTTTTATCCAGTCATTCATTTAACTTTGAACTAATATTTTAAGTCCCTATATAGAATGGCTTATCAGATTTGGAATTGTTCTTGTTAAAA
>JAPMOQ010033694.1:5654642-5838833 GCA_026543055.1 Argiope trifasciata
TCCCTATATAGAATGGCTTATCAGATTTGGAATTGTTCTTGTTAAAACCACATAGCTTTTATCCAGTCATTCATTTAACTGTGAACTAATATTTTAAGTCCCTATATAGAATGGCTTATCAGATTTGGAATTGTTCTTGTTAAAAGCACATAGCTTTTAACCAGTCATTCATTTAACTTTGAACTAATATTTTAAGTCACTAGTGAATAAGTGTTTATTTATATTTTGATTTTATCATTCGTTTCTTTTAATTACGGATTAAAAGTAATCTTATATCATCTTAAAATGAATATTTTGATAAAGAAATAGACAATTAGATAATTTTCACTATATGGATATAAAATCTATGATCACATTTAGTATCCATTGGGAAAAGCATTCTTGATTTCCTTCTTCAGATTTGCATATATGCTATGCACTTAGAATGACTGAATAAATCCAAGAGTCAGTTTATCTGAATATTAGAGATAAGGCGAGATAGTACTAGGTGGGTAATGAAAACTTTATTGCTTAATGTTACGGCATCCATGCCATCTTCAAGGGTGTGGTTTTGCTTTTATTTTCCCTATTACTCATATTGAAAATTTATATTTCTATCTACACCTTATAACTTTAAACGAACAATTCTTGCACATATAAATATTTATTTCGAGTATCTTAGAAGAGTCTCTAGCGATTTGGATCAAATTTTATGTTTAAGAAAATTTGGCTTTTTAAGTTTATTTATGTATGTTTACTTCCTGAAAAAAAAACGTGATTTTAAATACTGACACAAAAAAGACATTTTTTATGACTAATAGAGCCTTTATATATCTGGTCTCATGCTGACAATGGCATATAGTGCAAATTCGTAAATTTTTGTGGAACTTGCATTGTTGCCATATAATGGTAACTAAGAACCTACATATTTTGTGAGATGAAGCTACATAACATTATACGAATATGAATACGTTTTCTTCTTAAATCCAACAGCAATCATGATATTATTGTATAAACCAATCAACTGGTTTCACAAGTAGCATTACCGAATTTGGGAATCATATCAACAATGGATGTGTTTTTCTTTGGCTAGACCACGTAATGTATAACATGTATTTGTAGACAACCTGTCAATTTTAAATTATCTGAAAAAGCTTTGAGAAAACAATTAACTTTTAACCTCTCAAGAAAATATCGGAGAAAATGTTTCTTTGAAATATACTCTAATACTTTCTTTGAAATAAAAAAACACGATTTCAAAAGAAACAACAGCTACAAAATTGACGAGAAAAATTTGGTCTTCCAGGTACTTAATTTTAATATTCTCATTTCTCATATAACTTAATTATAAATTTTACAGCTTTAAAATATTGAAATTGATGTTTAAATAATATTATAGCCAATAGGTTCGATTAAAATAAAATGATGTAAATTGATTGAAATATATTTTGATTTAACTCCATAATTATGAGAAGTAAAATACTCTTTAAAATCTGGGGGTACAGAAAAAATTATATGGTGACGATATACGATATATGGTGACAGGAACATAACTGTTTGCTATCTAAAAATTCGAATTATATAATTGTTTAAATTACTGAAAAAATCGCATAAATCACCAGGAACTTGAAAAGAAAGCGAAATAGGAATGTCCTCTTGATTACAGATATCTACATCTGAATTGCATCGGAATTTTTTCACAGCAGGTAAAACATGTAGAAAGACACTATTATTTTTTCAATTCAATTCAATATATTGTACCAGAAAACCAGCTTCTTCTCTATCTGGTCTCTTTTTCACTGGCCAGTGGATTCTAGGATAAAATCCAGGATCAAATAAGAATCCATTGGATACTAAAGGCTACATGTGAAGTTCTTTTAAACAGTATTGCAAATCTTCTACGGCACAATTCGATCTCCGTGCTAAGGTTCTCAGTTGTTTTCTTTTACCATTGGAATAAGATTGCTTTCTTATCCATTCAAAGTTGCATTTTTCTTGAAAGTAACTCACTTCGAAAGATGCGGGACCCGCTTCATTGGTCATATCAATAAACTTACCGTATCTGTTTTTTCTTTAAACTGGACACTTCTTTAACACTATCTATCCTCAAAATTTGCATTGATAAGTAATACTTCGATTAGACAGATTTATAGTTTTGAAGATATTTGTTACTGGAATTTGGGCGTTATTTGCATTTTTTACACATATGGTATTTTTGTGTAATCGAAATACACAAAAGTCTGATATTATAATTATTACAAAAATTTGAGGTCAATATTTGCACAAATCTTCGAATTTCAAACTTCCTTAAGCTCCCCAAAGACATTTTTGGAATTATGTGTGTGTATCTGTAAACACGATAGATTAGAAACGCATTGAGCCAGACGAACAAAATTTGGTTTATGGACTTCCGTTCTTTTCAAACTCATTATTTTTTTGAACAACTTTTTTATTTCTACTGTAGTTTGTTAAATATATCTAAAAATAAAAAATCCATTCAAATATCTTATAACGGCTTTCATATCATGCATATTTCATCAAAAATAATAAACATATAATTATTCTTAATACAAACTGGAATTTTTGCAAATTGTCTATTTTAGGAAAGATATATGGACAACTGAACTTACATTCTCCTAGTACTTAGTACCTGAAGTTTCTCTAAATGTTGTATTTCTAAAGAGTACTCCCAGAAAATACACTTTATTGGCATATTGTATAGATATTGTTTTCAAAAGTTATTTCATGGGCTCCATCGTGTTACAGTTCTCTTCAGAAAATGATTCTTAAGTATACTTATATGCCGAGAAAATCTAACATAACCTTGATGATTAAAATTGTTTCAATCAATTGTGTGGTAAGAGCAAAACTTTAAGCTTCCATGCTACCAAGATATCTCCTCATTCAGAATTCAAGATTTTATGTAAATATTTTCAAGTATTACCTTTTCCAAGAGAATGGCTCCTTAAATATTGGACAAATGCTGATGAATATTTGTATAAGATTATGCAAAAGTTTCAAACAGTATTCATGATAATTTTTGTATCTATCTTTCATAAAACTTGCCTATTAAATTTCATTATTTTAGCTGGATAAATTGTAAAATAATTGTATATCCTAAAAACATTCTCTGCTATTTTCAAACAATAATCCAATGCTCTGTTTTCAGTGGCTGATACTTTGATTAGGAGATAAATTCAATATTCATTTAATAATTATTATTCTTTGTTTCTTCCTAGGGAAAAATATATAAAAATGAAAGTGGAAGTTCAAAACAATTGTTTACTTCATAGACAATATCACTAACAAAATCAATTTGTCTTGTATCAAAGGATTTTTCGTACTAAAATAGTGTGCTACATCGGTACTATGGCTTTCATGTTTACACGACACATTACTATCTCTTATATTTTCGGTAAGTCAACAAACGTGATCCAAATATATATTACGATAATTTTCCAGAGAATTCAACCGAAAATGTATAAAGAAGAATACCTATCTGGATGGAACAGATATCAAGATTGTAGTAAAAAAAATAACAAGTGTTACTCACCGTGTATTATTCTTATTTTTTTATCATTTCCAGGATAGAAACAAAAAATTGGGTAAAGAATTGATTGCCAAGGTTTCATTTTCTTTGTCTAGAAATGTTGTTAGACAATTGTTTAACAATATAACATGATTTCTTAGATATTTTTAATCTTGATTTACCATAAGTTCATCAGTATTGGTATATATATATATATATATATATATATATTCCAGAAAGATATGTTGCCAATAACAAAGTATATTCAGGACTTAGAACAATTCTTTTACTAGCACATTTTGTAGTAATATAAAAACCATTTTTGTCTTAAGAGAAGATGAATAAGTATGGCTAGAAACATTAGGTTGCCACAGGCATTATTATCAACATGAAGAAATAAATGAAAGGCTCGAATGTAGCTGTTTTCTTATTTAATATAAATTGTTTTAATTCATATTTTAATCTTTTTCTTATGGACAATTCTTTGGTTACTAAGATTATATTTCACTGACAATACTAATCTCCTTACTTTTTTATCATCATGTACACAGTGGTATTCATTTATTGTATGGCAGCATTCTTAATGGATTAATGTATTTTTGATGAAAATAATTATGAAGGTAGTAATGCCAACTTGGTCTGAAGAGTTTACAAATTATCTTCAATCACATGGAAAAGAGGAAAAAAAATTTATGATTTTTCAATTAAAATGTGACTAAAATGAAGATCTATAATTCCGCTTAGCCATGATTTCATACGGATAATTCTATTGTCTCTGATCTATCATTTCATATGATACAACAATGTAAATTAACCTTTCTCAGACGACTTAAGAAAATACCCATCTTCAACAAAAGCACTAATTCTCAGACTCTTAGAATGATAGGAGAGTTTTAAAGAAACAAACACTGTCTGCTTTTGTAAACAATGCTAAACAGTGAATTTTACAGTGCCTGTTTGCAATTAAAGAGTTAACATACCTGTGAAGGAATCAAATTGGGAAAGTAATGACCGTAAAAAATAAGTCCCTTTCATGATTCAAAAATTCACCAACCTATAATGATTGTACTCCATAATCAAGATTATTTTTCTCGTTAATTAGCACCTGAAACTAAGTCTATTGTAAAGAAAAAACTTCGTATTATTACATAAAAGTGCACATGCTACACTCCTATTGAAAATTAATGTTCGAATTTGTATGGCACTCGCCATATAAAATACATTGCAGTAATTTTTATTCAGAACCATTAAAAGCAATCGAGAGTAAACCAAACTACACATTTATGCCTACCTACCTTTATCTGCTTGAGTGAAAGAATTAATTTGGCATTTAATTATTTCTAGCAGACTGAAAAACTGCATTGTCATTATTCACACTTACAGGAAATAATGGGGAATTGTCAATTAATTTGCTTTATGAGGGTATGAAATATTAAATGTATAATTTTATTGAAGAAAACGTTTTGATTGATTATTCAAACATCTAGTTGAAAGAGGTATTCTAATAATATGTCTTCTTAAGTATATATTTTTGAATGCATATTAGAAATTAAAGGAAAGTTTGAAAAAGGAATAAAATGGCTTAACAAACTGCTATAGTTAAAACTGATTGTATTAGTTGCTACTAATAGAATGACGTTTGCACTCTTGCATTCCTTTTCCTTTTGAAAATACTTCCATTTAAAATTCATCTGCAAATATCTTCTAATGTATAAGATTTAAATATTAGTATAGCAATGACTTGCAAATATCCGGAATATCGTTTTTTATGTGGGGATGTTGCTTTCAAATACGAAAACACATGCTACAGGACCTTTGGCAAAATATTTGCTTTTATGGCCTGGCATGTAATGATAATTTCGAATGTTTTAAACAGCACTGATTAATCACCATACAATTTTGACTTCAAATAAGTGTAGAGTGTGTGAGAAAGTGAGAAGGGTATGATCAAAAAGTCATCCTTTTTTCTCCTGTGTTTTATGAATATAATCAATGTAAGTTTATTTTTTATCTCAGTATATGTTGTGCAGAGAGGCGTAGGGATTCTGAAGGTCTCTTGGTGGTTAGAACTTCTCTGCCAACAGCTAACTTGCTATATATTGTATGAGTAAGTGGATAAGTGCTGTTCATGAAACGTAAACCAAGCCAGGTGTGTCCTTACCAAAGAAAAGTTAAATAACTACGGATTCGCTTGTTTTTATCTCGTGAATATTGTAAAAGCTAATGCTTAAATTGTTTCTGTAACTACGGTGTACTCCTGTAACAAACTAATCATTTCCACCAGCATTAGCTGAAAATTTCATGCGCTGCAGAACAAATAAAGTAATTTTTTGTAAAATGGAATGCTACATCTGAAGAACGACTAAAATACTCAACATTCACTCAGAATAATGCCATCCATAGAGTTCTCCAGTAAACATGGTCATCCATAGATTCATTTTGACATGGCTTTACATTAGCTGGCGAAATATTAAAAAATCCAAATATTATCGTAAAAACCTGCCTAGTTTCTTCCACATAAAAATATTTCAATAAAATGCTCTGTATCTGCAAAAAATATCAGTTAATGTTACCAGCAGTGTATGGCCTCGTCTGTGTGTTTTACTCCAGAATGGTTGTATGTGAGATTGGAATTGTATCCAGAATGGATTTTATGTAAAACAGAACTGTAACCTGATGAACGACTAAAATACTCAACATTCAAACAGAAAAACGTCCTCTAAACATTTCTTCAGTACACATAGCTATTTAGAAATTTCTTTTGACAAGGCCTGACTTTTAGCAGGGGGATGTTGGAAGTCAAACTATTTTTGTAGCAACCAGTCTAGATTCCTGCACTTGCCTATGGAAAATAATGTTAGCAGAAATATGGTCCTTTGTCTGTCTGTTTTATTCTGGGATGAAAATTGGCATATTGGCGATATACGAGCTTCCACGTAACATTTAATGCTGTATTACGTAGAATTTCACTAACTGCAGCATTACCAGCCAGGGAATACCGTAAACTAATATAATAAATTTTCATACCATTACAAAAATTCGTTCTTGTTTCAAATTTTTCTGAGAAAACGGAATATTTCGGCTCATAAAATATAATGACATACGAAAAATGAAAGAAATAATTCAAAAAGTTCTAGAAAACATCCTTATTAAAGAATATTATACAAAGCTGGATATTTCAGTCAAAACTAAATATGTGAGCATTTGTTTTGGATGGAAACTATTTGGCCATCCACCATATGATCCAGACCTTGCACCTACTATTTATCATCTTTTCACCTACTTGAAGACCTTTCTTCAGGATAGACGATTAAATACGGACAGAGATGTGATAGAAAAAATTATGAATAATTAATTATTATCAAAGGCAGCGTTCATTTATAAGGAATATCGCATAGCTGTTCAATCAGATAAATGATCAGGAAAGGAATGTATGCAAATAATAGAGAATAATCCTTAGAATCAGAAAAAAGTGAACTTTTGAATTCCTTTTTATTTGATTTCTGTTCATTTTTGCTACGTTACTATTACTATTAAAAGATACCTTTTGATTAGTACTGTATTTATTGATCAAAAGTTTTATAATTAGCCACTGTGCGTACCTCTCTTTTTCATTAACTAATATACTTTTTTTGTAGAAAACCATAATATTTTCTTTTGATTAATAATGAAAAGCAACAATATATTTAAAATTCTTGAAACATTACTATTATTACAGGAATTTATGCATACTGATAATTTTTCAAAAGTATTTATCAAGAGGAAGAAATAATCCTAATTTTAATTTTTATTCCAGAGTTCACAGCAGAGGATTTTTATTTTTATACAATTTTAAAATAATAACATATTTTCATTTTATTCAGCTTCGTTTATTATTTTAATACGATTAGTTCAACAAGGAATGAATAAAAAATAATGCCCAATAAATTCCAGATTTGTCTTACTTTTAACAATATATGATTTCTAATTTTTTCACAAGATAGATTCGTATAAAAAGCAATACCGAAAGCTTGTTTTTTAGACATTTTATTTTATGAATGGATGAAATAGTTTAATATGCTCAAAAAAACTAAAAATCTTTTATGGTTTCTCAAAACATGTTCCTACTCATATTTAAACACTTTCCTTGATGTTGACAAACCTAAACTAAAAGCATGAAAGATTACTTTGAATTTTTAAAAAAATCTGTAAAAAAGAAGATGAACAAAACTCACCCATGCTGATTGAAAATCAGCAATTATACGCCTATTAACCAAATAGTTTAAAAGTGTAATTAAATAATGCATTAAATTGTTTTAAAAAAATTATGAGATTATAAAAAGTTTACTGTAGTAGCTTAAAATAATTTTGATAACATTATTATGTTTCTTGAAGTGCTACTAGACTCAGATGTAGGTCGATATCCATTGAATTATTGGTAACTCAAGTTCAAAATCTTTTCACTATTTATATTAACATTTGAAAGACAGTATTCAATTAATGTGCAAAATTGAACAAACCCCATCCAAACAAGTACTGATTATCTTTTATCAAACAACCCAGTTATAAATGATTTGCCTACTACTTTGCTTGTTTGCAAAAACCTTTGACACTTTATAATAACCCAAAAAATTCCTGTATTTAAAAAAAAAAAATTCTTTTCTTTCAGCAAAATTCTAATTTTTAATAATTCAGACTTCAATACAAGAATATTTAATTATGATTTTGAACTATTTATAATTTCATACATATTACTCTTGTAAATTATCGAATGTATAATTCAGGATTTTTATACCTGAGCTATCTGCAAGTTATTTATAATATAAACTAAGATAAACTCTTTTTTAATCTTATAATTCAAAGTTTTCTGGAAGCTATTTATAATATGATCTGAGATCCATTATAAGGAAAATTTCTATTAAATATTAAAATTATTGATGGTGAAAAGTTTGATAAAATTATGGTTAAAGACATTGTAATTATATTTGTCTTACTATTTCATGTTTAAGGTGAATCTTTATGCGTTTTTTAACACCTCTATTTATTAGAATCACTGTACCTATGTAATATCTTAACAGATAATTGATATCATTAAAATATTTAATAATTCTCAAAATGAATAATTGAATGAATAAAAAATGTTGATATAATAAAGTTTGATAACTTGCTGGAATTCAAATAAAATTCTTGAAATGAGTATTATTAATATAATTGAGATTGAATATGTCAAACACTTTTAGTTTTCTTTATAACAATAGTTTGCCATATCCGGGGAATAAGAAATTCTTAATGAAAACACATGCGTTTGGTTAAAACACACACAAACTAATGCAGATAACGTACATTAAGACATTTGATCATAGCAGCCTTGATTTTAGCCAATCCTGGAATGCAATGAAGACTTTGTTACAGGCTGGAAACCATCTACTGATGACCGCTCCTGCAGTGCTAATTTTTTTAAAATTCTATTTATATTTATACTTTTCAAGTTTGAAGTATACTTTTCAATATACAATGGTTATTGTTGACTACGAAATTGACTTAGCGCGATGAGAGAATATATTTCAGACACTGGAAATTATTATCTAAAATTTGCTCGCTTAAGACCAAAATGCTTTTTCAAGTTTCACAATGGCTTCTAAAAATGTAAAATTTTGAAATGAAAAGATTCGGAAGATGATTTTCCAACATCATGGTAAAAATAATTTATACCAATAGTCACATATTTTAAGTAACTAATTATAAAACTGATGATTTTCAGGTATACTTATTGTCTCTGTTAATAAAAAGAGCCTGTGACCGTAGTGAGCATTGGACCAAAAAAGAGTCCACTGACGATTTTAAATATGTTTGTGCCTTATATAAAGCACATAATCTCTATTTTAATAACAGTTCAATTTAATTTCATATTTCATTATATTTTTGGATTAATCAATATGCTAGTGATTTTTAGGTTAACTTTCGTATTTTAGCAAACTGGTGAAAATATATGTCCTTATTAATTTTTTAATAAATGTATCCTAAAAAATAAAGTATTAAAAATTTTAAAGAATTAACTTAATTCAGGAGTTCTTTATTTACAAATACAATCATTGAATTATTATGATACAATATAGGGAAATAAAAAGAATTCAAAGATAATATCAAAAATATTATTTTACAATTCATTTCAAGCAGGGTATAATTAGTTAAACAAAAAATTGATATTCCAATGAACTCTTTTAACCACGTACATAATTACATTTTTTTTTATTAAATAAGAATTTTAATTATTCAATGTAAATACATATTAGCCCTAATATTTTATAATTCGTAGAATTTGCAAGTTTTACTTATTTATTTTTATTTGGGAGAAAAACTGATAACGGGGATTTTTTTTAAGTTTATCAACTTGCTGTGCTCCTTATCCAATGGTCCTTATTTTAAATCTACCACTGAGAAGTTCATAGTATAACCACGCTTAACCAAAGGTTTAACGTCCTAAGGATACTGTCGATAAATCTGAAAAGCAAGTGTCAAAGCAGGTGTTACTGTGCAACTTCCGATAAAACATCTTTTAATAAAATTGATCTCTCATGCAGCTTATTGTAGATCGGAAATACTGTAAACACGCATCCTGCTCTTTTCTTTCAATACTGTGTTTTATACATCACTCCTGAAATTAAATTGATCTTTGGCATTGTATAGTCTGCACGAAATGCAAAGCATTAACTTCGTCTACGATGTTACTGAAGCTGACAACTATGAATATAGCTAGCAGATACCATGCCATGATCGATGAGTCTTTTCTAAAGATCATCGACCTTATCGTTTTCAGATTTATCGACTTCGAGTGAGATATGCCGAAAATCCTATCTGCACCGTTTCAGAAAAGCCATTGACCTAACTTATTCCTAAGGATAAGATTGTAAAGACAGAGAACAAGTATGGATTTCTTTGAGAAGAATAACTAACTTTGTCGAAAATATTCCTTTGCAGCTTGTATCAAAAACTATTTGCAACGTTGGAAAAACACTCTCGCCCTCCCTGAATATACCCATTTCTTATATACTAAGTCAGTTTTATTCAAAATGTAAGAACTGAAACATGTTATTTCTTAAGTTATGGATGTCTTCCATTGCGTCTACTGCGAATAATGGCGGTTAGTACTAGAAGGCAACGCATATATTTTATATATGTGACATACTTCTATATATAAAATCCGTCTTCACTTGTGATTTACGTGGATTGTCAAAGGTGGCTTTTACTAAATTTTATTATTCTGGAAATACATTCTATAAAATAAAAACAATTCAATTTTAAAATATTTCATTTTGTTGAATCTGTAGAAAAGCTTGATTTTGAATGACAGTGCGTTTGCTTTCTGGCATTTAAAGTTTTATTCCATAACTGATATTTACCGCTTCATCTTTAGCCAAATATCAACTTTGAATTGTTCTTGTGTATTTAATAATGGATGCAATAAAATACATTTATAAAAAATTCTTTTTCCTTTTTCAGTTTATTCAAATTTGTGAAAACATCACTCGCTTTAGGGATGCCATCATTTAATTTATTTAGTTTCTCCAAAACATGGTAGGTTTACTAAAGTATGAGATTTTTTAAAAGTATTTCATGTATGAATAACTTTTTTACAATTTAAGATACTTGAACAATATTGTTTATCCTTCAGTAAACATTATAAAGTGAAATGTATGTGATATTTCAACTTTAATATTTAAATTAAGACAAATTTCTACTGTATCGAACATTCCTTTTCAAAACATGTTTTAAATCTTGCAATACTGACTATGTAATCTTCCCGAGCTGAAAGATAAACCTATTTATTCATTACATATTAAAAATATTTTTTCAACTTTTTAAAATGTGATGCTCATCATTTTAGCAAATACAGTGGTGGCCAAAATTATGGACACATCTAAAATTCTTTATGTTATCTAACTTAGAATGCTCATAGAGAATATTACATATCACAAAATGTTAACACTTACATATTATTCTAATGAAAATTTAATGCTGATTTCAGTACCAAAAGCAAAATTCAAATATTTTTGAATACAAAAAAGCTATCATTACTTAAATCTGAATAAGAAATACAGTGATATAGTGGATTGTAATTACTAACTTGCCTGACAAATCACTGTTCTTATTCTGGGAACCAAACAAATTTCATAATCTGTTAGCAGAAGCTGACATCATGTTTAAAGAAATAATTCATTATTTGGCTGTTTTCTGTTGAATGAAGATTGTTTTTATGTAATTATACTGCAAGTTAGAAGTTTTCTTAAAGTTTTTAATATACAAGGGGAATTTTTGTAAATATTTCTAATATTTAGTCAAGAAATAATGACATCAAATAAAAGAATATATTGAGCACCCAGAAAGAGAACTTCGAATATTGTATTGTATGAATATGGTCTTTTTTATGTTGAAATTGAAAGACATAAGGGTGGTTCAGTCATTGTATCTGGGGTCCTAAAATGGTGTTTACGATATCAGAAGACAAACCAAAAAATAAACCATGAAAAGGCTGAAAAAAGGCACTACATCTGGTGATGTCAGAAAAAAAAAGACTGCGTCTGCAAAATAGAAGAATGTTATCAGCGGTCATTTGAATGATGCTGCCATTTATACCAATTCTAGAACAATCAAAAGAAGATTATTAAATGTTAGACTAAGCGGTAGAATTGAAAGAAAAAAATCCTTATCTCAATTTGCAGCATTGCATAAAAAGATTACAGTAGACAAAGGAACGCATTAATATTACAGATGATCAGTGGCCACAAGTTATAAAAAGTTATGAAACAAACATATTGTTATTCGGTAGTGATGTCAAAAATAGATAAGATTTAGAATAGGTGAATAACATCATTCTGACTGCATTCAAGTAGTTATGAAGAACTCAGTTAATGTTATGATTTGGTCATGCATGTTAATAGATGATATTGGTCTCCTTCATGTTATCGGTTGGGCATTAAATGCAAGAAAATATGCTGGTACTATTCTAGAACCAAATTTACTCTTTCCATCAGTGATCTATTTCCTTACAAAGCCCCATCTATTTTTCATCAGGATTCATCACTTTGCTACACAACAAAAGTATCGAATATGGGTTTAGTACAAAGAACATTGAATTGTTACCATTGCCAGAGAATAGTGCTGACCTCAAAATTATACAGAACTTATGGCACCATTTGAAAACTTATGCAGATATGAAGCGTTCATCAAATAAAAGAAAATAAGAGCTTAACACATTCGCTGCCACTGACGCGCTTGTGCGTTACAAATAATATATAATTGTATCAAACCATCTATGTTATTAGATGACACCTTCTCTACTACAGTTAAAAGATAGCAAAGAAGGGGTCATCTAATTAGATAAATGGCCCTGATATCAAGCATGGGTAGTGGCAGTGAACGTGTTAAAACTCTCATCAGCTCAATGAAACATCAGAGTAAAGCTGAAATAAAAAATAAAGGCTCCCCTAGTAAGTACTGATAACTCACTGCAGTCATCAGCATCTAACATATTTTGATAATTATGACCACTCAACGTTTGGGTATTGCAAATATTTCAATTATTCTTTTTGTATTGAAATCAGCATTAATTTTTCTTTGAAATAATACGTAAGAATTTGAATTTTGTGAAATGTTACATTTCTATAAACATACAAATTAAGAAAACATACAAATTTTTTAAAGTGTACACAATTTAGGCTACCACTGTATATATTACATTTGAAACAATTTTTGCAATAATTAGGTTTTGTCCGTTGGATCAAAAGCATCAAAAAGTTTATGAATTCTCACACAAAAATATGAATTATAGATCAAATACTCTTCGTGCTGGCAAAAGTGCACACAAATGATCTACGAATTCGAGTAAAGGATGCATTTTTAATTATAGTTGTTTTTTAAAACTTTTATGAAGACTTAAACCCACAAATCCGCCAATTTATAAGAAAGATTTTTTTCGTCATTAAGATGAATTATTGTTTATTTTTTATGAATTCAGATAGTATTTAAAGACTCTACATTAGTATCAATTCACCATTATATGTAAACGCCAAGTTGCAAAAAAGTGTTTTTATACTAACTATTTAAATTAATTATTGATTTTATGTTATTCATAAACAGCCATTTAAACTGTGTCAAGCAAAAATTCCACTTAGTTTGATTAGAAATATCTGAAATAAATTTTACAAATCTCCCCCAGTTAAAATACACAGATAAAAATATTTAAATTTCAAATAATGGATATCCATTTCTAGATCTGTAAATGTAAATAAAACTATATAAAACATTATAAATATTAACATTAGGAACTTATAAACATTACATACATATAAACTTATAAAACTTAATAAACTTATAAAGTTTATGACATTATAAAATTTATAAAACATTATAAATAATTTTTATTATTTATATGTTTATTTCTATTATTTATATGTTTATTTCTTAATACTAGAATCTTATTGCTGTATTTAGTAAACATATATCATTCTACCAATTAATGTTTCAAATAATTAAAATCGAAAGTATTGCCTTAAATCATTCTTAAGTAATTTTGTTTTTATAATTATCACGCACATTGAAGTCGTGGCATAATCATTTCAGCTGACTAATTATTAATCATTCTCTGTATGCTGAAATTATGACCAAATAATCATTGTTTTTTTAATTATTTTAAAGTAATCTTCTTAAAGATTCCTAGACAAAACAAAATAGAATATTTTGAAAACGAATTCCATGAAATTGCTGTGCCGGCGTCCTAGCATAGGAATAGAACCTCTTCCCCGTGATCTTTCCGTCCCGGGCTTAGGTCCCGTTTCCGGCATGGTTGTTCTTCATCTGTGTTCTATCTGTGAGATGTGTGAAATCGCCCCCCCCCCACCTGTAGAAAGGGAATGTGGAAGCGGTAGTGAAGCATGAAGCAGCTAAATTGTATTGGCCGTACTTGGTGCTATTGTAAAAACTATAGAAGCTCACTCAACTTAAATCGCTGACCGATAACTTTCGACGAGCTTGTTAAATGCCATTAGTCACAACACACACACATTGAGAAATTTTTATACGGGAAATATTTCTAAAATCGGTAATAATTATAGGGTTTCTATTTTTTATACACTTTTATTCAATTTGAGATTTTCATGTTTATGAAAAATAAGCATTCTATCTTTTTCTGATATCTTGATATAGTAAGGATTTGATATTTCGAATATTTGTGTGCTATGTGTTATTATAATTATGCTATAAATTTTAAGTAATATTTTGATGTTGTACCCATCATGTAGTGAGTTTATTTTAAAATGACATAATATTCATGATAATTAATTGCGATATTAAAAGTTGACTTGCAGAAAATTAGAAAAATCAGAATTATGCTTTTGTTAAAGTATTAAGATGCTGAAAATAATATATATATATATTAAAAAATATAGATATTAAAAGTATAAAAAAGTGTGCGCTGCTGTAAACTGATTATAATGAAATTAAAACTTAATGAATGGAAAAAGAAGACAATTCCTTAATATTAATTAAAAATCGCAAAATGAACAAATGTTTGATAAAAATAATTATGTCCTAAAACTTTGGAGCCTAATAAAATTACTTTCGTTTTATCCTTTCTTCCTTTTTCATAATAAAGACATGAACGCTTTAATAAAAGAAACCATATTGTTAGTTTATTTTTAATATTAACCTGCTCTTTGTTTGATTTTAAATCTTCAAGTGTTTATTTTGATAATTTTAATTTCTTATAAAACAAAAAATAATTGAAATATTGTTTTAATAATCGTAATTTGCTCATAGTTATTATATGATCACATATGCTTTTTATTTCGCTTTTTTTATTTGTTTTCCCTCTTCTTTTAATATGTTACACATACAGGGTTTTCTACCAGATATGCAGCCCTTAATATTTACAGTTTTGTATAAAACACGTCTAAACAAGTATTTTGATAGATAATTCTTGGGGTATATTAATATGGCATCAAAGTATCATTTACCACATATTATACATTAAAATACTCATCTTAATGAGTTCTATACCAATTTGTAAATATTAGCCCCTGTATACCTTGTGGTACACCCTGTTTACGCGCGTATATGTGATGAAGGAATCGTTGCCTTTATATTCTAAGTAATCCTATATTTTAAACGTTGTTGAGATAATAAATAATTCTAAAATTATTTTTTACTCAATAAGAGTTAGGAGATATTTAAAAAATTCAACATTATTTGAAGGAGATTTATGTTTAAATAAATACAATTCTTTGAAGTAAAATTGAATTATGTCAGTTAGGAAAGGTGAAACATTTAACCTTGCTATCGTAATTCAGCTGCCGAAAATGTTTAGAGTACATACTTCCTTCTATTTAATAAAAGATTTAAACAAAATAGTTTAGTTGAAGTTTATACAATTAAAGTATGTACTAAAGTAAAATACTTTAGTTGAAGTTTGCCTACGGCGTTCATGGGATCTCAAAAGATGTCTTTTATAATTTTGTAACTTAATGTAAGCATTAAGGTTCAGGTTATTTTTAATGCATAAGAACATTTAACATAAACTGGTTAAATTATATAGAATACTAAATTGATAAGGAGAAGTGTGAATTCCTTTTTAAGGTGAGATTCCAGTAAATGTTCGAGAATTAGAAATAGAGTAATTACTATTTTAATTGCATCCAATTAAAGAGTTCAGACTTCGTTTAGAAAGTTACATTAAATTAAATTAAATCTTAAAATGTGTGCTGTTATTTCTCTTCCCAAAAGTAGAAAATAATTTACTAAGGTTTTGGAGTTTAATACAAAAACACTAATTTCCAAGGCACTGAAAAATATATTTTTAACAAATTGAAATTGTAATCCCAATTATAATATATTTGGTGAACTTTCTGAACTTTTATTTATAATGTTCTTCGTGGGCTAATTTCCTAAAATACGGTATTCACCGTATTTCATAAATACGATCTTAACTTCCTGATAGTTGGCAAAATATTGTTTTCGTCTTTTCAATCAACTACCAAAAAGGGCTTTATTAAAATAATTTATATTTGCTTTTTACGATATTTTTCATAAATATTATTATTATTAAATATAAATATAATTATTATAAAGATTGTGCTATCATCATACAAATGATTTCTTGAATTAATTGGACCATGGAAAAGGAAGATTTACCTATAAACTACAAAAGCAATAAAAAAATGCCCCGTCTTCCTTGGGTTCCCTCCCCCCAAAAGTATTTTGAATGATCAATTGTGTTACAACTAATTCATCAGATTTAGAAAATGATGATGGATAATTTGAGTTCTAAGACGGAATATCACGATATTTAACATAAGCACTAAAATAATACAAAATATCATCCACTACAATGCGGTACTTCCATCCACTACTAATTTAAAATGTAGGTGCCATCACTGAAATGGAAGTAACTCGATACCACATCATTTTGTATCTCCAGGAAAACGAGAATCTGCTTCATCTTATGGAATTTGTCTCCTTATTTGAGGTGGCTTGCATCCGTTAACAGCTCTAATGCACAAGGAAATTACTGATGAGTTTATTACGAAATTGAATTTTAATAAGCAGAAAGGAAGTAAAATAAAAATTTAATAATATATTTTCTTTAGTATAATCTTCCCATTTTTGTACATTATTTTTGAAGAAAATATTTGCACATTTGATATGGCAGATAGGTAAGCGACTAAGATTAATGTCATCACGTAGAGGTTGAGGGTACTCTGAATATAATAGGAGCTTTTTCAGTCAATGAAAAAATAATGTACTTGATTCAAAACGAGGCCATTTATTGCCGCTTTACTCATGCATAGGATTAATGGTCCGGAAAAGTTGCGATTTTATTCTGCGTAAAGCATTTAATAAGTAATTTAATTAAATGAATATATTTGCATTAGGCATGCAAAAATTCTATCAGTTCTATTACTAGTATTGAAAGTCTATTAAAAAACTATTAATTTTAAAAGCATAATAGGATTATTATGAGAACAGTTATTTTCAAGAACAGTATATATATATATATATATATATATATATATATATATATATATATATCACTTAAAGACGGTCACAAAATATTGGTCGATTCATGTAACTAAATTAAATGATACATTGGATTATATAATTTGTAGAATAGAGCTTTAGCATCCATGGAAGTTTTTCTGACATCAATTTTTTAATTGAATGAAACTAAATATTTTTATTTCTGTAGAGCAATATAAAACGTTTTCCCTATTCTAATATGTTCATAAAAATAAAAATAATAATTATTTTGCAAATTATAATGATGATATAAGGAAAGAAGCGTTTGTTAATTGATTCCTCGAATACTTAGGTGATGCAGCCACTACGTTCCCTTCCTCTTAAAGAAATCCGAGTCCTCTTAATGTAATTTGGTTCTTTTGATGAGTAACAAACGGCAAGCTCTTGAAAACCCAAGAAAATCCTGCATGCGAAAATCGTGTCTTCATTCACATTCTGCATGCAGTAACCCAATTCAACGGGTTCTCTATTTTTTCTTCATAAGAACTTTTTCATCTTTAGTTCCGACTGATTGATTCAAAGTTTTGAACATATCCAAAAATTTGATTAAAAATTAACACAACAACTCTTATTTATCCAAACCACCTCAATTTTTTAAAAGAATACGTATGAATATGGAGCTTGTCAGGTACTCAATTCTTTTAATTATTTGATCCAACTATTCATATACATACAGGTTTCTTATGATGAAATTATGCGTAATATTTCATTCATCTGTATCTTTGCTATTTTGAACTCTCATGTTCACATATAATCCATGCAGATGTCCTTTAGGCATATTTTAGCCAAAATTAGGAAGAAATCTACAAATTTGCTGCTAAGGCAACATAACTTAATTAATTGCTCAGTGCATTTTCTCTTATTGTGTACATAGACCTATAAAAAGGCAGATATAATTTCTAAAATACATTTCACGAACTTTAGTAAGTCTAAAACGAGAAGATTTTATAAACTTCAAGATTGAATTATTTGACAATTGTGACAGTTTCTCTTTTTATACTTTATATACTAGAAAGTACTCCTTTCTTGTGTAATTGTGTGTCCTTATTAAGCAATGATTTTGGTCTAATAAATTCTATCTTAACCAATCGTCATTTATCAGTCTTTAAGTGAACATCAGAAACACAATTTTAAATTATTCATTTTTAATACAATTTTTAAAAAATTCATGTCTAGTGGTAATGCGTCCTCCTCGTGATCCGGACTTCCTAGGTTCGAGTTATGGCTCAGAATCGGTTGTTTTTCACTCTGAGTTCTATTTGTAAAATTTATGAAAGTGCTTCCATGTAAAAAGGGGTTGCGCAAGCAAGTGTGTCAGTGTCATCTTAATATGAGCTAGAAGTCAGACTTCTGCCCTTGGGGGCTCAGTGGTGTTCTTCCTCAGAAGTTACTGCATCCCTCTGACTGTGATAACGTGAACACATCATCATCCTCGAAAAGAATTGCAAAGAGTTCATTTCAGCTTAAGATTTATTTTGGCTTTAAAACAAAATACAACACTTTTATAATAGCATTAAAATTTCTAAAAATTAAAAGATTTTGATTATAATAAGAGTTTCTAGAAGTTTCAGAATTAGTAGAAATTTTTTAGGTAGTCTTTCCAGTAATACCATAGGTTTTAAGCATTTTTCAAAGAATGTGTGGTATTCTCGATTTTTATATCTACAAAGTATGTAGTATAATA
Source organism: Argiope trifasciata (assembly GCA_026543055.1). Lineage (NCBI taxonomy): Eukaryota > Metazoa > Arthropoda > Arachnida > Araneae > Araneidae > Argiope > Argiope trifasciata. Next base: position 5,673,884 of record JAPMOQ010033694.1, read on the forward strand.
AAATAAATAATTCTTTTATAACTGCATTTTTCCATTGTGATAAAGTACAGAAAGTACCCAAAAGTGGGAAAGATAAAATTTTAGATAGTTAATTTTTTTTTTGATATTTTATTATTTATCTAAACAATTCTGCTGACATAATTAAATATAAAGCAAGTGCAGCAACCATTTTTCATTAAATCGCTATCATAATAAGCAAAAGAAAAGTTTTTAACCTAAAAATACAAAATAATAACTTTTTAAAAGATGAAAATATCACTTTCAAGAATGATACTCGCAATTGAAAAGAAGAATATTGCATGAGTTAGGAGTCTATTCTGCATTGCCTGTTTAGTAAGAAATAAACTGAATTCTCATGTTCCATAATAAAAAGATGTCTACCCTGGATTTTGACATTTCAAGATAATAAAGAAAGAAGAATGGCTGATGAGAAGAAAACTTTCTGAAAAAAACTCCTTTAAGTTCTCTTTTTTCACAAATTTGATTATAGAAAGCGTCATTCAATACCTAGGTTCAATTTATAACAAACCTTTAGGGACTGGGACACTATTTATGAAAGAATTTCTTTTTTCTTTCGGAGAGGAATCGTTTGGAAAGCGCTTATTCTTCAAATATAAGAGAAGATATTAACTATCAGATGGCACAAAAATCTAGAAAAAATTTTAATTAATTAATCCAAACATAAAAAAAATTGCATTTAAAGCAAAAATTTAAACTTTACTTAGGAAAGTCGGACTTTATTCATTATGGGAAAATATTCGAATATTTATTAAATTACGTGAAGAAAGGGCATTTTTTATTCTTTTAAAATTGGATATTAGTATCATTTTAAAATTTCAAAAAATTTTGCCATTATGTACATTATGTAATTTTTCAATCTGAAAGGAATCTTTGAATCATTGTTTTCTTTTTCTTTTTTATAATTATTCAAAAAGCTCTTTTGTTTAGCACCTCTTATAGTTAATTGCCAATCATGGTCAGTGTGAGAGAGATACACTCATCAACGCAAGGCAGGGAACAGAAAAACTGTGTGAAAGTATTCAAAGCTTATGCACCGTTGAGAATGGGATTTTTGCTGAAATTTAAATATATACGCACTTATTTTAACAGAATTATTTTCACGGGTTGGCCTAGTTTTATAGTGGTCAGTTAAAGTTACATAAATTAGACCCCGGTAAGCATGAAAAAGCCAAAGCCCTTGTAACTTTGAATTTAAAGGAAAAAAGATGCTCAACTGATTGAAAAATAAATAATTTTAAAAATGCGTTTAAGTTAAACTTATAAAAATATCATAATTCTTTTTTCTTTCTAATCACTTTTTCACCAGAGAGAGTAAATTCACGAACTACATTGTTTAGGCTGAAAATTTAAACTAAAGATTCCACTTGTGGTTTGGGATTTGAAGATATATTTTTTAAAAATTGAATTTCATATTCATACATTAAGAAGCATGGGAAAATGAATTCTGTAAAATAATTTAGTAACAAAAGTCTAAAATGGAGTTTGACAATATCGGTTCGAAATCGGATAAATAATTAAAAATATCGCACAGAAAATGAACTATACAAATATGTATAGTTCATATATGTATAGCTATAAAAAGGATCATACTGAAACAAATGACATACTGAATAAAATTCACATAAAATACTCTTTTATTAATTAACATTATGATTTCTGACACATGTACATTTTCAGTTCGTTAACAACCCTATATTTTGTATAAGATATTGTATCGGTAATCTTCCTAACTATTTTAATGTTGAACTCTTTTCCTATTTTCATACACAGTCTGCACGTATAAAATTTCAGTTTCAGCGGCAGATGATTCTAAAAAATTTTTTATGGTTAATCTCTATATTATAAAGCGGCGAACCTTGTATTAGAATCATCCACTATCAAATTGTTATGTAGTTTCAAAATTCTAATTAAGGGTTTATCGAAATTAAAATGTTTAATTATAATTTTGCATAAAATATAATTTTTAATTGCATATACGTTACATTCTTGTATGGTGGGGAAGTTTAGAGGCAGTTGCCGAAATATTTGCAGTCCTTGTTATCTGACTATAAGTCATTATTACGAAATCTGTCTCAAAATAACTTATGTGCCGTTTCAAAGTTGAGCACTGGTACAACTGAGCTAAATTGTGCCCTATATGTAAATGATTTATTGAAATATGATTTTTTATTTTGCATAAAATGTAATTTAAATATTTCAAATGTATATAGGTTTTTATTTTTACAACTCGAATAACCAACTCCTTTTTCACCATTTTTATTTCTTAAATTCGGGAGTTTAAAGAACTTAACTGTATTTATTTCAATTCAAAGAGCCCTAAATACACAAGGAAAATACTAGAAGAAAATAACGAAAATGCTTCAAGAAATAGTTGAATTTGTATCTTGATTTCAAACAATATTCCCTTGAGAGACAGCCATTGTAATGACGCAATAGATACGCAAATGTTTCAAAACTACGCCGGCAAAAGTAATTTCCCGGATCCGGGCAAAAATTGCCAAGTCTGGGTTTAAAAAGAAAAACCCAAGTAAAAATTGATTGTCGTAATTTTTTTTTTCATCTTGATCGGAACGGTGTGTGCAAATGTCTTCCAAAAAACACGTTCAAACGTTTCTTTTGTAAAAGAAACTAGATAAGGTTTATTCAAAGAGGAAGAAGGGGGAAAGAGTCCCATATCGAAAGTTTTTTTAAGGAAGGGGTATCTTCAATTCACGTTAGGTTATTCTTAAGATTTAGAAACGTAATGCCCCTGGCTGTTCTAAAGTAAGTCCTTTTTTCTCTTTTTGTTTTAAATACGATATGGTTGGTGATGCTATGCATAAAAATTCTAACATTGCGCTTTACTCTTTTCATATTCAGACCATTTATCTCATCCAATTTTATTATTTTCATTCCCGGGTAAATTGCTAAAACTCGGGCAGCAGAAGCACTGATTTATGAAAAAATGCGTAGATAAAATGATTTTTTTTCTTTTTGAAATAGGATAATTATTCCTACTAAATCAAAATATATAAAGACTAAAATTGTGCTGAATTATAGTGATACCTGTTTCAGGACGAATAATCATTTGTATGACATGGTGCCTAAATAAGCCAATCTTTCGTGGCCAACTACTGCGGTACTGAAAAAACTCCATTTTTTTCATAATTAAACTTAACCGATTCATTTCATTACGAATTTAATATTTTTAGTTTATCAACAAACTATTACAATGTTATGTTAAGTAATTGATCTTCTAGAAAGAAACAAAGAAACACTAAGTTAAATACCCTATTCTTTCCCAAACTGAAGATAAATTTCTCCTCTCAGAAGGCATCAGTAGATAGAATATCAATTTACAAAGGAAAGGGGCTTGTCAGTATCAAAATTCGTCTGCGGGTAAATGCAGTCACAGGAAAGGTTTTACCTTACCTTTCTTTACTAAATTTTGAAGATGAAGTAATACAAAAATGGTGGGCTGTACTAGTGACCTTAAAAAAGGAATTTTTTGGCCTTTTTACAATCCAGAAGAACTTTTTGCCTCTCTAAAATTTGAAGGGGAGAAATACAATAAATTATAAATGAAATAATGAATTGAAAATTTTAATTATATTTTGTTTTTAAGGTTGTTAAATTTGGGTGAAATTTCTTGCAATCTAAGTGGGGTTTTTTTAATTCTCGATTACAAATGTTGATCAATCTGAAAGAAAGCAGTTTCGAAATTTCCTATGGATTTAATTTTATTCTGTTTGATCCTGTTTGGTATCACGTTTCATAGTTTAAAAACTCTAGATTTTCTGCAAAATGTTAACTCCTAGGAACAGAATTTTAAAAAGAAAATGCATAGGTGTGTCCATATTTAAAATGTAAATATTTCACTTCAGAATGAGGTAATAAAAAATACTAATTTTTTCTCATCTTGACGATTCTATTCTTACGTCATATCCTCAACTCTGCTCATAAAAATTAAAAATCAATAAAGTTCAGGGAAATAATAAATTACTTTCTTTTTTTGAAAGCGACAGCAACTAAACCTAATGAACAGAATGAAAGCAATTTCCATATGCAGACTATAGATTGGTATGAATGATTTGATGAAATATTTTCGTTAAACAGTACCCAAAGTAAACGATGCATTATCTTTTACACAGGGAAGGTCATTACATTAAAAAAAGTTGCATATTTTTCAAAGCCTTTTAACTTTTATTGTCATTCCTTTCTCTATGCCTACATTTTAGCTATCGGAAAGAAAAAGTATTGCATAATTTATTTTTTGTGTTTTCATTCTAATTACTCATCCGTTTTCCTTCTAATTACTCATCCGTTTTCATTTTAATTACTCATCCGGTTTCATTTATTTACTCACTTGTTTTCATTACAATAATTCAAAAGTCTTTCTGCGTTTGTAGAATTTTGTTATCATATATATGTGTACCTGGGGAATATATATCCTTATGCGGTTTCATAGCTTACCAATGAAATTTCATTTCATTCATTGCTTTTAGTTATTAAATGACTATAAACACAAAAAGTTATTTTATGGATACCCTAATTCTTTTGATGCTCATTATACTAATTGTGAAAGGTTATATACCATTGCTTTTATTCCATCGGATAAAACATGTTTCAACTGTCATAAGAGGTGAAAAGTTTTGATATGTTCACATGAAAAAAAAATTGAGATTTCATTTTTCGTAGAGTTTAATAATATTAATATAATATATTCCATAATTTTCATTTTTATATTTACTTTTTATCACTTTATTTTTCAGTCACAGCCGTGAGAATAATTTGAAAGGTATAAAAGAAATATATAAAGGATTCAAATAAAATAAATGGATTTTTTATAAAGAATGATTTGTTAAAATACTTATCTGTTTGCAGTAAAAAAAGTTTTATTTCTTAGTTTTATTGAATAAGTACGAAACTACAAGTAGTTGAAAAAGAATATAAATAATTCAGATGCTCAGCACGATACAGTGAAGTATTAAAAATTACAAAACCTTAAATATTAAATCATTCTAGCCCCTAATGTTTAGCACATTTAAACTTGACTGTCCTTACCAAGATGTTAAGACTCATCGTACTCACTTCACAGTTTAGTATTTACGAGCCGTTCGTATTTTAGATAATAATATTGACTTAAGACATTGAAGCATAATTTCGTTAAGATATTATAGAGAATCTAGTGGTAAATCTATTATCGTAATAATATATAGTAGAATTTGTTTTGATAATAGGAAGAGTCCAATAAAAGACTTCATTGAAGTGAATTTTATTTGTATTTCTTCCTTCTTAAGTCAAAATCAGTCCTTCAAAAGAACTTAATATTAGATTTTAAAAAATTCCCACACTTTTTAGGTAATTACAATGCACTTGATTACGAAAGGCAAATTTCGAATAAAATGGGCCCCTTAAAATGATAAAAATAAATAAGTCCGCTATAAGCAAAAATGATCAGATAATACATTACATAAGTATATTAATTTATTCTTACTTTTTATTTAAAATTGCAAATTCATACAAGTCAAAATTTCTTCAGGTCATGCTTTCAAATTTCAAATTTCTTCAGGTTTTTGAAGGATTATGTTGAAGGATTATTTGATTGCTCAGAATATATGTTTCTCGTGAATTACAAAAACAGCACATTAAATTTAAAAATTTTTGAGATTCACTTTTATTAAAGTACAAGCTATTATAATTATCAATCATTTTGAAACACATTAAATCAAATACTTATGCTTTGAAAATACCAAAGCTATTCATTCCCCCCCCCCACAAAAAAAAACTGTATAAAATTCAATAGACATATCAGAATATGAGCGAAATACCTATTAAAAAACTAAAATTTCAAACATGAAATATTTAAATTTAAACGAAATTATTTCAAAACATTTAAGCAGTACCGAATATTCCCGAATCAAAATTTTAAAAATAGTTTAGACATTCCTTCGGTAGGCTGATCCACAAAGATGTTTCGATTCCTAAACATCTATTTGATTGAACCACATTAATGTGAAGACTTAGGGAATTTAATAATTCTTCCAAATCATCTATCAGAGGCTATACAGTTAATATCATGGAGCATTTTAAATAAGTAAGCAATTTAGTATTTAGTTTAGTTCAGTTATATTAATGTCTCGTTTTGAAAAAAACACTAGGGCTATTTTAGAACGAAACTCGTAATTTTGAGCCATGGGCAGAGACGAGGACGACACCTGAGTTGGCACCAACTCTCAAGACTTCCACACCACACCCGTGGGAAGACGTCTGACACGGAGGGATTTAACGTGCACCATATCCTCTTAAACGGCGATTCTTCGATAAAATCAGGGCTCGAGCCTGCAACCTTCCGGCTCCGGAGCCGAGACCTTACCATCAGGCCACCGCGGCCCTTTAAATGAATACACAATAACTTCAGCAAGACTTTGAAAAGTTTAATCTTAATAAAATAATTAGAGCTGAGTTTTAGCAGGCCCCCCGATATTCAGATATTTTCTCCTAATCAATGCAAAAATGCTTGAAACTGAATAAGACATTGAACCTTCACTCTCCTCACCACATAGAAAATGAATCTTCAGTGAATTCAGTCTGGAACTCAAATTTGAGTTTACATTAAAAACACAGGGAACCATATAAAAAATCACGTCTAAAGTTTGTGATGAATATAAAAGAAAAAATGCCTATGGCTGTTTGAAAGATGGTATTTTTTTAAAAAAATCTACTGTAATAGGGTTGGTTGTCCTTTTCATAAAAATTCAAGCTTCAAATTCTTTTCACATTCAAACCTACCTTTCTCTCTCATTCTCTTCATTTATTTCATTTCATTTTATTATTTGCGCTACCCAAAAGAAACGCGAGGGAAATACAGATAGCAAAAATATTGATTTAGTTTCCCGCGAACATAAAACGGGGGGAAAATTTTTCCGAAAACTTCGACCAATTCCATCATTTATGTTCAAGTCACGGCTACGGGTCTAATGAAGTAATGAAATGCGATTACCTATCTGTCTCTCGTCTTTTCCAGTTGCTTCAAGGATTTCTGATATATCAGGAGACATTTCTATTAACTGCAGGTTCTTCCTTCTTTGCACAACTCTCGTGGCAGAGCGTCTCAGCATTCCGGTCGCGTATAACCTTTCTTCCGAGTCTATGTCTATCTTCCCTTTTTCGTATTCCTGAAATGCTCAGGCCCAGGCTTTTGTGTCGTATTCTGAGTCTTAGACGAGATCACTGAAATTCGTCGACGAGGAAAGAGATTCCTTTTCAAATATGTATTTACTGGTTCTTATTATGGAAAGCGAATTTCTTCAGTTTTCCATTTCTTAGTTCTTATTATGACTATTCAGTATTCTGTATTCACAGGAGAAGCCGACTACTTTGCAATGCATGAAGAAGGGATTTTTTTTCCTAAATATGATATGCTATATAGCCATGTGGATGCTCGTGCACTATCATGCCGAATGAGGAGAGCTTCCTTTTCGTTAACTGTAATTTGTTTCAGAATTCAGTTCTGTGATGCAATCGATCAGATTGAATGAATCTTTCCGGTAGAAATTTAAAGTGATTTTAGATTCGGTGGTTACATGAAATCTTTTATGAATTCTTTTTGAATATATAAATGAGTTACTGCAAATTTTTCAGAGCTATGAACAAGTAAATATTTATCATTTTTTTAAATGAGGAACTGACTAAAATATTGATGCGATAAAAGTATTGTATAATTTATTGAGATTAATTATTAGCGATGACATTGCATTTAATAACATTGATAATAAACATAAAATTGTATAAAAAGTTATAAAGTAAAATTCTCGGATATCTTATTTAGATATGTAATTAACAATCTCGTGAAGGGAAAATTCAAAGTATATATTTCAAAATTAAGACAGCTTGAAAATCCTTCATAAATTATATCCATTATGAACTAAAATATTGCATGACTTCATGCATAGAAAGAAATAAGTGTAAAAAAGAACTTTTTAATAATTATTCATTGTTATGACCCTTATTTTCAATCCTCATTTAATAATGCTCGTTTAGATGGATTGAATAGTTTATAACATTAGAACTTCATTTATTAGAACCGTTTCCTCTTGAATGTATCTATTTTGATGATACATTTCCATACACAGCTGTTTTTATTGTTTTCAGAGTATATGGGATCTACAATTACTATAAACATGCATTATTTCTATTTATATTTTCTAGTAGAGTTGTAGGTATTGTGTACATCTGTTACTTTGTATTAGGTACGCAAAAATATTTGATACACAAACCTGATACAGATTAAAAGTATCAGACTCTCGGTAACTTTTGCACTTGATTGATACCGATTGATGTAGCCTAATTCTCCATTTTACCTCGGCGACGCTACTAGTATGCGGTATTTTTTAACTGTAAATATTTCATTCTGAGCCATTACTGTCCTTTAGCTATGTGAAGGTACACATATCATTGAAGAAGACTCGCCTTCTCCTATAATAACTACATCACTAAAGCATTTACTTTTCTCTTTCCACTTAAACATTAATTACTCTCAGAAACAGAACCATCGTCGATACTTCTGAAGAAGTGAAATCCAAATTTGGAATCATATTCGTAACAATATCAAATACTATACTAGTAAGCCGCTTCATTCCAACTGGTAAAAAATAGGTTACTGGCTGTAACACAAAAAAAGTATCAGGTAAAAATATTAAATAAAAGTATGAGGCAATGGCATCAGATACTATCAAGTATGAGTACCAACCTGTGCCTGATACATCAAAACCTAGTATTAACACAGGCCTACTATTTAGTACACAAAATACAGAAAGAAAGTACAGTCGATTCCGGTTAATCGGACCACATCGGGACGCGATCATTTTGGTCCTAATAACCGGCTGGTCCGATTACACGAACATGTCCTATGTTACAAGACGAGACGTGCTATACGTAACATATTAAAATGTCATTATGACCTTTATTGTGCGGCACACGCGTATGGCGAACATACAAACAAGAACTGCTGTTGCCTATGAACTTTATTCATTGAAAAATAAATTTACAAAGAAATTCTTCGAAACGATCTACATGATACTCAGCATGCAAAGCACAATAAAAAAAAGTTCTTATCAAATTCAAGTCAACGTTCGAAGAACTTACTACCGAGCTGCCCGTTCTAAGAAACTAAGTGCTTGCTCACCTCTCGCTAATTCTTTTCCCTTTCGGACTTCCTGCTGTACACAGGCGACTTGTGGCTTCTTTTTCATCTTCCCTGCCACGTTATTTGGTCCGTTTAAACGGAATTTTGGTTCAAATAAGCGAATAATATTAGGCTTATGTACATAGGATTTGTTTTGATTCTTTAAGATTCGGTCCGATTAAGCGGCTGGTCCGATTATCCGGTGGTCCAATTAACCGGATTCGACTGTATTTAATAATCCAAAAAACTTGAACTTAAGTCAGTTCTGGAAAAAAAATTGAAATTGAAAATGACAACGTATAAAAAGTAGAGAGCTAAATAGATAAAATTCAGCTTATAGTTGTATCAACCAAACTTCAATTGGGCTGTAAAATAGGGATCAAAACCAGGGCTTCGAACCGGAACTGAACCGAAAACCGAAAACCGGAAAAAACCGTTATTTTAGTCGGAACGAAAACCGGAACTAAACCGAAAAAAATATCGGTTTATTTCGGTTCGATATATCTTTCAGTCATTTTGTTACTGTTACAAACTGATCAATATTTTCTAATTTAACGTCAACTTTATAATTATCATTACATGTATACTGCTTCTCGATTTCCTATTTTGATATTCACTAGTATTTTTCTGTTTCTGTTTCGTATGAAACTACTTGTAGAAGACATATTTAATTCAGTTGATTAAACTAGAAGTATAGATGATTATTTAAGAAAAATATCGAGTTATATTTTATTTTTCACATCTCAGCATGCGATCATCCACGGATGTTTGTATAGACTGTTTAGATCAGGGAGGAGTAAATAGACAGAAGAGGCCCTAAGTGACGTAGCATGAAGCATCTATCAAATCTTCTGCGCATCAAATGGGTGTTTGGTAATGGCGGCGATTCAAATGTTTCGTAATAGTAGTATTTCATTAGGCGATTTTTACGTCAATCATTGATGTCATCATCCATCTGGGTGTTTGCGCAGAACTAGCATAAAACAGCTGCCTCATTCTCTCTCATAGCCGAAAGCCGGTAAGGCGTCTCCTGTATCTTTACTCCTCCCTGGTTTAGATAGACAAACCAGCTGCTCAGCAGGAAGTATGTGATGTTCGCGTAATAATACATGTCTTTGTCTAATTGGTCAGGAGACGTAAAAAGGCTAGTGACAGTCGGTATTAATTCATGGAGACTAACTACAATGGTCAACTGAATGGTCAATGGAACTGAACCGAAAACCGGAACTGAACCGATATTAATTTTTTAGTTGAACCGGAACGAAAACCGGAACAAAAAAAATTACGGTTCGAAGCCCTGATCAAAACAATTATCTTGTTGCATTTTTGTCATTTTCCTTATATCTATATATAGAACACGATAAGATATAAATACAACACAGATGCAATGATTGCACCCTATTGATCGCTACATAGTGTCAATATTTGGGCAAAATTATTAATCTAAAAAGCATAAAATAATTTTTATGAAGTTAAACAATAGATTCATTTGACAGTATCAAACATACCTGGACATGTTGGACCTTAAACACGTCATAGCATCGTGTCTCCGAGGGAGGTGGTAAGAATTTGTCAGAATAAGTGCCAGTCCCTAATGGCTGATTGGCAGTTCTATCACAAATGATGGAAAATACTCCCTTATGTTGTACAAGTGCTCAGATGTGTCGATATGAGAATCGTTTGGTTTAGTTATATTAATGTTCCGTATTTAAAGCAACACGAGGGCTATTTTGGGATAGACCTAGTAATTTTGAGCCAAAGTCAGATCACGAGGACGACACCTGAACTGTCACCCCCCTCTCCACACCACGCCACACCAGCGGGAGGACGTTTGGCCTGACCGATTTAACGTGCAAGAGAAATCACACAACGGTTCTTCGGTAGAATCCAGTCTCGAGCCTGAAACACTCCGGTTCCGAAGCCAAGACCTTACCACCAGGCCACCGAGGCCCCATCTGAGAAAGAGTTAAAAGTACTTTATTATATGATTTCCATATATAGGTCGGTTTTGTCCTCTGATTGATCCAATCCGCCCAAAAGGTTGTAATCCCATGACTGGATCAAAGTACGCGAAGCACAAGATAACAGCAATGGGGTTTTATTTTGCGTGACAATTGGCATATGTATTTTAAAATAACGTGGTGAGATTACCCTGAATACTTGTACTGATGAGAAATTCTATATTGGTGAAACTCACAAAATAAAGTGAATAAGTAATGTCTTAATACATTTATAATTTCTTACTGAATAATTGCAATAATATGAATGACTTTTTATTCGGCATCTATTGCGATAATAGGAATGATTGTCTTTTAGAATAACTCAAAAAAAGTAACAAAGCATTTATCTTAATTTCTTAAAACATTTACCTTATATTAACGTACTTTAAGTCATACTGAAAATCACTTTAATAGTTTTGATCATGCTCTTTAGATTTATTACGCACTTTTAGAAGCGCTAAGACGATAAATGCTCCAATAACCGAAATTTCCCAAATTTTTTATACTAAAAAGTAGTTAACACAAAGTGCCGCTTTTAAATCCTTTCAATTAGTGAAATTAAGGTGAAAAAAGGCATCGTTTAAGCGATGCTATTACAAGTGAATTCATGCGAATGAATAAAAATTAAAGTCCGTAATTCTTTGCATTACATGTTGAAAACAACATAAATTTCGTAGTAAAATCTTTAAAGTTTGTAGCTAGAATTTAAAAATAGACATTAAGCCTCGAATCTTCTACAATTTAACAAGGAGTGAGTTTTCCATCTACGAACATAAAAGCGAATTTTCTTCTAATAACATTATTAATGCTTCGTTAGTTTACTTTAAACTATCAGTAGCTTAAATTGGACTTTAAACTAGCAGTGAAAAAAATACAATTCTTTTAATTATAACTGAAACGAAGAAAATTCTGGTAAGAGCTCTGATTATTTGGAAGTTCTATGTTATTTTGCGTAATTTTGAAAGAATTACTCAAGATAAACATTAACTTATCAGCATATGCAATCTTAATTTTTTTGCAATAAAATTTGTGATGCAAGAATAAGTAAAATACATTCATGGTTACCGGCAAACATGTTATGAAAATCTTTATTCATAGAAGCTTAGTTTGACAACCCTTTTTTTTAGTTAATTTAAGTTCACAAATTGATTTAGGTGGTTATTAATATACGAAAATATAAAATGATCTAACCATTAATTAAAACTTAACAAATGCATTAATGTTTTCCTTCTTAGTTTTCACATCTTAATGAATAAAAATATATAAGATTTCAATTCAAAAAATTCTGAAAGGAAAAGTATTTACATCATTTCTTGTTATGAGGACAATTTTTAAACGAATTCTAATTGATTGAAATTTCAGTGAAAAAGTAAATACTATTTCATTGGTTGAAAAACAATTGAGGTTCTCTGAATGAATGAAAGGTGATTTTCCAACGTGAAATAAAAATCAGTAAATAATCGTAAATCATCTTTGTTGTATCATCGTTAACTACACCGTTTCAAAAAATCAAATCGATTGGCAAACAATAGAACAAATGGCAGACTAATTGCGGTTAGTTTGACAAACACTGCTCACCCAATTAAGCGTATCTTAAAACGATATTGTTTGAAACGTCATGAAAAACAAAACATTTTCCAGTAGGTACACCTAGTTTGGTAAGCGGTTAACTAATAACTACATTATCATTGCATTCCAATTATAAACAACTATGAAGATGTTTATTTATACATTAACTTCCCATCCTCTTATTTAGTGTGGTTCGTTTTGGGTACATAGCGACTCTTTCCAATCAGCCTATATGAGTCTCATCAAGAACTGCCATATGTATGAGTGTTTTCGTGGCCATCCGAAACAGCTTAGTAATATATCATTACCGTGATTTTTCATTTGATATCGCAGCTTAGTTTATTCAATAGATGTAAGAGCATTATCTGTAATGATTTAACTTCTTGGAAATGGTTTACTATAAAAATACCCTCAACCATACTGTCAAATCGACATAATTTGGTGCTTGTTCATGGTATTTGTATTTTTGGAAATTAAAATCTTCATAGAATGGACAGAAGAACCAGGATTGAAAATATTTATTTAATTAACACTCTTATTTTGAAAGTACCTTTTGTTAATAAATATTAATTACTAACTTTGGCAGCGGTTATAGAATTTTCCCATTTTCTTTTTATGTTTTGTACTTTTATATATGTTCAACATTTCTGCATTTGTTATCTTTCTCCTTTTTTCCTTCGATTATTTACATTTAAGTTGCAAAGGAAAAATCAAATATACAAGGCTTATACAAATCTTATTAAATGATTGATATTGTTTTCACTGATTTTGAATGCTGAAATTTGATGACCTGGCCTTTTTCGTTCCCTTTCCCTTCTTAAAGCTAGGTTAGCAGCCCATATTGAATACATTTGCAAATAGTTTTAAGACATACACTGAAATTCGGATCTTCGGAAATCTGATGGTGGACGATCCCGCGTTCACGAATATGTAATACTTATAATTGTGAAACCTACACTGTGATCTCTGACAATGTGGTTTCGATATGTTTACGTTGTATTGAAACGGACAAAAATAAGAAGCAACCTAAGCCACATTATAAATTTGGAAGACTAGCTTTAGCATGGGGCACTTTTTATATCCAATCAACTCAAGTTTTCAGACTAATAAAGAGTAAATTATTCTTCATATTGTCATGAATTATAAAGCCTTTTCACTGTGATCACCATACAAACGTAAACAAAATAGAATGAGAAAAGTAATTGCAAACCAAATCATATTCTTTCTTTTGTTAAAAATTTTATTCAGTGTAGATTTCTCTGTTACGTAATAAGCTTATGATTGGCAATAAAGTTCGTTGGAATTCAGTGTATACTTACTTCTTTCTTTAGTTTTTGGGCGGAAATTTTTTATGCCAATAATATCAATAAAACGAAATAGTTTTTTATAAAATAGTAATAACTATTAAAAAAATTACCAATACAAATATACTTGCAAAATTATTATAAACTGAATTTAATTGGCCAGTTTAATACTTCTCAGATATATTTGAATTTCTTTTTGTACGAATTCCCATGCTTAGTATTAATAATAAAGCATTTTCGTTGTTTTGATTCGAAAACTAAAACTGGAGCAAACAAAAGTTGAAATGACTGCCGATGAATTAAAAAAAATATCACATCTTAAAGACAAAGATGGCTAAAGACCCATTAGCCAGAAGTAAGAACAAGACTACCATCTTTCCTACAGGAAAAAAACGAATGGCATAATGTTTTACTTGCTAATGGTAGAAGTTTAATCATTAAAGACCAGAAGGATTTCATCTCTTTTGGTTTCAGAGCCGATATACACAAAAGTGTGGTAAATGAGGCCCAAGAGCAAAAGTTCAAAGCAAAGCCTTTTCAGAATTCTTTCTTATAAGTTTTTAATATCTTTTAATGTGGTTGTTGCCTTAAAATAAATTAGGACAGATTTTTCAAAAGAGATAGACATCCTATGTCTAAAATAATAAGACATAAGTTTCAAAATATTGAATTTTAGCAGTAAATTTCCAATGAAATACTTTTCTCGCAATTAACATTCCTTGTGTAATTTAGGAAAAAAGTAAGAAGCGTTTAAAGAAATTATGAACTAATTTCTAATGAGAATGAAACATGTTCTTTCAAAAGAAAAATTTTAATAAATTTATAGAAAAAAATCTTTTACTTGCCAATACTTCATTTAAATTTCTTGCAAAAGGCTAAAATTGATCCACTCAAAATTGCGATGAATGCTTGGAGAATTTATTGAGTAATTCGTAAATTAAAATAAAGTTACTCCTAGAGTGAAAAAAACAAACAAAATAAAGGACAGATAATCTATGACTTTACCATTTAAAATATTCATTTAATTTTGTGACAAGTATTTGGCATATTGACATTTTTTTGTGATTGGTGGAGTTTTTAAGACAAAAATTAAAATCAAAGGAAGTGCATATGTTAAATGATATTTTAAGATGTTTTAACAAAATCAAATGGCTTCTAAATTCACAGTATATTATCTAAAATATTGTAATTCTTTACAGCTATTAAGAAACTGAAATGATCTTTACAATATCATAAAATCATTAGAATTATGATTAGACAATTAGAATTATGATTCTTTTAAAATGCATGTTTAATTCATTACAGGATTACACGGAAATATTCTGTAGTTTTTGCTTTTTTATTAACATTTTTATTTAAAGTTGTAAATTGTAATTTTTATCCAAGAAAAGAAGTTTGAACACATTATTCTGTTTCCAATTTTCACTTTAAAATTGACCAGCGGGTGACCGAGCTCCGCTCGGAGAAAACAAGTATCGAAGCTAACTCGAAGATTTAAATTTTCAATTGTGATTTATCAAAACGATACATGCCATAAGAAAATTTGTGAAACCATTGGTGAAAAGATAACCGGTTAAAGTGCACCATTGTAAACTATTCTAAACAAAGAGTTTGGAAAGGGAACTATTCTATACAAAGTTAAAGATTGAAGTGTGTTTAAGTTCAATATTTTTGATAAATTTATTTAGAAAAACCAAACATATATACATACATAAGAAACATATTATAAACCTATAACAGCATAAACATAAAACTTTATTAGTTCGCCATATTGGCTATAGATGGCAACACGTTTCCACTTGAAAATTTAAGTAGCCATTATGGCGAACTAATAAAGTTTGAAAATATCCTATCTGTAACTCCGAACTGCTCGACCGTAGCGCTTCAAAACCGGCGCCAATCGATTCCTCGTGGCCAAAAACGACAGACCCCCAAGTTTACCGGAGTTTATTAATTCTGGGGCGATTTTCGACTAGACAACCATTCCTCGTATTATAGTATTAGATATATTCAGCCCATGGCAACATGATCAACTATTTACAATACAGTAACATTTTAAACAGTATTGAAAACGTAATTAATGCACGCAATACAGCTATTGCACTTTTCTATCACGAAATTGAAATTCAATTTCTTCAGTTTCAAAAATAATTCTTCCCCAACCCGTGGTCTCTATCAGTCTTCTGCCTGAAATTTCAGTAGAATCGGATAATTAGTCCAATGTCTAAGATTCCGCAACTGAGATTCAGTACTATAATATCGAAGTAAATTCAATTAAACAAATAAATAAAGACAATTGCTGAGAAAACCATTTATGTAGATAATTCCAAGTGAAAACAAGATCTTTGTTCATCAGATATCACTAATTCAATATGAATTAGTTTATACGATTAGTTAATTCAATTTAATGAAACTTGCCCTTTGTTTGGAATAATTCACAAGAAATTTCGTAACGATATGCCACAGAAGCAGTAATTCTGTGCCATCATAAACACATGACAAGAACGAAACCATAGTCCACACCCAATCCTCGTCATTCTAGCCAGTAGACTTTTAAACATGGAAATAGACTGTAGATAAAAAAAAAATGTAGCTAATAAATAGAAACACCCACCTGTCAACATTTTTGACATATAGTGGAAAACTTCACATATAACGGGTTTTGAGCATATTAATTTTCTATTTTAAAGCTGAGTTATATTTCATTAAAACTGATATATTTATTATCTTTTTTTATTTAACATTAATGTATTTCTCATTGACCATAATTAAGTCCATTGCACTATCTAAGTATAGCGTAATATATGTTTAATAAATAAATAATCAAAAACAGTTTACCATATTAATTTTAATCAAATTAAACTTACATTTTTGTATAAAACTATGAAGATATGACGATAACTAAAGTGTAACCAAACCTAAAAGTAGACCTAAAGTGTAACCATTTAAATTTTTCTGAAAATAATTTATATTTGAATTTCTAATAAAAATAAAAAGAGACCAGGGTATTTACTTTTTCTCTCTGTAAAAGATACATATTTAGAAAGAGATAAAATTCATAAAACGTATATTGAAGATATTTCAAGATCTTTATGCTCAGTGATTTTGTTTGATTTGGTAAAAATCTTGCACTTTAATACTACATCATAATATTTTACATTCTCTGCCGTTTTACTCTTCGATTCCAAAATGTAAAAAGTATAAGCTTTCTGAAATTAATCACATTACAATTTATTTCTCTACTCTCTTAAAAAAATTGAAGGTAAATGCAAAAATTCTTATATTTCTATTTGTTTCAGAACACAGCATTTGAAATACTTACTGATTTCCAAATCCCAATGTAAAAATATTACTTTTTGAATGCTCCAAGAATCACTTTATTTATGTCAGAAGATACCTGAAGGGTTCCTCAGAAAATATGGTAATTTCAACATTTTTCAGTTTGTAATTTTTCATATTCACGACGAAATGTTTTTTTCATCACTTATTATTCCACTACACTTAAGAAACAAAGAGATCAAATTCAAAGAAACAATTTGCTGAAAATATTTCGATTTGAAACTCTACTATAGTTTTTATGGTAATGGACTTACAAATTGATAGAATTTATTTATATGTGTTCCGATAAAATATTAGAGAAAATTATAATAAAATATATTCTTTAAATCTCATTTTTTCTCAGAAACTAGAATGTAAATTCGCGTACTTCGAAAATTTCCAAAGTCTATCATGACTGTATTTTCAAGGATTGTTTTTCCTCGATTATATAAAAAATTCCTTATAAATCATTATCATGGTTTATAATAACTTGAAATATTTAAAACTGTGGTTTCAATTTTCATTCTCTACGAATTGAAGGAACTGATGAATATTAAAAATTACAGGATTGTAGTAGAGAAAGCACTTTTCTTCTTGTGTATGCCAAGTGACTCGATTGACAGGTTCGCAAGTTTGTAACTATTGTGTATATTGCCAACTACATTTAAAATTCTAGAAGCGCAAAATTTCTATTCGGATGCCAGTCTGCTGGCTGTGTAGGGTATTTCGTCTGATGTATAAAATATTCCTGGAATTTTTTAGATGATCATTCAAGAAATCACTTTATTGCCAAGAAAATATCTTCAGCAGCTAATTCGGTCATCTTCTACACTTTCGCGTCTATTTCCTTGTATTTAAGATATTTACTATATTATATCAAATGCTTTAAGAGGAAAATTAAATATTTTTAAAAGAACAATAATACGAAGCTTTATACACTGATGGAAAAAAAAATCCCAAAACTAGGGAGGAGCTGTGCTAGATAAACGAAATTTTGTAGGCGTGTTTATACATCTAAAAGAAGACGCCGATTCAAATTTCGAACTACGCGCGTAAGTGTGGCGCTAGTAGCGACTCTATGAACATGCAAATGAGTTTTGCTTTAAATAAGCGCTGTAAGGCTCGTGATCGTTATTTACAGTTGAGATTTGACGTAGTGGGTTAATGTTAGTCAGGGATGCCTCTGAGAAGACGAAGAAGCCATTATTAACAGATCACTGAGTTTGAACGAGGTCGTGTTGTAGGGCTACGAGAAGGTGGGTTTTCTTTCCGCGATATTGCTGAAAGACTTGGCAGGAATGTATCCAATGTGCATGAGTATTGGCGGCAGTGGTCAAGGGAAGGTACTGCCTCAAGAAGACCAGGCTCCGGGCGTCCACGTGGTACTACTGAGAGGGAAGACCGTCGTATTCGGCGAATGGCTGTGGCAAATCGTACTGCGTTTGCAGCTGAAATTCGAGCTGCAGTTGGCACCACAGTGACACATCGAACTGTTACAAATCGGTTACTTTAAGGACAGCTCCGAGCCAGACACCCTGTACAGTGCATTCCACTGACTTCAAACCAATGCCGTTTGCACGTGAGTGGTGTCAAGCTAGAACTCATTGGAGGACGGAGTGGAGATCTGTTGTGTTTTCTGATGAAAGCCGGTTCTGCCTTGATCGCAGTGATAGCCGTTTGTTGGTTAGAAGGAGGCCAGGTGAACGCCTGCTAGGGACCTGTCTGCGGCCTAGACACACAGGGCCTACTCCAGGAGTTATGGTTTGGGGAGCAATTTCGTATGACAGCAGGAGCACTCTCGTTGTTATCCCACGAACCCTGACTGCAAATTTGTAAGTCAGTCTAGTGATACAACCTGCTGTGCTGCCATTTATTATCAGCATTCAAGGGAGTGTTTTCCAAAAGGATAACGCTCGCCCTCATAGCGCTGATGTAACCCAACATGCTCTACAGAGTGTCGACATGTTGCCTTGGCCTGTTAGATCACCAGATTTTTCTCCAATCGAGCACGTATGGGACATCATTGGACGACAACTCCAGCGTCATCCACACCCAGCCTTAACCGTCCCTGCATTGACTGCCCAAGTGCAACAGGCATGGAAATCCATCCCACAAACTGATATCCAACACCTGTACGACACAATGAATGCAGCTTTACATGCTTGCATTCAAAATTCTGGTGGTTACACTGGTTACTAATATACCAACATTTCACATTTGAAATGGCTCTTTTCGCCAACCTGTGATCTTGAAACTTTAATCAATTAAATATGTTATCTAGACAAATGTTTTCCTAAAATTTCATTACTGTACGATAATTTTTTCTTGGTGTTGGGATTTTTTTTCCATCAGTGTATAAAAGCTGAGATTGTTGGTGATATATGGCATTTTCAATATCTTTTATAAAAATATGCGAGTATGTATAGTTAACTTTCTCGAGAGTTTTGTGACAATAAAATATTTTTGGAAATTTGATACACAACATTTTGATATTATAGCAAATGTATGAATTTATTTGAATTCAAATGAAATATTCAAAGGCTGAAAAAATAATATAAAGAAGAAACAAAGTATCTTACTTACTGTGTTCTATTGCATTAATGCAAAGAATAAGATATTTGAAGAGTTGGTATCTATTGTATCAAATGATTCAAAAAGTCTTATTAAATAAACTTTATTTATTATAAAAAAGGGGAATAATGATGTTTATTAAATAAAAAAATTATCCAGCTTAATTAATTCAAATATCTATACATAATTGAGGAATTTTTCGACAAATATTTAAATCAAATTCGTACATCAAACATATCTGGAAAAGGAAACTTTCTATACATTAAAAATAGTGACATAACAACTTATTCCCATTGATGATTTCATTTATTCCTCTGATTCTATGAATGTGATTTTCTTTCTGAATACTCTGCGAAAAATATAAGACTTTTTATTTTTAAATTTCCTAATTATTTTTATTTGAAATTGTTATTTGAAAGCAGATAGAGTCAAAGCATAATTTTTTTTCTTCTATAATTTTTAAGAAGTTCGGAACTTTGCGATGAATGTAAATCGAAAGAATGCCATCACTTTTGAAATTCTAGAATCTTATAAAAGAAGAGCAAACAATCGTTGTCAATTGAGCAACAATGACATATTATGATCAAAATTGTTTCTCTAGAAGTACGTGGTGGTATATGACGCAGCTTCTATGTTTTACTTTGCCATAAATACACATGGTGTATGTGGAGACTTATAAGAACTTTCTTCCTTGCTTTGAAATATTTGTTCCCAAACAAATTTCAGGGAACTCAATAAAGTCAAAGTTTGAATAGTCCCTCCTGTACGTTGGCGCACAATATATATAGTTATCAAAGAAGTACTTCATGTATAAATTTTGCTGGAAAAAAACTATCCAGAATTAAAATAATTGAGCACATATTGCATAATTAAATATTTATTACATTATAAATTTAAAAAAAACTTTTTCTTTGCAACTAAATATGCACCTCACTGCTAAATAAGAGAAAATAAGGTGAATTTTTTATTTTGTTATTCTTTAGATTTAACTAGCGTTCATGCAATATGATTTAGAATCGTGTTGCATAATTAGTGAAGCAAAAAAAGTACTGTATCGCAGTTTTTCGCTTCAAACCAGCTGGAATGATCATTTTTACACATTCTTGCATACCCTGTATTCAATGTACTTGTGTATTATTAACCATATGCCACATCGAATTATAGTTACGATATAGCCCAATAGAGTGCAATCTTAGGAGATCAATCGCTGGGATGCGGCTAATACATAAGTGCCAAGAAATTGAAGGCGTATTTTAGTCACCTTTTCTGACCGATTGAAACTGAAATTTGGCACAGCTAGATTTGTAGTCATAACATAGCATATAGAATTTCAACAATTTTAAACGTTGAGTCTGTGAGTTATTGCGTTTACATGACTGTGAAATTACAGAAAGGAAATCAGTCAAAACCCTGACGGGTTTTATTCAAAATTTGCTATGGATCCACATTTAAGATGTAAATTTATGGATAAAATTTTATTCAGCTAGTTCTTTTCGTTTTGTAGTTATTCCGATTTTTTTAAAATTGAGACTACAAGATAACTTCACTTTGAATGATTCTAATTCAAAATTTCTTAGAAGTCGACTAACTGGATGTAAGGTCTATAAGCCATATCACTGACTCTCCGTCCCGGCCGAAGATACTTGGAAATAAATACATAATGACCAGACCGCCGCTACAGCAACACTGTCAGGAACTGTGGTTGAGTCCTAAGGGTCATCTCCGGTCATGGTACAACTCTCCCTGTAGGAAGTACGTTCCATCATTGATGGAAGGAGTCAGATCCCCCACCGGGCTGGCGAGATCCAACCATCATGACGGAAACATCTCATTCTCAATTACGAAATTGCCCCCTCCCGGGGAATTTGTAAAGTGTGTAAACTAAAACCCATTAGTTTTATCATAAAGCCTTTTTGAATAATAATATTCACTGACAGACTGACATAATTACAAAAATGCAGGGGGGTTTCCCCCCAAATTCAGTGAAGTCTAAAACTAGGAGATACATCGAAACTTGTAATTTTTGAACGATTACAATGCTTGATATATTTCGTATACGAGAATGTAAAAATCCTCCATATTGCGCATGCTTAACTAACAATAAAATAGATTTTCATATAGTATGAAATTTGAGGCTATTGCTCTGAACTAAATAGACTTAGGACTAGAAATATACAGAATATGATTTTTGCTTTCTGACTTTCGATACTAATCTTTGATTTTTCAATGATCTGATACAAAAAATATATGTCACTTTGACATATATATATGTCACTTCGACAAGAAAACTTACTTCTTGCAGTAGACTTGTCAAGAAGAATTCAGGCCATCAGTTAAATTTGATTACATGTTCTTTTACTATTTAGGGTAAAAATGAATTTTTATGAAAAAGAATGGCCAGAATTTAATCATTTCTTTCAGAAAAATTCTGCATTTCCTTTCAAGTTTTGAATTCCATGAAAATATCTGTTGAATCAGATATCAATTTTATAGTAGGAATAAAAACTGAATAATAGCTCAAACATTCTCTCGACTTTTTTTCTACATTAAAAACACATAGGAATTCTAGGACAGCTATATCAACACATTAAATAAATGATGCGATAGTAACAGATGAGTTAGTTGTTAGTATTTATTTTAAATTTTATGGAATAAAGGTTGAGGGGAACTCTTTCTTGAAAGCTTCATATCAGACAATCAAGACAAAGACGTGAAACTTAGATTTACGAGTTAGATTTGTGAATAGATTTGCTGTTTTTAAACAACAGTAATAAAGGTTTGGAGATAGTTTTTAACAATATATAAAATAAGTATGTTAATTATTTGAATTGGACTAAGCCAATTATTTGTCGTGATGTCATGATCTTGTTTAGACACGTAGAAAAACCTTTTTTCCCACAAGAAAAAAGATCCTGAGCGTTTTCATTTGAATCATGTGTTCTGAACTTAGGATTGCTTGGTTGTTAGCCGTTATGTACGAATATAGTTAGTTATGTATGATGCGGAATGTCAAATATTCTACGGTTAAAATTTTTAGTGAGGAGATACCGATTTAAGATTCATCTTTGTTATCTGTTGACAGTTCAAAAATAAAAAAATATTAAATTTCAAAATTTAACATGTTTTATATTTTAAATATTTATTTATAAATATTAAATTTCATTTTTATTATAAATATTAAATTTCAAAATTAATATTCAAAAGTAAAAACATAACAAAGGAACAAAATTGTTCCTTTTATTATTTTAAAATGGGATTAAGAAAACAAGATAGCGTTATGGCTTTCACAAAGCATGTGAAAAATAAATAAATTAATTAAAATTTTGAGAAATATTATATAGCACCTGAAAATTTTCTGAACTAATCTCATACTCTTTTTATTTACTGCTACAACTAACCAGTTAAAAGTATTTAAGTTAGGACTCCATCATTAAGTTGATGCTTCATTTAATTTTTATGTATAAAGGGTATTTCATCAAAAAAAAGTTGTATAATAATAGCTGGAATACTTATATGAGCCTGGAAATTAAGAATAGTGAATAAGTAAGGAGGTAAATAACTTTGGTACAACTATTTATGTTGTGTAAAAATATTGTAAAAATATCAAATAAAATATGATAGCAATCTAAATTAAATTTATCAAAAATGCTATCAAAATAACCAAAATCGATTCGAAATTATCTAAAAGTAATTATGACGTGTAACAATAATAAAAAACGACGAGGACACAAATGTATAAATTGCGAACAATGTAAAAGAATAGAGAATACTTCTTTTTCAAAAAATTTTAAATATTTAATTCTTTTCAATTTTCCTACTTGGAGGTAAGAGTCTGAAACTTCATTATTATTAAATGTATTCTACCTGATACACATTTTGATGCAAACATTTATGTAGTGACTCCATGCTCACTGTACTGGAGAGACTTATTTATGTTTTGAGAGTGCATGTACTAAGGATGATTTCATTGTGTACCCTAGCATATCAACAGCTTGACAATGAATTTACTGTTTTCCAAAAGCGCATATATATGGTACAAAAATATATTTAATTAAATTCGCAATATCGCTGAATAGACGTGAATCCTATACTATAATACGAGGAATGGTTGCCAAGTCGAAA
This sequence comes from Argiope trifasciata, assembly GCA_026543055.1. Taxonomy (NCBI): domain Eukaryota; kingdom Metazoa; phylum Arthropoda; class Arachnida; order Araneae; family Araneidae; genus Argiope; species Argiope trifasciata. The sequence goes on from JAPMOQ010033694.1 coordinate 5,697,955, forward strand.
ATCGCCCCAGAATTAATAAACTCCGGTAAACTTGGGGGTCTGGGGTTTTTGGCCACGAGGAATCGATTGGTGCCAGTTTTGAAGCGCTACGGTCGAGCAGTTCAGAGTTACAGATAGGATATTTTCAAGCTTTATTAGTTCGCCATAATGGCTATAGATGGCAGCACTTAAATTTTCTTCGTCTATTGCCTAATAGGTTTCAAGCGGTAATTGTATAATTTTTTGCTATCAATTACATTTCATTTCCTATGACTTTTCAAACTTTACCTTTTTATAGAATAGTTCCCTTTCCAAACTCGAACTTTGTTTAGAATAGTTTACAATGGTGCACTTTAACCGGTTATCTTTTCACCAATGGTTTCATAAATTTTCTTATGGCATGTATTGTTTTGATAAATCACAATTGAAAATTTAAATCTTCGAGTTAGCTTCGATAGCTGTTTTCTCCGAGCGGAGCTCGGTCACCCGCTGGTATTGAATAATATGCAATATAATATTGAATACTATACAATAGAATATTAAATAATATTCAATATTATGTAATATACTGTATATACTGTATCATATTTATTCCTCTTTCAGGATAATTCCGAAAATCTCTTTTCAAAATCAAATTGTAATGGGACATATATCCACAAGAATAATGAATAAGAGTAACAATTGTATAATTACAACTTCCCTACCTGTTGAAAGTTTTCAACCGTGAAATTCTTAGAAATAATCGTAAATTTTTTTTGTTTTCGTCTAGATTTTAAATGACACCGCATATTGGATAGGAGTTTTTTATGTAGCTTTATGTAACCTTTATCATTCTGAAGCATGATAATTTGGTAATTTTATGCCGATTAGAAAAAATCGACTCTCATCAACTTAAACCGGGTGAGACAGAGAAAGTAATTTATTTGAAAGGTCAATAAAAACAAAAGCACTTCAGTTATTGTTTTAATTCTTTTTTTTATTTGAGAAAACAATATCGCAATTTTTTTTCATATAGTTATAAGAATGACATCGGTTAAATGGCGATCCCCATCGCGTATATACTGAGTAAGTCAATTTTTGAAGTTCGTGTCCACTTTTTGCAGCATATAAATCGGTATGTAGGCAATGGCGTCGCGAATGTTGTTCTTGAGGTGAGCTATTATCCGTGGTCGATCGACATAAACCAGGGATTTCAAAATGAGCCTCGACATTGAAAAAAAAAAAACGACCACGTCTACAGGCAGGTTGTCAAGCAGCATTTCACATGCATTTTAACGGGCAACAAAATCGCATTCACTAAATTCATGCCTAACAGCCAATTTATAGGGATGAAATGGAACGCCTTGATGGAGAATTCGTCGAAGAGTGGTGTCAGAAATTCCCAGAACAGCGGCGTGTTTGCGAGCCGAACTCAGAACATATTTCCTCACTCTTTCGACATTTTCTGGAAATCTGGGAGCCCGTTGATGTCCATTTCTGAGTTTAGTGACACTCCTGAAATGAGTTAACCCAGTGTTTCTCAACCTTTTAGTATTCACGGCCCAATTTTCAATCATAATTTTCATCGCGCCCCCCTCTCCCTCCCGCATACAATAAAAATGTATTTTGAGTATTTTGGCGCTAAACCTACACTACAACCTTAATTTTAAACTTTACAAATTACCAAGAATACGGAAATTTATTGACATTTTGCAACACCGATGCTCAGCATTGAAAAAACAAGAATCCTATGCCTTTTTATTGCTCTTGCGTCCCGCCAAGTCGGGCATTCTCACGGTTTCGCGAGAAGTTTCGATTTGTCTGGAATTTGTCTGGTCAGCTTAAAAGTTAAGTTAGGAGCGTGCGCAGATGTGAATAAATGTTTTCTCAAAAGGAGATGGAGAAAGTTCTATGACGTCAATTTCAGTTCCTGACAATCTCATTCGAGTCGATCCTTCTATCGCTATTGAATCGATTCTTAATGTGTATGTTATATATATTTTTGTATAATTGCAATTCACCGTATTAAATATTCACGGCAGCAAACTTATGCAGAATCATGGATAAATTTTTAAGCGGGCGTAAGCGAGCATTAGACGATAGACAAGTACACAGACGAGCGTGGTTCCAAAAATAAAATCAAGAAAATATTCTCAAGAATACTTAAATTTTGGATTCACTAGTACTGAAGTAAATGAAGAAGAAAGGCCCCTGTGTATCATTTGCTCAAAACTGTTGGCGGCAGACAGCATGAAACCTAATAAACTTAAACGACATTTGGAAAAGCTTCATAGTGAGTATGTAAACAAACCCAGAGAATTCTTCGAATTAAAATTAAAATCATATGAAAAGCAAAAATCATTGTTTCAAAAACTTTGTCTGGGAATGAAAAAGCTTTAATTACCTCTTACAAAGTTTCATATAAAATATCAAATGTAAAAAGCCTCACACCATTGGTGAAGAGCTTATTTTACCAGCCGCAATTGAGATTGTAGAAATTATGTTTGGAGATAATTTTGCAAAACAATTGCAGTCTATACCTCTTTCAAACGATACTGTTGCCCGTCGAATTGCTGATATAGCTGAAGATGTAGAGTGTCAGCTTTTGTCGAAGTTACGTGACAAATTGTTTTCAATACAACTTGATGAGGTAACAGATAGTAATACAGATGCTCATTTCATTGCCTATGTTAGACTTTGTGATGATTTGTCAGTAGTAGAAGAATTACTTTTCTGCAAACCAATAGAACTCAAAGCAACAGCACTCGCATTATTTGCTATCTTAAATGATTTTATGAACGATGCAAACATAGAATGGAAAAATTGCGTTGGAATATGTACCGTTGGTGTTAGTTCATGTCCGGAAGATTCCAAAGTATTCAAGCACTTGTGAAACAAAAATCGCCACAGTGCATTTGGATACATTGCATGATCAACAGAGAAGCTTTGGCTTCCAAAGAAATGAGTCCTGGTTTGAATATTGTGTTAACTACGGTTGTAACCGTAGTAAATTATATAAAAATGAGATCCCTGAAATCAAGAATCTTTTCCGCACTTTGTAAAGACATGGGTGCAGTAGATTCAGCGTTACTATTTTATTGTGAGGCAAGATGGTTATCACGAGAGAAATTTTTGCAACGTGTTTATCAATTAATTATGAGAAGAAATCGCCGTTTTCCTAGAAGAGGAAAACAGACCGGAAGCTAAGAATTTTCACGATAGTTTATTTGTGATGAAATTGAGCTACATGGTCGACATATTCGAGAAATTAAATAACATGAATTTTCAACTGCAAGGAGCAAATACTAATATATTGGATACGAGCGATAAAGTTAAGGCTTTTGTAGGAAATTGGAATTGTGGAGCAGAAATTTAAAGCAAGAAAACTTAACAATGTTTGCAAATTTGAATGATTGTATTAAAACTTACAAAGTTGAAGAACAACATATAAAAGTTATTTTTGTAACCATTGAAAATCATTTAGCAATGCTAGCAAAGAATTTTAAAAAGTACTTTCTTGCTGACGACAAACTGATATCAAGTTACAAGTGGGTGAGGGATCCATTTGAAATTCTCCGGAAGGACTCTCAATTGAAGAGGAAGAAACCTTCATAGACTTCACGGCAAGTGGCGAAACCAAAAGACAATTTAGTAATAAATCACTGTTTGAATTTTGGGCAGGAGTGGATGATGAGTTTTCTGCACTAAAAACAAAGACATTTCGCATTCTACTACCATTTTCAACATCTTACCTTTGCGAAACTGGATTTTCTGCGGTGGCTTCTTTGAAGAAAAAATATAGATCTCAGCTAAATATAGAAAAAGAACTGAGAGTGTCTATTTCTAATATTAAACCCTCCTTCGAAGTCACTAATAATTATTAGATTTGTTTTTAATTTATTAAGTTGTTTTAATTTAATAAGTTAATTATTAAATATGTCGAAATGTATTTTGTTTTGTATGTGTGTGTGTGTGTGTTCTTTCCTTTCAGTCACTTAATGAATTTTTTTTAAAATAACCTTTTTTCTTGGATATGCTCGCGCCCCCCCATTAGTGAGCTCGCGCCCCCCAAGGGGGGCGCGCCCCACAGGTTGAGAATCACTGAGTTAACCCACGACAGAATTGAATTACTTCCAGGAACGGGTCTGTGAGGTGGAATTTTAAAGAAAGCGTGGAAGGCACGTTGCCCTCTGACCAGAGCATGATAGCAACTGACTAGAGGGGGAAACAAGCTTCTGGAATTCCCCCCCCAGTAGCACCACCAATCACCCTTCTATCTACCCAACTCACCGCTCGGGAGTTTTTCAAATAAGTAAGTTTCCCTGGCGCACCCTATAGATAAATCAAACTCTGTTATATATATATATATATATATATATATATATATATATATATATATATATATATATATATATATATATATATATATAATTCATTGAAAAGTTAATTAATGTACACCACAAGAAACATTAAGAAGCCTAACTTGATTCATAGAAGAATACCATTTTAGTATATCACATAAAAAGTATGATAATTTATCGAAAAATAGCTGTCCTTTTTACCGTTGAGAAACAATTCGTCAGTAATATTTTTCATTAATCAAATTCCTTATGAATACAAATATGTTATGAGTTTTTCAGTATTTTATCAGATGTTGATGAATATTGACTATGAAACTAAAAGGCTTTAAAATTGATTTCATTATTTAAGTAATCAAATCTGCGGCAATAAAATGTAATATTACAACTGGCAGTTTCTCAATAATGTACTATAAACAATAAAGTATGCTATCGAAAAATAATGTGGTTATTTAAATTTGCTAAATGTTTCTATCTATATTTTAAATTGAGAAATAGCGTGATTCTCTATAGCAGAAATTCAGAAATAATGTGTCTATCTATATTATAAATTGAGAGATAATGTTCCGATTTATATTATAAATTAAGAAATAATGCTCCAATATATATTATAAATTAATAAATAATGTCACTATATATATTATAAATTCAGAAATAATATATCTATTTAAATTCCTGAGTATTCCTGAGAAATAATATGCCTATCTAAATTTGCTAAATGTACATATCTATTATATAACTTGAGAAATAATGTGCCTATCTGTACCTGAAATTGAGAAATATTGTGCCTATCTGTACCTGAAATTCAGAAATAATGTGTCTATCTGTACCTGAAATTGAGAAATAATGTCCCTATTTATAGTATAAATTGAGAAATAATGTGACATTTTAAATTTGTAGGAGCTCAAATTACATTCATCGCATATATTACATTCACTTAAAAGCATTCTACCAAATGCTAATGAATACAAATTACTGCTTTATTGAATGGATCCCTTATTTAAGGATTAAAACCGATTGTATTAAAATGCAGAGTTGCAATGAAATAATGGAAAACTCTATTCAGTTTCATTTTTTGAGTCCGATTCCGAAAAGCAGTAGGATTTTCACATAAGTGATATCCATTATTTATTTGCCTGAAACGAAATGAATTATTGTGAAAGCCACCGAATAGCAATGAGAATAAATACTTTTAACTTATGAAACTCTTCTGGAGAAAATGCTTTTTGAACTGAAATATCCTTTCACAAAGAATCCTTTCTATTTATTTATTTATTTCTATCGGGAACAAATATTGTCTGAAGCGAAGTAGAACAGTTTATTTCCTTTGCCACAAAAATTATTTTGCTGCATCGGAATATGTTTTTTCCCCTTCTTTATTGAAGTTCTCTCTTGGTAGATAATCTAGTTAATATGATATTTAATGTCAGAATTTTTTGTTGCCCATCCATTTTCAGAAGTAGGTCTTCAAATAGAAAATCATTCCGAACTGTACAAGTTTTCACTATATATGTCCATTTTATTTATACAAATCGGTAAAAGAGAATATGTATTAGTGTTTCAATATATATAATAATTAGATCTCTAGGTACCGTTTCGTCAAGTTAAGGAATATAGATTTGATTTGTTCCTTATGCAATTGTAAGTCAAAAATTAACATATTTGTATTCGAAAGAAGATTATTTTGTTGAAACAATCAATATTAGCATTTAAGGAAATTGAAACTTTTCTAAAAATGTGTGAAATTTTTTATATATTTAATTTTATTATGCAGTAGCTAGTGTTTTTAGGTAAAAAGGTTTTCTGATGCCAATAGAGCAAGAGCTGTTAAGATGATCACTTTACAATTTCAGAATTAGTTTAGACTTTGACGGAAAATAGCTCTTTAATATCGAAGGCGGGCGATATTAATGAGCTATTTTAATTAATTGAATAATCTTTCTTCTAAAGAATTCTGCCTTTGTTTGCCAACAACAGCTACCAATCTTATTTTGTTCCCGCAAAATTACCATTTTCTTCCTATTACCAGTAAATTATAGAAGTGCAATTTATTCTTGAATCTGATAGGATTTTAATGTTTGTGTGTATTTTTGTCATATGTGATGTTTTTTTTCAAAGCACTTATGGTTTATGTGTTAATACATAAGACTTCATAAATCTAACTGAAGTGGCTGTAATTCCTAACAGCTACGACTTTTTCAAAATTCAAAATTTCTTTTAATTGAATTTTTCCTATTATTCTGCATTTTTTAGTGATAGTTTCAAACATTTTGTTATCTTTAGAATGATTAGGAAAGTAAATTTATGATTTATTTAAATTAAAAGTACACCTTTCGAATAGTTTCAAATCGAAACAGATTAATTATTAAAAAAAATATTGAAGATATGTCATTTTATCATAGCTTTTTTCGATTCACTGATATAAATTCAGAAGAAAATATTTGTTGAGGGAAAAAATGAAAAGATATGCAATTACCGTCTTTGTCAATGTTATCTAAAAACAACTGTTCAGTGAAATGTTAAATCTGAAGAAGAAAATCATAACTTGAAACTAAATATAAATGGACGTATGGCAATAGTAAATTTGCATTTTTTATTTTCTTAACAATTCATTAACTATTTCGATTAAGAGGTTGAAGTAAACGTGGTCATAATAATCTGATTAGGATTACGAAGGTCATTAAACACTAATATAAAATGTTCTTTTAGTAACTGCGATATATAACGAGGTATAGAAAAAATAAAATGGAATGAAAAAAATGGTTGAATATATGTATATGAAAACGCTTAAATTTGAAGACAATAATATAATTATTGTAAGACATTGGAGAAAAGATACTTTCTAAAAATTGCCAAAACGTAATCTGTTCCTGAGAACTAGGAAAAAAATATTTTTCAAAAAACCCTGCAAATTTCAAACGAAATTGCGATAATATATATATATATCAAAATGGTACAGTTATAGAAAAAAAGTAGTTTCAGTATATAAAGAAATGAAATTTATTTAAAGTAGAATCAAATATTCCATAGCTGTCACAGATGAAACAAATATTATTCATGTTGATTGAGGTATTAATTTTCTTTACATTACTTCTCTTACTTCTTCAAAGGATTTTTACCTCCAACCTAACTTGAATTCTATAGGTAATTATTTCTACCAATTTACTGCTCTACTTTTTTGCTAATTACTGCTACGAATAAAAATGTAGGTTTATGCTTAGCCGATCTACAGGAATGTTCATTTGACCTAGAGCTGTGAAATTTGACATTTATATACCATAAAGGAAGGAAATTGGTGCAATTTTTTAAAAAAAGAATCTGAATTTTAATCAATCAATAACTGGATTTAAGAGGATTTCTTTGGCATCTTTCCTTCAAATTAATCTTTAAATTATACCTATTAGATAATTGCGCATTTTCGTTTGAAATTTGTAGGCTTTTAAAAAAAAATTCCTAGTTCTCAGCAAAAGATTACATTTTGTCAGTTTTAAAAAATATCTTTTATCTACTGTCTAACAATAATTACGTTATTGCCTTGAACTTTAAGCGTTTTCATTTATTCTGCTGTAGGAAGCTAGGGTAAAAGGATTATTTTCGATGCCTGAAATTTAAAAGACGAATAGAAAAGTGAAATTTCAATACTTTGAAAATGAGAATACAGATGAATCAGACAATTATGTTTTAAGTAGCAGTATTTTGTTATAATACTGGTCTCCATTATGGTGATTTATACATAAAATGAAGAGAATAGAGGCAAATCTATTAAGAAACGTTTCTATAATATCGACAAATTGATGTTTCAAATGAATTGTTGGTGGAATCATGGACATAAAGTTATGTCTTAAAAAATTATTTGAAATTTAATACAAACAGTATCAAAAGGACACAAATGGACAGTAATTGATAAGGCATCTTCCAAAAATAATTTTTATACATTTATTTAAAAAAGGAGGAGCGTAAAAATATTTTATATAAAAAATAATTTCACCTTATAGAAAGTTCAATAAAATTAAAGAACTATATAAGTGAAGATGTAGATTCAAGTCAAAACTGAATTTCATTAATATATTTTACAAAATATCCACTATAATAAGAAATAAACTGAACTAGCAAAAATCTAAAAAAAAAAAAGAGAGAACCCACTCCATCTCTCATATATAGCAATAAAAATCGAAGTCTAGCTTCTTTTTCACAAAAGGAATCTCAATTCAATGTCAAATTTTAGCTGTGAATTCCCCCTTGACTGTTTTCACTTTTTTCAATTCTGATTGTTACTGTCCTTAGAAATGTCATCATACATTTCTGAAACTTTTTCAAGCTGACCTGATTTAGAAGTACCTGAATTTCACTCTCACCAAACTATTTTGCAGAATTTGGAAGGTAGGTATTATTAGTTTAATAAATATTGTATTGATATGTGTTCTTTTCTCTGATATACACCGATGGAAAAAAATCTCAACACCAAGAAAAAATTATTGTACAGTAATGAAATTTTAGGAATGTATTTGTCTAGGTAACATATTTAATTGATTAAAGTTTCAAGATCACAGGTAGAGCCATTGGCGAGAAGAGACATTTCAAATGTGAAATGTTGGTACATTAGTAACCGGTGTAACCGCCAGAATTTTGAATGCAAGCATGCAAACGTGCATGCATTGTGTCGTACAGGTGTCGGATATCAAATCGTGGGATGGAGTTCCATGCCTGTTGCACTTGGGCGGTCAATGCAGGGACGGTTAATGCTGGTTGTGGATGACGCTGGAGTTGTCGTCCAATGATGTCCCATACGTGCTCGATTGGAGAAAGATCTGGTGATCTAGCAGGCCAAGGCAACATGACGACACTCTGTACTGCATGTTGGGGTACAACAGCGGTATGAGGGCGAGCGTTATCCTGTTGGAAAACACCCCCTTTAATGCTGTTCATGAATGGCAGCACAACAGGTTCACCACTAGACTGACCTACAAATTTGCAGTCAGGGTGCGTGGGATAACCAAGAGAGTGCTCCTGCTGTCATACGAAATTGCTCCCCAAACCATAACTCCAGGAGTAGGCCCTGTGTGTCTAGGCCTCAGACAGATCACTAGCAGGCGTTCACCTGGCCTCCTTCTAACCAACAAACGGCTATCACTGCGAACAAGGCAGAACCGGCTTTCATCAGAAAACACAACAGATCTCCTCTCCGTCCTCCAATGAGCTCTAGCTTGACACCACTCACGTCGCAAACGGCAGTGGTTTGGAGTCAGTGGAATGCACTGTACAGGGCGTCTGGCTCGGAGCTGTCCTTGAGGTAACCGATTTGTAACAGTTCGTTGTCTCACTGTGGTGCCAACTGCAGCTAGAATTTCAGCTGCAGACGCAGTACGATTAGCCACAGCCATACGCCGACTACGACGGTCTTCCATCTCAGTAGTACCACGTGGATGCCCGGATCCTGGTCTTCTTGAGGCAGTACCTTCCCTTGACCACTGCCACCAATACTCATGCCCAATGGATACATTCCTGCCAAGCCTTTCAGCAATATCGCGGAAAGAAAACCGACCTTCTCGTTGCCCTACAACACGACCTCGTTCAAACTCAGTGAGCTGTTGATAAGGGCTTCTTCGTCTTCTCAGAGGCTTCCTTGACTAACATTAACCCACTACGTCAAATCTCAAATGTAAATAACGATCACGAACCTTACAGCGCTTATTTAAAGCAAAACTCATTTGCATGTTCATAGTGTCGCTACTAGCGCCACACACACGCGCGTAGCTCGAAATTTGAATCGACGTCATCTTTCAGATGTATAAACACGCCTACCAAATTTCGTTTATCTATCACAGATCTTTCCTAGTGTTGGGATTTTTTTTCCATTAGTGTATATTGAAGATATAAAGAATTTTCTCCCATAATAAGTATGATTTTTGGATCCAGACACTAATTTCTAATTTTTCTCTGAAAAAAAGCATGTATCTTCAATCTATATAAACAATAACTATGATGCGATAATTTTAAGATATATTAATTTTATATCATTTCAACATTGTTTTACAAATACTTTCTAAGCATTTATACATGAATATTAAATGATAAGAACTAGAATGTTTTTTGTACTATGTTTTTTATTTTACAATCCATGTTTTTTATTAATTGAGCGAGGCATCGAAAGAAAATGAAACATTATCCTGTATAAAGTAGATGGAACTCATTTGAAGTCTTCTGTACTTTTAAAATAGAACATGCCCTTTCATTTTCATTTTGATATCATAGTTAAAAAGTAATGTAAAATTTAAACCGATGCTTCAAAAATTTTAAATCAACAGTCATTATTGTCATTAAGACGACATGGTACCTCAAATTTTTTTCTTTAATTTTTTATGTTTAAAATTATATATCAATTTTTATATAAAATAATACTTTATAATTCGTCCGTGGTTTTTTAAAAATAATTAAATATTTTGTTTAAAAAGTTGTGATTTTTTAAAATTTTTAATTATTTTTTGATAAGATTTATCTCTAAAATTTTTTCTAGGTAGTTATTAATATACAACATAAAACTTAGTATGGATTTTTTCCTGCCAACAGTATTTAATTTTTTTATTGTAAAAATACAAAAAATCTGAAAAATACAGGAATTTTGACTTTGGACATTAAAAAAAATACTTCACACCTTAATTCAATTTCCATACTAAATTTTATGAAGCATTTATTTCTGAACATTCATAAAAAAATTTACATCCTTACTTTCATTTTTAAGAAAACCTTAGTCTTTCGAAATGTAGTATGTAAACAAAAAACGAACATGGAAAAAATAAACTTAAAATTTTTATTCACCAAAATCAAAGAATAAAATTTATCCAATTTGCCAATAAATTTCACGAAATTTGATTCAAGTTATTCTAAGTTATTTAAAGTCAAAAATGCAAGAACTTATGTAAACAAAATATTGTATTTGTATATTGAATATATATAACGAAAACCTAACAAAATATCAAAACAAAATATCTAACAAAAAATCTTATCATAATACCTAAAAAAATTAATTCACATATCAAAATTGATTAAATGTATATTTCTTCTATTATTGCTATTTCTATTATTCTGCTTGCTATTTCTATTATTCTGCTTGCTATTTCTATTATTCTGTTTGATCGATGCAGTTGTAACGTATAAGCATTTGCTCTAAATGAGTCTCACTGAAATTTTGTGTCTTAAACCAAATACATCGCGCTCTAATAGCTCATTTGATGAAAGCCCTTGGTAAATTGGCAATATTTTTGCAAACTGAGCTTCTTTTATAGCTCATTGGCAAATGGACGTGGCAACATTGTTTACTCTCCTGTCATGCATCAAAAATTCTTCAATAACTTAATAAAAAAATGAAGCTATGGCTCTGAAATTTTGCAGACCCATTTAGGATGACTCATCATTTGAGACAATGGAAAAAATTCGATGTTTTGATGATTTTTCGAGTACTCTGTCAAATCAAAATATGGCCTATTTTGTAATTCATAAAACTTTGCTATATAATTGAATACTGTTTTTTATACCTAATATTATTTAACTGTCACAGATATTTATCCTTTTAATTTTTGCCTGATCAGCTGGAATTGAGAAAACTGTTTGCGAACTTATCTTGAAGTAATTATTAAGGACAATAAGTAATTTCTGACTTAATATGTTTCTTCAACAGTTTTTTTCTTAACATTTATGAATGTATATTTCTGTCAAAAACATAAATCATAGACACTTTTCTTGCAATAATTCTAAGTGCGTATAGTTATTATAAAATTTTATATAAAATTTGAAGAATTATCAATGCAACACAGGCATTTAGATGAGAGTGGAACAAGATGGAGTTCCAATACGTCACTTATTAACCAACAGCATCTATCCTAATTATTCCATAAGAGATAGGCTAATTTTGATAAGAGAAAGAAAAATCTGAATTTTTTTGCGACCAATAGCGAATTTTTAGGATTTTTTTTTCGAAAATAGTTCTAAAACTTGATCTCATGTTCTTGACGATGAAAAAGACTTTCTACCCGCTTCTACCCAACTAACATAAAAAGAATCAGTAATTTAATGGAAGTGGAATTCTAGTGCTCGAAAGAGTCATGATGAATATCCTTGATACGAGTTATATATTCGAGTGTCTTTGATACGGCTTCTATGAACGTACAGCGCCGAAGAAATTAAATTCTTCAACATTAAGTTTATCATTTACGGGATGTCGGAAATAATTTTATTTTCATGAAAAAAGAGGGGACACCGCATTCTGTAGTTGATATTCTTGAGAATGGTAGTATTCTTCCATTGGATTATTTGATCACATTACTAGGGTACAACTTCATAAGGAATGTTTTTTATCCTGTAGAAAGAGTATTTACCTGATAATCTTGCAGGATGTCCTTGGATTTAGATTATTTTCTTTTCAGAAGAATAGAATTTGTTCCCGTAAGCTTTGATCAATGTCCGCATTTTCAGTAGAAATTTTCTTTCATTATTCATTATAACACACATTCATTATAAATTAGATGAATCTGGTATTAGTTGGAATATTTTTTCGATCATTATGGATATAATTTGAAAAGATGAAGAAAAATTATTGATTTTTGTTACATTATTTATTATTTGCAAGTTATATTATTAGCTTCTTCTATTAGGTAAATACAAAATTCTACCGCAATATTACATCTATCCTATTGATAACCTAAGTATTAGACATTTACTAGATTATGTTTGTATGTGAGTAAACTATAAATAATCATAAGAGTAATCAGTTAATCTATATTCAATTGCAGTAATATACTATAATTTTTTTAAAAAATATTCAGCGTTTTAAATCTGTAAATATAAGCAAAGACAAATATTTATGACAAAAACTGAAATTTACTTGAAGAAGTAAAGAATCACTTTTGTTAACTTATTGTTTACTTCAGCCATGAAGGCTGCTTGAAGATAAAAATTGTGCACAGAAAAAAATTACAAAGAAATTTAATCATTTAATATCAAAATCTTTTTTCACCACTCATGATGAAGTGATATAGTATAGACAAATGAGATTCAGCTTGAAAGCCATTAAATATTCATCAACATAGAACCGAGAAAATATTTAAGTAGATTGAAAAACAGTAAACTATAAACATAAGTAAATATTTGTGTTTGAAAACAAAATTTGCTACTTAATGTAAGCCATTGCGCGTTTGTTTCTTGACTCATTACTTCCTCGCATGAAAAGATAAAAAAAAAGGCAAATTAAAAATAACAAAGAGGAACGATCAATAAAAAATTAATCCATTCTTATTGTTAACGAAGTGAAAAGTTATGCATAAACAGCTTTTTGCGACAACACTATAAAATATTCACTATCAAACAATCAAGAAGATATTTAAATAAAGGTATGAATAACCAGTAAACATTACGCATAGACAAATATTTGTTTAAGAAATTAAAATTTGCTAACAAAAATAAACTATTGTTTTTATTTCTTCATTCATTGCCTTCTTACATTCAGAGTGCTATTTGAAGCGGAAGATAATTCGAATAAAAAGATATAAAGAGACTTGAACAATTAAAATTAAATACTTCTTTCCTATTGTTGATGTTACCCAAGTGATAAAGTACAGATAAACGGTTTTTAGTAACAACACCATAAAATATTCACTGGCAGACAACCGAGAAGACATTTAAATAAAGGTACAGATAAAAACCTCAATAAAGTTCACTGGTAGAAAGCATATATTCAGCGAATACGATCATTATGCTCCTCAGGAAACCCAATTCATTCAAAAGGCCCCCAGACGAACGACGTAGAATGCTCATTTCAATGCTGGGTGATTTTATGCTTCACAAGTTAACCTAAATGTAGTCTCGGGAGGCGCCTTTCTATCTGCATTCAAAAGGACAAGAAAAAGAAGAAAAGTGATCGTTAAGAAATGAATAATAAAAAGTCATTCAATTCCCTAAGAAAGTTTTCACCGAATCGACGCACAGTTGAATTCATACTCCTCTCTCATCAAATTGATCAATCCAGTCAGTGCGTAGGAGTACGGGGATGCTGTTAGGGAACCAAAATTACTCACTACTCGACATTAATAGTATCATAAAATCTAATATGAAACCGTTATGTGTTCAGATAAAGCGTTGAAATCAAACTGATTGCTGTCCATTTCAAGAATATTGCTTTGGGACTCAGAAAGTTGAGCCTGCGGGCTCTTAGGTATTTCTGCTAAATGTGTTACTGGTGAGAACTCCCGCCTTCCGATCATTTCGCAGTTCACAACCGGAATGTGACTGGATTTAACGCTTCTTTCTCAACTTTCCTTTTTGATTTAAATGTATTTGCAAATTGGTAAAATCACATCCCGTAAAAAGATATCAGTGGAGATTATTCAAATTTGATGGGAGATTTTTGTACCTTCTCATGAGAGACAAATAAAGGCGCTATTCATTTCATGAAATGTACTTTTTTCATTTTATAGGTGAATACTTCCTCTTATGGTTTTCATACCGGCATTTTTTACCATATTTGGAGAATCCGACTTATTTTTTTATTATTTCTAAGTGATATTATGATTATTCAAATTCTCAAGACAATTTACCAAAGAAAGTAAGGATATATATAGAGATAGATAGATAGATAGACAGATAGATAGATAGAGAGATAGAGAGAGAGAGAGAGAGAGAGAGAGATACACTGAAGTGACAAAAGTCATGGTATAGCAATATGCAAATGTACAGATGGCAGTAGTATCGCAGCGAAAAAGTATAAATGCGCAGATCGTTTTCCAGACCTTTCATTTGTGTTCAACTTATTCATGTGAACAGGTTTTTCGTGATTTATGGCGGCACGACGAGAATTAACAGACTTTGAACGTGGAATGTTAGTTGGAGCTAGACGCATGGGTCATTCCATTGCGGATATCGTTAGTGAATTCAACATTCCGAGATCCACAGTATCAAGAGTGTGCCGAGAGTATGAAATTTCAGGCATCCCATCCCATCATGGACAGCGCAGTGGGCGACCACCTGCATTTAACGACCTAGACCGCCGACGTCTGTGTAGAATGGTCAATGTTAATAGACACGCAACACTTCGTCAAATAACTGCAGGAATCAATGTGGGACGTACGAGGGAGGTGTCTGATAGGACTGTGCGGCGAAATTTGTCTTCCTTGCGCTATGACAGCAGAAGACCGACTCGAGTGCCTTTACTGACAGTACGATATCGCCTGCAGCGACTCTCCTGGGCTCGTGAGCATATCGACTGTTCCCTAGACCAGTGGAAAACCGTGGCGTGGTCAGATGAGTCACGATTTCAGTTGTTACGAGCTGATGGTAGAGTTCGAGTGTGGCGCAGACCCCACGAAGCCATGGACCCAAACTGTCAGCAAAGCACTGTTCAAGCTGGTGGTGGCTCCATAATGGTGTGGGCTGTTTTTACATGGCATGGACTCGGTCCTCTGGTGCAACTGAACCGATCATTGACTGGAAATGGTTATGTTCAGCTGCTTGCAGATCACTTGCAGCCATTCATGGACTTCACGTACCCACACAACGATGGGATTTTTATGGATGACAATGTGCCATGTCACCGGGCCAGAACTGCTCGCGATTGGTTTGAAGAACATTCCGGTCAATTCCAGCGCATGATCTGGCCACCTAGATCGCCCGATATGAATCCCATCGAGCATATATATATATATATAATGGAGTAAAAAATGCATTGTTTCGAAAACATTCATACAGTTCTTATAATATAATTTCAAATGCTCATTCTATATTGAAGCACTTTCTCAAATTAACATGGCAGATTAAGTCTTATTATTTCTACCTCTTTTATTTAAATAATTTTCTAAGTTTCTGTAGATATAATAAAATCTTATTTTTGAATATAAAAGGACATTTTTGGCAAAAGTTAATTTTTAATAACAATTCCAATTTGATATGAATTGTATTTGACTTGGTAAACGTCTTTAACTTTTTTCTCTTCTGTAAAAACATTTCCATGATACTGAGGTTTTATCAATTTTTAGCACTAAGAGGAAAAAAAAACAAGTGAATCAATTTTACCACCAGTAAGAATTTTTATCATGATCTCTCAATAATTCCTGGTTTAATATCATAAGCCCCTCTCAACATTAAAATCTTTACATTACGTCTCTACAATCTAAAAAATCCAAGCGTGAAAGATTTTCCTTATAAAAAGCTTAAATTTATGAATTTTTAGAACACCGAATTTGCCCACCGAAGTATATAAAGGACTTATAATTACATTAAACCAGTTTAAAAAATTCTCAGAACTGTACTTTGATTTCTTGAAAATAGCAAAACAACATTGTTTCTTATTAATTTTAATTCGACATATTAATGAGTAAAAATGAGTAAATGTCAATAATTTGAAGTGAAAACTTTTATATATCAATCATCAAGGACAGCGTATATTTTAATACATACAAGTACCAATCATCAAATAGCCATTGCTTTGCTATACAAGAGTCTCTATGTAAAGCATATAAAGACTTCAGCTACGAATTACTACGTATTAAAAAATAATTAAATTATGGATAATAAAACAAATTTCCTAGAAGAATGAAAAATTTCATAATGGATTGGATTAATGTATATTTCAGTCAGAAAGAAAGCAATGTATAACAGGAAATTTTACTCTGAATTTGTAATTTTAAAATTGTGAAATTGATAATAAATGTATGACCTTAAATAAATAAACTTCTTTCGATTAAACAAGCAACGATCTCAAGAAACTATCGGTAATTTTCATGTATAAATATCCTATTCGCTTGAAAGGATTGCATTCTGTAATAGAACTTCAATTAGTATAATACCAAATAAATTTATATAGTTGATGCTCAGTTTTGCTGATACTAATGCCTTCAGTAGAATATATCATGTATTCAAAAATATCAGAAGTTATCTCTTGGTTGATATTTAAAATTACTGGGAATTACCAAACTCTTGGTTTTCAAAAATATACTGTCATAAGATAGGCCTTTAAAACTGTTATCATGCCATAATTAATGTGATTATCTTCTAAAAATATGTTGATTGATTTTCAAAAATACGGAAAATTGTCATCCAACCATGTCATTAGCTATCTTCCTTTTCATACATGATACCACAGATTGATCAGACATATCAACATTATACCTCTAAATTGACTCTCTTTAATTTACCGTAAATCATTAAGAAACTTTGCGTATTAAATGACAGTTCTTGGATTAACTTTTAGCGAACAATTTTCCTTCTGTTGAATCAATCAAGTCCTTAACTAAATACCTTTTAATCCAGATTTCATTAAAATTTGATACCTCTGTTTATATATACTCAACAAGAGAAAGGTTGTCTACTTTTCTTAAGATTATTAATGATTGTAGTGAAATTATATTTCTATCTTTGTGATAAATAATATAAGGCATTATATTGTTATAAATTTATACAATAAATTTAACAATTTTAGCTCTATGAATTCAATTTTATGCCTTAATTTAATTTTTTCTATGGCTGTGTAATTCTTTAATAATCACTATTTAGAGATGATTTTGCAAATAAGTTCATATATTTTTCAAAGAAAATGAACATATACTACATGTTACACGATAAGAATACAATGTAATAAAAATCTGTAATCGTAAAAATAAACGTTCTGAACTGCGAAAAACGCTGAATGCAACAGAAAATGATTGTCAACCTGCAAAAGTTGCCTGATACTTAGCAGGAGGGTTATTATATTATGTTAAAAATATAATGTGTAACAATTCCTTTAAAGGCAGAAAACTTGAAATTTCAGTGGCTTTAATTATTTATACACATCTGGATATTTCAGTGTCCTTCTTAATATCAAAATTCCTATAAACGTGTTTCTCTTCTTTGGAATTCAGGATTTAAATAAAATACACTGCTTTGAAAAAAATTAAAAGAAAAGAAATACATTGAATCGATTTGCATTCAATGAGAATCATAAAATATTTTTGACAGGTAAAAAGCAGTAAAGCACAACTGCAAACCTTTTATCAGAGCTGTGTAAACTTTTATCGGTACGTGCTTTCTGACTAAATTCGTGGCAAAATTTTAGAGATATTGCTATGTAAATGTCAAAAAGAAAACGAAAACGAGAAATATTTCCATCTTTTAATATTCTTCATCTTGCCCCTGGTGAAATTCTTAACATCCTTGTGGATTCTCAATTCAGTAATTTTTTCAACATTCTTTCACAAATATATGTGCAGAAATAAACTTTCAATACAGTAAAAGAACAGAATACCGAAAAATAAAGAGCAATTTATGACAGTTGGGCTCCCACCCTTACAATTCGAAGAATTTTATGCACAAATATATATTCCAAAAGTACAAACGGTTGATATGAAATTGAAAAGTGCATGAAGTTTGAAAATCAGAATATTTTAATGTATTTACTTTTCTTTCATTTGACTTATGGATATCTGAATACAGATATAGCATGGAATACTGAATAAAAGATTTAAAAAAAGTGACTTTTAAGAGCAAAAGATTTTCAAAATAATATAAAAATAAATGCAAATACATTTTTACATATCTTAGCAGATTCTAATCTGTACTAAATTTTAGTAATTTGTAATAAATAAACAGTTCCTTTTATTCTTACTTTCCTGGCAGTTAATGAAAAGAGAGACAATTTCTTTCATATTCAAATCATACTGATTTATTACAATCCTTCATAAATGTGAATGGTTTCAATATTCTTTGATAAAGCTGCAAGAATGTTGAATCAGTTAATTTAATTCATTGCTTATTTAGCTGGGTTTTGTTACCTATTCCGAAATGCTATTCACACATCCTTATATTAATCTTATAATCGTGGGGCGAGAAATAAAGCCTATTAAAAGTTTAACAAAAAAGACTCTTCTTAAATGAATCCCATAAATTTACATTAACAAACCCCTGAGATGACGGGTTTGATTGCCATGTAGATAAAATTTTATTAATAAATTCACAATAAAAGCTACATTCTTGATTCAATAAACATTTTTCAAATTAAATAGTGAGAGAGGAAAAGAAAAGTTACATTCCAAATTGATTATCAATCAGAATATATATAGGCAGATTATATTAGTGACCAAAAAGTATTCATTTAATTTCACTATGTAATTCTTATTGCAAAAAAAGAACATTAAGTGATGTGATATTTATGATCCGTTTAGAACATTTATTTGTCAATGACATGATAAAGCCATTACTGCATTCATTAAATCTGCTTTTCATTGATTTTATTAGAGTGTGTATTACCCGATTCCACGTTAATTTATAAAACTAAATAAATCAATTTGAATAAACGGAGATCAATACTAGGAAATTACTACGATTAAAGGAAAACTTAATAAGGAATTGTATGTTCAATGGCTTTGAAAAGAGGACCTATTGAACCAAAAGGGGATGATAGTGGATTAAAAAAATTCTCCATAGTATTTCAGATATATTTGAAAATCAGTAGGATTTGCCGCAACGAAAGTTTCACACTTCTTCCTAATAAAGTGTTATTATCTTAGAGACCTAAGATACTTATTTAAATGCACTGTATAAGACTTATTACAAAAAGTAAAGAACGTTAATTTAAACAAGGCGCCGAGATAAAAGTATTATTTCCCTTTTAAACTTTTTTTTAATCCAAAGATTTTATTAGATTTTTGGTTAGCTAGATTCAAGTTAATGTGAAGAACAAAATAATTTAATTTCAATAAATGAAAAAAATACAATGCAATAACAATTTTAGGGAAACGAAATTAGTAATTTTCCTACGGTACTATAGAGAGGACATGTTTAAACAAAAGGCGGTATTAGTGGTATTAGACAGTGGAACGCTAAGGATTAAATAAAACTCTCTACAGTATTTCATATTGTTTGTGAAAAGATTTTACTGAAGCAATATTACAGTAAGAATAAGTGAAATCTAATTATCATTAATTGAATTGAAAATCAACCGGAGTTGTCTCCCTAAAACTTTGTCATATTCTTTCAAATAAAGGTATTACTACAGCTACTCCCAGCATAAAATTGTTCACCTTGGACAAGGCCATAAACCCCGGAAGCGTTAAGATATTTATCTTCATACAATACATGGGCCTATTCTAAAATACTAAAGACAATCAATATCAATGTGTTATTAACCAAATGGTATTTACTAACAGTTAAGAAAGCGCCTATTAGGTTAAGACATTAACTTGTATAAGGTAAATATACAATCAGAAAATCTAATATGTATTTTGGACGATTTTTTTTCCAATAAATTGAAGCAAAACTTTAGCTCTAAACTTAATTGAAATCATATAACAAATTTCATTCATGCAAATCATCGAGTCTTTAAGTTATCACGGTTACATATATGTGAACAAAACAATAAATGGTATACCTTAAAGTGATTTAATATTACACTTTTGATATTAAAGCTATGAAGAAAATTCCATTCTCCTAAATTGATAGCTTTTGAACTATCATGCAACAGTACAGAATGACAAAATATCAACTCCTTGAAGGGATTAGATTTTACATTTGATGCAGATTTACACTTTAAATATTTGTAATAAATTTAATAATCTATCTATTTCTTTGTGGTTTGCAGTCAAGAGGTTTACTTGTACTCTATCGGCAGGACAGAGACTTTTTAGAATGGATTTTGTTTAAAATTTGATATAAATTAATCAGATTTAAGTTAATACCATGTAACAAATTTCATCAGTCAAACTCAAGGTTTTTTTGAGTTATCGTGTTCACTACCAGACAAATAGACAGACAATAGAAATTCCAAAAATATGTTTTTCAAATTTAGAAAAGTCTAAATTATAGAAATACTAAAAAATCTGAATTTTAATTTTTCACAACTATAATACTATTTATTTGCTTTCTTTGTGTATGAGAAATTAAAAATTATATTATATTTCCATTATCTTTTGTTTATTAATTTTTCACCGCGTAATTTTTTATTTATTTGCAGTCTAAAGGCGAAAGACTTTTTCTGGTAAAACTTCTCTCTTGAATATATGTATTTGTTTTTAAACTTATTATATCCCAGGACAAAATACATGAATTGAAATTATAATAGTGGCAGCCTTATAATGATAATTGAAAAATACAATAAAATGGCACATTCTTCTCTGGAGTGGCCATTTCAACAAGTAAGTTAAAAACATTACAATCACAATAATTTAATAAAACATTCCAGGGATTTCTAAAGTATACGCAGCTAGATGAGGGCAATAAAAAATTATTATTTCTGATGCTCTAAACTTGCAACAGTGGCGTAAACAATTTATACATAAAATGTATTAATATATTGAAGGATTACACACGTTCCAATCTAGTATCAAAATTTTATTGACAGTAATTATATGATTACCACTTTCAATTTTATTCATCTTAATTTATCATGAGTTTATTTGAGAATTTCTCACTTTCAACTGACTTTTGTAGCGAAAAACTTCGAATAAAATTTAGAATACATATAACTATCAATATATTGTTCTGCCTTATCTAACAAATCAAAAGTTATTCTTAAAATTCCTGTCAGTTTTTAATCAGCGCATGAACCCCATTAGAGAAATTTGATGTCAAACTGTCGCCATTTTGTTATTTTTAATTTTTTTAAATATATTTTCAAGATGAAAGAAATAATCGGAAAATAAGATTTATTTTTTGATATTTTAATTAATTTCAAAATTCTTTAAACGTGTATCAATAAAATTATTTTAAATGACACTTCACAGATTCGGCTTTTTTTCTAAAAAGTACCATTTTAAAATTTTAATTTTACTTCTAAGTTCTTATAACGTTGATGTTTCCTGCTTATTTTAATAGAAATCTATTGAAATCTTTGCTTTAAGTGTATGATTAACTATATGAAAGCTCCATATTCTTCAATGATACAGAAACCTAGTTAAATATGTTTTAGCTTTATTGTAGAATATACAACCAAATGAAACTAGGTTTATGATGAAAATCTTTCAGTAGTAAAAAAGAAACATTGTCATCTGAGATTGAGGTAACAAGAATTAATTTTCTAATTTAGAGATTGATCTCGAAAATAATGTCATCTGCAAGCGAGTGGAAAATCACCAATATGATATAAAATGGTCTTCATCATTAAGAAATATCATGGGTTTTCTTTCTGAAATTCAAAACTTGAAATCCATAAAAAAGCTGCCATTTTGGTGAAACATGAAAACCCCCATAAAAAAAAGTGTCAAATTTAGATATAGATCTCCCAGAATGGGCCTGAAGTTTTATTTTTTATTTTTCGTTAAAACGATAAAAAATTTTAATAAAAAAGGAATGGAATTCAAATATTTGATTTCTACAATAAAAAAGTAAATATAAAATGTCAATTAAAGACAAACATTACATCTGATTCAAGTAAAAGTACAATATCCCAGAATAGCTAGAAAATTTACCGTTTTTCCATAAAACAGGGGTCGATTTTTCCCTTTTTTTTTATCTTCACTTTACTTTTTTACTACACCTCTACTTTAGATTTATGTTAACACATTTCTTGCAACAGTATAAATACAGTTTATTTTAAAATTGAGAGGATTTCACAAGACCTATCATAATTATTTTACTAAATTAATCTTATTTTTGAAGTATCAGAACTAAATTAAATAAAACCTAAAATTAAAAAGAATTTTACTAAAAAGGTTTGCATATAGTATTCAATTTTCAAACATATTGTCTATTTAATGATTATTAAAAAATAAATATTTATTCCCGGATTGCTGCAGTTGCAAATATGAAAGGATGCTTCGTTTCAAAATTTGATTTTTTTCCAATCAGTTTTGATGTAAGGACCTCATTCAACTCATCAATTCATTTTCTTGTTTATCTCTTTCATTTAGTTTGCTACGAAAGGATGCTCCGTTATTATTGTAGACTGTCAGTAACATTCATGTTGTTTTCTGCATCAAAATAAACTTAAAGAGTTTTGAATAGTCTATTTGCTCTTATCTGCTTTTCGAGCATTTTGTCTCCTTTCGTTTGTCAGATATTTAAATGTTTTTCCTGAATCTAACAGACTTGAACAAAAAAAATTATGGATATACCATAAAAGCTTTCCTTGATAAAATTGTTTCAACAATAGCATGTAACTTATTTTCTAAGTATTTATATTCTTCATGTTAAAAAATTAATTAAGGATAATTTATATTAAACCATGAGGTAGCATAAAATTACATAATAAATTTATGGAATTATTTTTAAACATTGGAAGCTATTCACCTCTTTCTATAGCATGGCACATCTTAGATGTGTTTTTAGTTTGTGAATAACACAATGAAATCAACTTCTGAGAAATATCAATTGTATTTTATTCAAAAACTGATAAACCCTGATTACTTTATAAGCATTTTTTTATTGGACCATTAATGGGAGTAGATTCAGGAATAGGAAGATACATCCAAATTTGAAATATATTTTTTGTATCTTTACAAGGATTCTTAACATAAAAGAAGAATAGGAATAAATGAAACAGTTAATAACCGACCTTTAGTTTGACAAAAATAAATAATTTTTTGACAATCCAGGAATTTTAAATTTTAGATGAGAAATATATAATTTTTTACTAATAATTATCATCCTAAAATTATCTTTTTTGGTATTTGAATACAAAAATGTGTTTCCTATTAATGATTGTTTCTAATTAAATATAATCGTTCTTGGTAAAAGCATTCATGATTAGGTTCACTCCATGATACCGAAATATTTCTCAATTTGACAAAACCTTTTTTTGGTAAATGTATATGATCAAAGCTACAACTTTTAATCTATTTCAAATTTAAAAATTCAAAGAAAGATTTGCAACTTTAAGTCTAGAGTTGTACTTCTTGTAACTCACATTACCCTGCAGTATACAATCCTATCTATCCTATTAAGTGAATAAAATGTGTAATACGTTTGAATAAGAATGTAAAATCATGAATATGCTTTCATTTTGGATCGGAATTTCTACGTCTCAAACAAACAATGGTATTATGATAATGAATCTATGAAATAAGGAATTCTTCAATTATCTCATGCCAGTAATTTACAATCCTAATGTCGGTGATTTTATAAGTAATGATTAAATTGTTGGTATATCTAGAGAATAAATTTATTTTGAAATGTTGAGGTTCTACTCTTTTTTATGATGAACTTACTCTGAAATCTCTCATGGGATTTTCGAGATAAAATACTTTAGCTTTTTCATTAAGAATCCTGAAATCAATCTCAGATGAAAGGCTTGACCTTTCCACTAGTATTTAAGAATTACTTTTGCACCACTAAATGCGTTGACTCAATCTCAATTTCACTGTAAAACAAGATGTAGTTATGTGGATTGGATTGCATATATCTTGAATAAAATATTAGTAGTTTTCAATCTTAATGATTTTTCGATATTTATTTTATTAAAATCTACTATTTTATCTAATACTAATCTAAAACTTACTAATCCAAAAATTAAACCAGCACGTTTGCAAATTTTTTGCAGTATAACTTGAGACTTATTCAGAGTATCAAAATCTTCGATTTAAATGTGAAGTACTAACTGTGATGAGCTGCGTCTTAACTAGCATAAATAATTTAAGAAAATATTCTCATTCTGCTTCCTGATATTCTCACAATATGGGGAGAGAGATGTATTTAGCTTCAAGATTAATTAAGATGATAAATTATGTCTTTTGTAGAACTTTCATTTCCCCGATCGCATCCAAAATTGGATTCAGGTGTGCAATTTTGATAGAAAAGAGAACATAATAAAATGTTGTTTATCTATCTTATAACTTTTTTGAGTCATCATCTTCCCTCATGGAAAACTATCAGATAGTCAATCAAATTAATTATGTGAAGTCCGAATGCCACATCTATATATGTACAGATTTCGATACATGTCTGTAACAGCACGCCTTTGGCAACCATTCTGCAGCAAATTATCGTGGGCATAAGTTATATATATATATATATATATATATATATATATATATATATATATATTGATTTTAACATTACCCAAAGTACGTGACTGAATATTTTGACAGATGAGTTTGAATTTCATAACATTGAAAAA
Source organism: Argiope trifasciata (assembly GCA_026543055.1). Classification (NCBI taxonomy): domain Eukaryota; kingdom Metazoa; phylum Arthropoda; class Arachnida; order Araneae; family Araneidae; genus Argiope; species Argiope trifasciata. The sequence continues at coordinate 5,723,338 of JAPMOQ010033694.1, forward strand.
ACAATTGAAGTGAGCACTGCTCTTTTTCAAAACAAAACAAAATCTAACTTTAAAAGCATCGTGGCATTGTAAATGAAGAATTTATTTCAAGTAAAGACAAATTTTTATAGAAAGGAGTTCTATATCAGTGAAGAAAATAATTTTTTGAGTTTTAAGTTATATTCATTACTTACAATGTTTTTAAGTTTTACAATGTAAAAATCCTTAGGGAAATTAAAAATTTTGGAAATCGTCTACCATCAGTAGGTACATATTCGCGAATACCCATAGATATGTTTAGGCCTATTTTCACTCTCGATTATTAAACTTTCCGATTAAAGTTTGTTTAAAGTTTTAAAGTCTTCTGGCAATGAGTGGTTAATAGAGCGAACATCATTTAAGATATAGTAATTTTATTTAATAAGCGAAATGTTGAATTAAGTACAGATATAAAAACGCTGAATAAAGCAGTCTGCTGACACTTTTGTACATCGATATGTTTCTATTCCACTGCTATTTATTATTAACAAATGATAAGAGTGATTTCTTCTTCAAAGACGTTATATTATATATATATATATATTAATGACCTCGTAAAATTTCCACCATCCATTATTTTTGGACTTTTGTTTCATCTGTTGTCATATGAGGTGAATGGGTAGAATAAATTTTTTAAACCAATATTTGAAAAAAAAAAAATCGAAAATATAAGAGTCAAAGCCATACATTAAATCTCATCCATCTAACTCGTTTTGTATTTGTGTGATCATGACTGAAAAACATTATCTGGGAGTCCAGGATTCGAGTTCCGGTTCGGGCATGTTTGTTATTCTGTGTTCTATCTGAATGTGAATGTGCCCTGGTGAAGTGAGGTAGTGAATGTGAAGCATGAAGTAGCTAAAATATACCTGAATCGTAAGGCCCTGGTTCGCGCTATCGAAAAAACTAGGGACGCTTATTTAGGCTTAAATCGCTGACAGCTTTCTGTCAGCGAGCTTGTAAAGTGCCATAACTAACAACAACAACGACAGAAAAAATTATACATATATTTTACATATACATTTCTGAAACTTCTAAATCTTCAAGTTCATTAAAATATGGATAATTTTTGCGAGCTGAAACTCTTTTTCTTTAAAAAAATAGAAGTTATTCGAATAAATGAAACGCAACATTAAATTCCTTTACTTATAAAACTTATAAGAAATTGTTATATAACTTTTTGAAGGTATTATTTAAATGACATCTATTGCTCCTAGTAAGACGTTAAATCTGATTCGAGTTAGTTAAATGATTATACTATATGTAAAATCTTACATAGCAATCATTTTGAGATTTGTTTTTCGTTATTTTCCCGATAAAGGATTCGAATAGGTCGAATGAATTTTAATGAAACCAAAATGGGCAAATAATAATAATTTTTAAAGTCATGTACCAAATTTCATAGATCTGACTTGTTTTTGTTTTTATATCATCTTGACCAAAAACAATCTCAGAATTGTCTGAATCTTGGAAATTCTTCAAAATTTGGCTAATTCTTCAGAAATGCAGTTCATTCTCTTTCAGAAAATAGAAATAATTCGAATGAATATAACACAAAAACAAATTCCTTTAACTATAAAATGTATAAGAAATGGTTGCATAACATTCTGTAGTTATTCTTTAAGTTTTCATCTTTTGCCCTTAGTAAGACATCACATCTGGCTCAATCTACTTTTGGAGCAAAAGAAACAGAAGATCCAAGTTCAATCATACAAAGAAATATACCAAGTACTCTTTTCTTTGTTCAGAAACTCGAATTACATTGCAATGTTCATAAATTAAGTGGCAGAGGGGAGACATTTTTCCAACGACAGCTGTCAGGACTTACTTCCGAAATAATATGTAAAGTAGAGACATATAAGAGATATCATCAAAAGGGTAGAAAGAAAAGAATAATCTGAAACAATTTTTCATCCGCTTGACAGAAGATATAAAAATCATTTCAGAAGAAATGTTTTCGTGAAAACTAATTTCCTTTAAAATTAAATTTCTTAAGAATGAAAAGGATTTCAATGTTGACATATTTTCTCGAAAAGAATGAGGTGAAATACTTTTATCAACCAGTTTCAAATTATATTTAGTAGATAAATTATTAAAGCATGTAAGTGGATTCTTCATCTTTTTTTAGATGAAGTATATTTTGAAAGATTATTTTAATATACTTCTATAATAAGAAAATTTTCATTTGTGAAGAAGAACTACTCTTGCGAAAACATCGATGTCTAAGTAGTGCAAAAATGGAAATTAACTTTTGGTTCATAAGTAGCGTTTATTTTATTAGATAAATTGAAAATATAATTTTTAGAGAATATTATCGAGTTAATACATTTACAAGTACTTTCTTCATTCATATTATGAATGGAAATTTTACTTTTTTATATTCTTTAAATATTTCAAATTAATGATTCATTAATAATTCATCATTTCTAATAATTTCTGATGTGCTTTTTTTATTTTCAAGTAAATGAGTTTTTATCAAGCGTTTTATTCCATGTCTAACAAAAATAACTAACGTATCATAAAATATATGAAAATCATTTTCTTGAATAGCGGATATGTTTATATGTTATCTATTAATTTGAGGTTTCATTAATAATATAAAGGAATAATTGGTTACAATTTCTAATTTGACTCTCCATTCTTGACGTATTCCAAATATCAGTGAAGAATAAGGATAAAGCCTCCCTCTTGAAGAAAGCTATTAAAGTGATCTTCATATTTATGAAATTAAAACAAGATAATAGTACCTGAGAGAGACATAGCTTTTCCCCAAGTTCTCAGGACTCAGAAGGAATGTTCCATATTCATTTTCAGCAGTATTTATGTACTGCAAGCAACGAAATATACTAGAAAGTGAGGGTTTTGACAAAATGAAAAATAAATGTTTTTTGGTCTGTAATAATCCATGGTTTTTATTTCAAAAAGCATAATTTTTTTAGCTCAATGAGATGCAAATGATGAGAAGATTTCGGAAAAATTATTTTAAATTCGACAAATTGTGATCGTATTATAGGCATTTTAAATATACGTTTGATTTCTACATTTCAAACTTAATTAATGGCCATTTCGTCTTTCAATAATAATGAAACAAATGCATATTGATGCATTGGTTTCATTTAAACTTGTATATCGCGCGGACCAAAGATTTATTTCATCAACTTTCCGATTCCATTTAGAATAAATTTTCATACATTGAATTCTAAATTGATTAAAAGTCGCCCAACAGAAATATCAAAATAATATTTAACTCCTTTTAAATTGAATACTTTTTTTTGAGTAAAAATTGCTCTCTGAAATGTTTTGATCATTTCTATTAATGCAGATGTGATCTAAAGAATACAGGACAAAACAATCATGATTACAGACAAAAGAACTCTGCAATTTTAAGTATGATTTTTTAAAAAGTTTGATGTGAAAACAAGCGCGTAGAATAAATTTAGCGGTTTGTTCTGTCTATCAATATAAAAATTAGAAATATCACAAGACGTCTTGGAACATCCATTGGCTTACATTGACTGATTGTCTTACATTGAAGTAGTATTCTAGTATTCATTTCTAATTGCATGAATTGCTTACATATAAAATATTTGTAACCAAGCAAGTCAAATAAAAAAGTAAGAAGGCAGAGGAAATTTTATTTTTAATGTTTTCTCACAAAAATATATTTATATACAACTAAAATATTATTCTGAAATGTATTATTCAATAAAATGAATATCCGTAGGATAAGAGAAAAATTAAAATTTAATGACTGATTATAACGATTTCGTTTAAACATGGACGAAACAACGTGTATGCATTTCACGTTTCGACTTTTTTAGATTGTTAAAAGTGAGTTTCATTTCAGAAAAACTTAACATTCTTATAAAAATTTACTGAGTATGCATGCAAATATATTTTTTTTTAATTAACATTTCATTGTAACTATAAAATCATATACAATTTGGTTCCAAACTTTAAGCGACATCATTCCTTTACAAGGTCTTATATTTTAGACATTTAATTTCTATTTAACCGCTCTTATTTTTATGCTTGAATTGATTAGGTGATCTAGATTAACCAAGGAATTCTCTTTCACGGATAGAAAACATATTCTAAATTTTTATTACAAGCAATACATTATTCCCACTCTTAAAATAATTTTAAATCAAAATAAAAGAACATAGAGCTGAATTAAAGTCGATTCTTCATAAGGAAAATTTCAATAAATTTAATTATAAATGGTTTTTAATCAAGTTTTAATGTATTTTTGACTAAATTTAATTGAAATCTATAATCTTATATTGTATTTTGTTGAAATAAGGGATTCTGAAACAATTTTTGAATTTTTACTTCGTGTATATTTGTGAATGGGAAAGGTTGGAATTGAATACACATTCAGAGTTTCTAAAGGAAATCTAATTTTGTAAGAAATATATTATAACATGAACTTAGTTTTCAAATCTTTAATTTCTAAAAAAATCAGCTTTCAGCTTTCACTGTTTGGAAGATTCTGATGATCTTCTAAAAATAATGATTCATATAAAATATAGAAAAAGGAATAACAAAACCCATATTTATCTCTTTTTCTATGAAGCATTTAAGGATTCTGAATTTATATTTTATCAATTATTTGCTTATTCTTTGGCTCTTTTCAATAACTCATATATCTCATCGAAGTCGTATACTTTTGGTTATATTCTGGAATATCTTATTTTAAATTTTATTAAATTCGGTCTCTTTAGTTAAAAGCAAAATAATATCAAAGAAACATATATTGATCCACAATTATACCCTTCGAAAAAGTATTTGGGGTCTTAACGGAATATGAACATGAATTTCAATTTATGCATGAATTTTTAAAAAATGCAAAACAATTTTTTTGTGATTTATGACTTTTTAATGAAATTGCAAGCATTAAATTGCCAGCATTCAAATAATTTCAAAACATTATTGCTCCCAGGTCCTTAGAACATAACCACAAGACGTACAAAATGATTGTTCAGATTTATTGAAAATGTCAAACGAAATTTTTTTTACCCTATCAAGAACAAACTGCACCCCATATTTCAAACTGAAATCTAATTTACTTTCGAACTCGTAAAAAAGACATTGTTTTGGTTAATGAAGCAATGCACTCGAATAAACTTTTTTCCATAAAAACTCAAAAATAATCAATTGATACGTTTCTTAATAGCCAGTTCTGTTCTAAATAACGATTTTAGTTGAGGCATTCATAAACAAAAAATGAAGAATGTGAACAGTAATATTTCGGTTGTGGGAAACATACATCACCCATTTTATCTCTTCTACCTTTCCACGACGCATTTTCCCATGCTATTTTCTTTTAAGAAACTATTCTTTTGAATACTTTAAATCTCTCCATTTTTTCCGACTTTGAGAAAGATATTTTCCCGAGATCATCTCTTAAATTAATGAAATCACAATAACTGTGTTTTTGTCGAAAATTTTACAGTATTTTTGCGTTTCATCTCGTTTTATAACCTCCAGTTAGCAAATGTTTCGGAATGCCTGTTTGTACCCTAAAAATCTAGAGCATTCGTTAAAAAACGGCACAAAGTAAAATATTGCCCTACCGCAATGTAATGATAGATGGTTGCTTTCCCACGATATCTAGCAAAAGTTAGTAGAATAAATCAAGTGAGTTGCCATTAATCATGAGATAGAAATCATGCCTCTGTCTATGACGCTAAAAGAAAGGGGTCTCTTTTTTATTTGGATTTTTTTTCTTCTGAAAATAAAGGATGTTTTTTTTTTGTTTTGGTCGGGTAAAACAGTTCATTCTTTGTTTTCTTGACAATATAGTGAAAATACTCAAAGCGTTTTTTTATACAACTGTCCTCTTCATTCACTATTCTATTGATCAAAATGATTAATATCATAATGATCATAATTGATCAATATAAACTTACAAACACTTTTAAATCTGTAAAAATATTGGAAACGGTTGAGCCAAGAATATTCTACTTTATTGAGTCGAATGATTTATTTAATTCTTTTTGTATTTTGAGAGTGAAAATGAATGAAACAAATTTTTCGTTTTCTATCTCGCAACCGTCATCATTTAAATTAATGATGGTTTCATTACTTTCATTTATTTTAGAATTATGCCATTTAAATTTCTTTTCATATTAAGTTACTTCTGTTTATTTTGAATATTTAAATGATTGTGAATACGCAGTTATTTTACTTATATCGAAAATAAGAGCTCTTGAAATAAATTAGACTAATAAATGATATCAATGTGATAATGCTATTGGAATTATGAAAGGCAAAAACTTTCTTTTGATATTTCTACATGTAAAATAATAATAATAGCATTGTATCAGTTGATTCTAAGATGTTTTTTCCATCTTATCAATACTATTTTAAGAAAATATTGATTTTTTGTAACATTTCATCTTTTTAAAAATCTATTATCCTTCATAACTTAAAGTTTCAATTTTGCTTTCTTTTCGATCCAGTGCTTTTGAATCTCGAATTAAAGGCATTATAGGAACTACTTAAAGACTTACATAGGCCGTCGTCTTGACATAGGGTTAGCGCATCTTCCCCGTGATCTGGAAGTTCCGGTTCGAATTCCGGTTAAGGCATTTTTATTCTTCTGTATTCTACCTATGAGGTGTATGAATGTACCCTTCTCTATAAAGGGGCTGTGCAAGCGAATGTGATGCATTAAGTAGCCAAGTCTTATTCTTGACGTTAATTGACTCTACTGAAAAAACAAGAGACTTTCACTCAGCTTAAAACGCTAACAGATCTGTCAGCAGCCTTGTGCCATAAGTAAGAACAAAAAATTAATTAAAATTTATATTTATACTTCAAGAAAAATAATACAATGCTTTAATTTATGTTATTGCACATTTAAATGAAAATTAAGATTTATTAAGAAAAAATTAAGAAATTAATTAAAATTAAGAAATTCAAGTGACCAACATTTTAGTGTTTATTCACGAACTGAAAGAATAAGGTTTTATATATATTGCTAATTAAACCTGTAAAATTCAGATTCGAATTCGAAATTTGACACTGTGATCTGAAAAATTTAAATTATTATGAATTAATGATTAAGCCACTACTTAGCAAAACCGATTAAAAAAAGACCAAAACTTTTAGGTACAATTTTTGACAGTATATATTTGGTTTTAAAGTACGATAATCCTTTCTTGATTAAAAAGCAGCTTTAGATTAATTTTTTAACAGACTGTAAAGAGAGAAAAACCATTTCACATTTAATTACTTTTTTTGACAAGGTAGTTTTTTTTTTGACTTTGATAATTACAAAAAGGCAGCATAAATCAATTAACAGCAACTACTTTAAGAAAAACATGCAACAATAAATATACAGTTTTTAATTAGGCTGAGAACTGAATTAAAGTTTCTCATTAAATTACATATTAAATAATGTTTCACAAATATTTTTTGGTCTCTAGAAATTTAATACATATATGTATGAAACTAATATTTATCTATAATCTTATGTTATTTAAAGCTCGGTTTGCTGAATCATGAATGCAATTTCTGTGTATCATTCTTTTGTACAAATCATTTGAAAAATATATTGAAAATGAATATTCATTTAAAATATATAATAAAAATTTCTCACTGTCGTATTGGGTTCAAAACCATGTATTACAAGTTGGGATGCTTGTTTTAATCTTATATCTGTACATACGTTCAGCCGATAGCACTGTGTCTCTAATGGACAGAGTTGCCAATATAATTGTGAAATTGCATGACATCTGCAGCAAAATTACGTTAAATGTTACAGCATTAGTTGTGGTCAGTCTGAAGACATTAATGGCTATGCATTAGGTATGCTTTGCGGCAATTAACATTGGTAATGGAATTGGGTGAGAATCTACAACCTATCTATCTGACAAAGTGATATATTTGGTTGAAATTTTCACAATCTGCGTATAATTTCCCTTCCCATTTTTTCAAACGATAAACCGTACTTTTCTCTGTTTTAACTCTCTTGTATACAATATATGCTCAAAAAGTATCGTAAACGTTGAAAAAATTGACCTCGTTATTTTGACGGATCTCCCTATTTCAGATCTCCATGAGTTCCAACAACACATATTTTTGGGGAATTATGATTTCCTGTGAACCCGCTAAAATTTCTTTGAATTAGAGAGGTGGAATTTTTTATTTGGCCATGATACCAAATTAGGAAAATTCTGTCAATTTTTTTTATACGAAAGAAAAAAAAATGAATCTCATAACCACGAAATTCAAATATTTAGGTATATAAAATTTGGTACACAATTTTATAATCTAAGGTATAGATTTATATAAGACTTTAAGTCAAATTCATCATATCATTTTTGGTACACATATTTAACAGACCTTGAATCAAACTCATCATATCATGTAAGGTATATGATCAAATCCATCAAAGGGTCAACCATCTATTTGTCTGTGTATTTGCAAATATATAAATGTATTAACTCAAAAACCAATGAAAATTATTTCACAATTTGGTAATTAAAATTGTAGTTTTACATTGAATTTCACTATAAATCGGTCGAAAAAAAAATCAAATATGTACTCGTTTCGTTCTGCATACTTTAAAGAATAAATCTCTCACTTTCAAAACTCTGAAAATAGAACTCTGTACCCTCGTAGCATTTTTTTGATGACTCCATTGATGATTTAGACTAATGCATCATATTTATATGGTCTTGAAGAAACTGAATTAAGATTTATCTGTCCATGTTCTCAGATAAATGTGATATCTCGTTTACTGATGCAAAGGCAGTTTCAGGCATCTATAGAATTAAAGGTTTTCAAGAATATCCTTTGCGCGAGTGTCATAGCTTCTAAATTTCTCTCATCATCGGATGAGCTCACCACACAACAAAACGAAGAGACCATAATCAATTTAAATAGAAAATAACCTTTTTTGGTCTCTTAAAATTGATTGTTTAATTACATGTGTCACCTCATACAATTTCTTAATATTTTGTTGAAAGAAACATGTACAGTGCTGAATTTTGGAATGAACGCCGATTATAACAGCAGCTCACGTGAGTTAATAACACAAAGATCAATACAACTATTATTATTTGGGATTATAGCAGATGTTATCCTTCATATGCATTGGTAATACAAATTAAGCTGACCAAAGATATCTTTCTCAGATATTCATAACAAAAATTGGGTGTTACTAGAGTGTAGAATTATAGAGTATCTGTTGGTAGAGAAGAAATGAGAAAATAATCGACATGAAATGTGCTGAATAGACCGAAGCGACTTAAATAAATTAAATGTGAAGTTTTGACACGAGGTAGACAAAGGGGTCATTTTGACCCTTTTGAGAAAACTTTTCACTAATTTTTTTCAAAATTTTTTTTGCCTCATTCTTTGAGAAAATTTTAATTAATTTTTACTTATCTTAATAAGATATATAATCTCAAATCATCTTTTTCATTTTTAATTTCCGAGGAATGTATATAGTATACATGCTTTTACCAAAGGGGTCTATTGGATCATTCTAATAAATATTGTTGAGAATGAACATATTTATATTTAAATATGTAACGACTTGATAGGGATGCACTTGGATATAGGTATAAATATTAAAAAGAATTATGCGTGATTAAAATGTATGTATATAAGAAGCAAGAATACGAAGCTGAAAGTCAGTCATATAGAAGCTATTGTAGGCTGTTAGTAAGAATATGCGTAAATAAATATTTTTTAGAGAAGATAAGGGCAGAAGAACAGATGGAAAATGAAAACCTAGATTTAAAAATAACACTTCTTTTAGTAAATTAAAACAGATGACCTTTTCATCACCCCACACTTCAGCAAATATATTGAAAATTTAAAAGGTTTTCTAATTTAAATTTATAATAGATAAGTCAATTTATATTATTTCTAATTAAATACTGAAAGAAGTCAAAACGATCCCTTTAGTAGAAATAGGTATATGCCAATTCATGGTAAAAATAGTCTTAAGCATCAGTTACTATATATATATTTTTAGCATCAAAGTAAAAGTTTAAGTTTTATCACCTACATAAATGTATGCTTCTTAATATCTATAAGTGAGGCTATGGCAATATTGAAAGCATTTAACACATTCGAGGAGGCTCATTTTTATTTATTTATATTTGATACATTCACCCACTGCATACACTATGTGCAACCCGTTTAAAGTTCGTTAAGATTGCTGATTTCCAATTTATCTCTCTTTTTAAACTAGTTTCTATAATTACATTTAGGATGAAGAACACAAAAATCAAAGATATATAGACAAGGTAGTCATAGAAAAGTCATTTCCCAGCATTTGAGCCCACAAAGGCTTATCCTCGCCCCTAATCATCAAAAAATTCATATACTGTTATTTGTAACATTTATCCTTACATAATTTCAAATACTGTATTTATGCACTCGAGATTGGGAGGATTTAAAATAATAGAGTTATTATAGTTACAGTTACAATGAAAAGATTCGTAGCTTTCAAATTTTAACACTCACTTTTTCTCTGTGCGAATTTATTAGAGCATTAGAGGGACAAAAGTGTCTTTAAAACATATACATTAAGGCATTGTAAAATATTTGCAAAGATGACTGTAGGAAAAAGTCAATGATGAGGTGGAATTGACATACTTTGCATAGGGATAGACAGTAGAAGCAACAATGACAGAACGCCATATGCAAGACAGCATGTCGAATATCTTTAAAAAATGGTATATGAAGATTAATTTTGCCATCTTTTGTTTGAGCGTGTCAGCTAAATGGCATTTAGCAGAAAACGAGACGGTTAATTTACGAAGTATTTTGCAATCCTTAAAGATGAGAACCATGTTCTGTTTATCTGTCTCTGAACTATGCAAAATGCGTCAGAACACTTCCTTGTGTTCGCATTAGCTCTTTTTAATTATCGTTACAAATATTTTATGGCATAAGTTTTCATCGTATGTGTATCATTTCGACTCCATTTATGGTTTTTCAATTGTCTTATCAATATACGGAGGAAGAAAGTAGGTATTGCTGTTTGAAAGATTCGAATTATTTTAACCGTATTGTAACCGTACCCGTGAGATTTCAATTATTTCCAGTCAACAAAGTCTCGTGCACATACCTACCAATAACAATATTTGAAACAATATTTTAACGATTATTCTTGTCAAATAAAGCAAAATAAATGTTGTTAATAATTATTAAATAGATATTAAATTTGCACCTTGTGGAAAGCCATGAATACCTGCATGGAATTAGTGAAAGATAATGAAGAAAATCTTTAATGTGAATCTAGCTTGTTTCTACTGAATCTATCATAAAAATATTCATTTTAGAAGTGTTTTATTGATAAACTGGTACAAAATTTTACATTGAACTGATGTTAGAGTCACAAGATCACATGATGAATTTCGGAAATTTTAATTGCTGAGTTTATGAATTTTAATTACATATGGAGGTAAAGATCGACAGATGGCGAATGCTTTGACAGATTTTGATAAGAATTCTGTAAGAATCAAAACTTTTGATGCTAAACCTAATTACCTGGCTCCTTAGATTTTGTAGTTATTGAGTTTGCTTGTAAATGAATTGCCAGACAGAAAGAATTGTTTTAAGTGGGTTTCTTTGAAATTTGATAAAAATACACAAATATTTTTGCGATTCCATGTACCGAATTTCATCCTTTTACCTCGAATCGGTTTTGAGTTAACATATTTGTATACTGACTAACAGAAAGACATATTGCAAAAATGCGTATTTCAGGTTCCTAGAGATCTGAACTTGGAGATTTGTAAAAATCACGAATTCGAATTTTTCACAATTACAGTATTTTCTCTATACTTCGTATTCAAGAGAGTAATAAACAATAAAGTGAAAAAAGGTAGGTTGGAAAGAAAGAAAAGGAAGATACAAGCTTGTTTTTTTTATGGTTAAAGGCAGGCTGGCCTTGTTGCAGCTCCTAGGCGACCGTTTCCTCAGAGATATCCCTACATACCGGCGGTTCATGATGAGCCTTGGACCCAGATACAATTATTCAGCGCTGAAATACAACAGTTTGTGGATTTCAGGAGTGCGGGGACGACGAAAAATTACAAAAGGGTTTCTCTTCGCAACTGCCATAACACAGGCAGAATGGGGCAAATGAATGGTTTTGTATTTACGACAAATACACAGTCTGTAAAAATTAGGAATTATAAAAAAGAAATAATTCGATAATTGTTACTAAATGAATAATATTTTGAAATAGAGTGTGCTACAGTTTTTCAACCAGTTGGAAAACCTACTTCTTTATATACAGGCTATCAATACCTGTAAAAAATATGACTATAGTCTTCAAATAAATTACACATTTCTGTACTATTTCCTCATCATATTTATTTCTGAAAAATAATTTGACTAGAACTCCCATTTGACTAACTCGCATAAAATAATTAGACTCACATTTGCCTCGCTCACATAATATAATTTGATTAAACTTAGCAAGAAAAACTTCTAGATCTCCATTTTTATGATGAATAGAGTTAATTTGGGAAACAATCTAATGAGAATTTATCCACTACATTAAATTTTATACAGGTCACCATAAATTATGCAAAATAAGGTTTAAGGTTAAAAAAAATGTGTGTAACAAGCAATTTGATAATCATTTAAATTTTAGATAAAAAGTTATTAAAAGATTATGTTAAATAATCTTCAAAATCACTTTATGAGCCGATTTGAATTCATTAAAATTCTATCTGCGACTAAAATTATAGCTGAAAAACTCACATTTTATCAAAGTTGAACAGATAATTTATCTGATGTAGTGCTTATACTATATCATCCCTCAGTTGTTTTAAAAGACAAATTAGGATTGAATAATAACTATATTCATCTAAAATTATATAAAATGGAATGTCAGAAGCGCATGCATATAGCAAATTTATATGGTTTTTAATTTAGAACAATTTGAAACTTGAAATCTAGAGAATTACTGAAAAAAAACACTATTTAGTATGTATGCAACGTCAGAGAAATTAAAAGACTGTAAAACTTATATATTAAAAGCTTTTTTTTTATTTCTGAACTTTAAGGCTTTTAGAATGGTAAATAAATAATCCGCTTATTGTTCTATTTTAAAAGCTCTGGAGTACTAGTTTTTCAAGAATATAATGTGTACCTTCGCAAAGTTAGTGGGCTTAATATACTCTCATGGTATTATTTTTTTCCTTAAATATAGGACGCCTACATTGACTAATATTGATTTTAGTTAGAAATCTCAAGAAGTTTCTGCCATTTTTAGCACTAATCCTATTAAGTAAAAGTTTTAGATGGAAGCCATACAAAGAATAAATGGACAGTAATGGAAGAATTTCGAAATCTACCTATGCGAGGAAGTCCGAAAAATTTAAACGAAATTACCGAATATAATAGTAAGAAATTGTGCATTTTAACGAATTATTAACATAACACCAATAATCCTCCATTAGTCATAGGTATTCTTTCAAATCGCATAATGATATTTTTAGATCCTCTCGGATATTATTTGTTAATACTTGCTTGTTCGCTTAGCCATTATCATACATTTGTGAGCTGGGATATTATCCCTTTACTCTTGGAAAGTTAATTCGATATATAATTTTTACTTAATACCTGGAACTGTTTATTACACCCGAAATAAATACATGCAACTGTTTGCTGAAAAATGAGTCTGCAAATGTTGGTAAATTTAACAATTAAAATTAAAATGCCAAAATGATTTACCTTCTTTAATGGTGACTGAAGGAAGTCTTCCGAGTGCAAAGGATTAGCAATTATTTGGCTTTAATCAAACCTCATAACCCTCAGAAAACAAGAATCTTTCAATGATATTGTCATGTTAATTTATTATTCATTGATGTAACATAATATAATAAAAATATGTGTTTTTGTATCAATGTACGAAAGTAAAACCAATAATCCTCTTTTAGAAGCAAGTGATCTCTCAAATTACTTGGGAATACATTGAAACCGCGTTCTTTATTAACAGTTTTCTGATCTTTTAAATATCTTCACACATTTCAGAGAATATACATTATCAATTATCTGACTTCAGTAAATCTTTGTCAAACCCAGAAACCATGTTTTCATTCATTTAATCCTCTATGCAAAGAATTTTGTCTTTTTTTTTTACTTATATAATTTATTATCTACTTAAATTATTTCATACAAAATGAATTCAGAGTAGTGAACGGTAACAATGCGGTAGCATTCAAAAGAGGGAATTAATTCCTCGTATGACCACTTCTCATTTCATAGTCTCCTAACAAGGGTTGGAATTTTCTTTTAGGTTCCCCGGATATCTCTTAGAAATATCGCATTAATTTTGATATTTTTCAGAGCTTCCCATTTTTTTTTTTTTGGCAAAATCGTCAGTTTTGTCTCCTTATTAGAGTTATAGATCTGAATTCCATTTAGCTTCATTTAAAATATGTGCAAATATATTAGGTTGGTGCGTATGAAATGTCGGATTCTCTTTACATGCGGACGTTTGTCTCCCTGTTTTCGTTATACTTTTGTCTTTGGCATAACCTCATTCATAGTCGTATTGTCCATTGCCAGAGACTCATTTCAGCAAAATAGGTTTTCTCGAAGGTCTTCCCTTTTGTTATTTCTTTTGAGTTTATTGCCGATATGAATTCTGCCGACATTCGCGTCATTTTCTTATATGAGTACAAACTTGGTAATAGTGCTGCAAAAGCTGCACGCAACATAAACCAAGCGTTTGGGGAGAATACGATTAACGATCGGAAAGTGCAGCGTTGGTTCGAAAAATTTCGGACTGGCGATTTTTCACTGCAAAATGAGCCGCGCGGAAGACCCAAAACGTCTGTGAAGAATGATGACCTGAAGGCTCTAGTGGAAGCGGATCCAGCCGTATCCACGAGGGAACTTGCTATCAGGATGAAAGTTGACCATACAACGATATTGAGACACCTTTCTGAGATTGGCAAGGTTAAGAAGATGGACAAGTGGGTACCGCATGCACTGACAGAGCGAAATAAGCTGGAACGAACTGGAATATGAAGTTTTGCAGCATCCACCATATTCACCGGATCTCTCGCCGACCGATTTTCATTTTTTCAAGCATTTAGAGCTGTTTTTAAGGGGCAAACACTATGAAAATGAAGACAGTCTAAAAAACTCGATATCAGAGTTTATTAATTCTAAAGACCAAAATTTTTTTAAGACAGGCATCTACGCTTTAAAATCTCGTTGGGAGAAGTGTATTGAAGCGAATGGAGCATACTTTGATTGAATAAACAGCTTTTGAAGAAAGATATGCAGTTTTATACAATCACTTAAGAATCCGACATTTCATACGCACCAACCTAATATCTTCCTTAATATAAGATTAACTGAGTAGAGAAATTATATTACAGATCTGTAATGTTGAAATGGTTTCATTCCAGATATTTATTTCCCTTATTTCGATTTCGTTTCATTTATGAAAATTTACCCGACGACTTCTTGAAAATCTTTTATGCGTACATAATTTCTTTTGCCACTGATAGCACAACTGATTGCAATTTTCAATGTAATTCTGTATAGTGAGTAAAAGAAGCTGAAATAACTTATAGATAACTTTAGAATAACGCTTTGTTATGAAGGATCCATTAAGACAAACCTAAATAAATTCTACAATTCAAAATTGATAACATGAATTTCGAATTTCAGCTTTCGAATAACGAATGTTATTTTAACTTCCTTACAAATATGATTCATAAAATTAAAGCCTTACGAATAAACTGATATATAGGGATATTGCAAAATTTTATGGCTTCAATAAACATATATTCTACCATTCAGGATCATAGTTACTTGATTAATGGAGGCGAATTTTAGATTTATGTCAAATTATGATCCTATATTTTACGTTATAATAACATCAAGTGAAATCATAATAATTCATCCTAAAGACAGCGCAAGTGATTATAATGGAAGAGAGTTTATTAATTACCTGCCAAAAACGAAGGATAAGTATTTTTATACATACTTCATTTTCTTAAAGCGTGTTATCTTTATAATTTATCAACGTGATAACTTCCCTAATTTGATGAAATTTCTTCAGACACAATGCATCTAATTATGGACGGTTAAATATATTTTTGGCTACATTTTTCAACACTAATGCTATCAAAACATTTCATTAAAAATACTCATTGCAATTTCTTAAATGTACCAATATAGTTTTGAAAACTATTTAAGTATAAAAATTATAACTTTTACCTTTAATAAAATTATTATTTCATAATTGTTTCCTTTTTTCATTTAAAATTTTAAAATTCTTTATATTTCCGTAATAAAAAATCTTAGTATCTGAAATATTGGGTGACTTGTTTTAGAAAACTTATATTGGTTCTTTTTTGTTTCTGCTTTTAGATTTGTTTAAAATATTTAGGAAAAAACTAAATTTTCTTTCAGTCTAATAAAATCTGAAATATTTGATAAAAAGTATTAAACAAATTTTAATTCATTAATGTCAAATTAAAATCGTATAATTTGGAATTCTGCTTATTATCGTAAAACCTATTCCAATACCTTATTTAAAAATCATACTAAGAAAAATTCTACCTGTTAATACTTACAGGTGTCTTATAATAAACTGAGATGCCTATTCGCAATCATTTTTATGGCAGATTTATATGACTTCGAATTTATTTATTAAATTAAAACTTTAATTTAAAATCACATTATTGTTTTCATCAACTGACAAATCATTTTCATCTGCTCACTGACGACGCAAGGCCAGAATTTAGATTGACTGAGTGTTTAATTAACCCTCTGAAAATCAATTAATCAGCCTCTTTAACTGAAAATAAGCTATTATTTTCATTGATAAACAATCATTTTAATTTGTTCACTGACAGCGCAAGACCGAAACTTACGACAATTGAATACTTGACCAACTAATCAACCGACTGCAATTCCTTAGATCTCAAATATTAGGACATTTAGGTTGCCCATAGGTATAGCTTAAATTGTGTAAACACACAAATCTTCGATGTTATCGAGACTGAAAAGCATGATCTCCCCGCCTCTATAAATGTTGATCTTTTCCATTCTACCGCAATGCTTTGCCTAGAGCAAATGTTCGTAACGCCAATTGATCTTCGCTTGTAAAAGATGTATTTTTATGATGCAATTGGTCATAATTTAATTGATATTTGAGTTTAAAATGGAGTATTGATAAATCTAAATGTCAAGGTAATATACAAGAATTATCAACCAGTAAAAACTGAACTAGTTTTAATTTTATTTATTGTTTAGGTTTAAATTTATTTATTTCTCAACATTTTATATTTTAAATTATTTAAAACCGTAATTTTTTTCTTACATAAAAACACGTCTATAATAAAATCTTTTAATCATTTTATTTTACATCATATTGATATTTAGCCTGAAAATTTAAATATTGTTTCAAGCCTGTGAATTTGCTCCTCATCACGATTAGTTCTATCACTTGAATGACTAATTTACAATCATCTGTACTGGATCGGGTACCGAGACAGTGATCTCAAAGCTTCGCCACCATTTAGCGACAAATTAGATAAAGCTGGAAACTTCAAGAATTTTAACGATCCGTCCAATGGGAACTGCCATACCCCTGATATGCCCAGAAGGCTCTAGGCCCACCTACTGGTAATTATAAAAGGACCACAGTTTGAAGCCGCAATAAACCAGATCGGAATCGTTGACTAGTAGCGAGTCCTCAAGCGGATAGTGAAGCAACGGCAAAGTGCCAGTGTTAAGTGGAGCTTAACTATTTCTGAACTGGGTTGTGTGCCGAGTCCTGTTGACTATTGTGGATACAGCATCAAGTTGTGTGTAGAGTAACCCATCATATGGTAATGAGTCGGCAGTTGGATATAGCTAAAGCAAGGAGACTGTGAAAAAGTTCAGCCGTTTGGAGAAACTGTAGAGTGAAGCTCCAATAATCCTCTCTCCTGATGAATTATGTCTGGCTGCTTTGTGTTATGTAATCGATTAGCATTTGAGGATTTCATTTTGATGCAGTGTGCTATCCTGTGGGTAAGTCTCGACTATATATAGTTGTCATCTTTGTATTCGCTGTATGTGTTTTTGTGTTTAATAAACGTTGTTGTCGTTTTCTACAGAGGCCTGCTGGTTGCGTTTTCACACAATACTCCTACTACAAGCGAGCCCTGAGATCCGTAAAATACAAAACAAAAATTGTAAGAAAAAGTTGAAAACCATTTTTCTCCTCTGTTGGTTAAACTAACCATTTTTTTTACTGACAACATCCACAGAAGACAAAGCATTTTCCTACAGTTATGCACTTTACTTTTGGATATGAGTCAAGTTTCAAAATTTAGAGAAAAATGAGCGTTAGTTCCTATTTTCCCTGACACATTGTGTGTTTTATCCATCTTTTTGAAACAGAACTTACATAATAAATTGATTAAATGGAATTTTTCCGATACGTTTTCTTTATTGTAATGCTAAATGGTTCATCTTATTTCGTACTTATAATTAGCAAACAAGTAATTTAATTTAATTTGTACTGTCAAAAAATTATTTTAACAAAAACTTCTTCAGACTAAAAAATACTTTTCGACAAAGGAAAATATTGGAAAAAATTAAATAACTTACACCCTATTGTAAGTTGGTATTATCTTAAAATCCTTTGTTGTTTGAAATAACTAATTTATACCAAATTGTTAATGTTAGAATACATTGTGAATATTGAGGCTTATATAAGGTCTCATAGGCTTGGAAGACAATTCCTCTTTGTTCTAAGTGAATAGCTGCTGTTAGATCTTCTGAAAAACTCTGATAAGACATTTTACATTTTTAAACTGTATAGTTTAATTTACTTGAGAGTTTCTTCTTTCGACAGATATTTCAAGACAAAGCAGCTCACAACATTGGTCTTTGGTTTGGTTCTAGAAACAGAATAGTCCAACTTGTTTATCTAATCTCAACGCCAGACAGTAGATAAATATTTAGAGAGCTAATCCAACGGTCCCCGTGAGAGCATTCCAGTTATTCTTTGCTGCTTGTCCTAAATGTTGTTCACAAATCTCTTATTTTCTTTTTCTCTTTGCTTTTTGTTTATCTATGTGTTTCTTTTTATGAGCAAATTAAGAATATTTGTGGCATGGTATTCATACGCATGTAAAATTGAATAAAAAAACATTGAAGATATTTTTTCATCGAGAAATACAAATTTATCTCCATTTCTAAATGTATATACTTTTTTTTACTATTTCGATGCAGAGTTTGAATTTTTATTCGATAGCATGTGTACTTCATTGAATAATAAACTAAAAACTACAAATTAAAAAAAAATGAGTAAAAGATAGAGATTAGAAAGGGATATTAACCAGGAACACATTCATTAAATAGCCTGTTTTGTGTAACATTAAAGATAATTATTTACATGGTTATTTGGGTTTTAAAATGTAATCTATTTAAGATAAATTTCCTTGTAATTTTTTTCATATTTTCTTAGAAAAGCGTATCTTTTTCCATGGAAATTTTAAGAAAATGTGCAGGCTTAAGTTTCGCCCTCGTTATCTGACCTAGGTTCAAAATTACCAGATCTGTACCCGAATAATTTTTTTGTTATTTACAAATGGATCGTAATCCTAACCAAACCAACTTTAACTAAATCGAACATTTTCATTTGGATTCATTTTAAAAAATCTCAATATAAATATTTAAGAGGAATTTATCTGCAAGATTTGGAATTAAAATTTGCAGATTAAAGTCTTTTTACTATAATTCTTATGTAAGAAATGAGAAGCTCATCATTTGAATAATCTGTATTGCAAATCTTATCTCTTTTTGACAAATAGAATGCATTCTAGAAATTGCTGAAGTGGGAGACGTATTTCTTGCTAACCCTATAAATTACAATAAACTCGAACAAACAAAATATGAAAAAAAAAAAATTAACAACGTAATTGGAAATGAAACTAAACTTAAACAAAAGAAACATCTTGATTTTTGTTTAAATATATTTATACTACTTGTATACCTTACAATTCCAAAAAAGATTTTAAGCGTATTATACTACAGAGTCTCTAAATTTTTAGATTATTCTTTGAGGACATATCAGTAATACCTCTCAGAATAATATTAACAGTACGTAGGGTGACATAAAAATTCCAAAGGTAATTTTAAAGGTAAGTCATAAGAATAAATACCAGGTAACTTTACGAAAGAATTAGTTGTCGCAAATGCAACGGGTGACCGATGACTTTGACAGTGAATTAAACGCAACAGGATGCACATCAAATCAAATTTAAAAAAATAAGTTTACAAGAAAATAAATTTCTAATTGCACAACAACATATTTGCAAAAATAATAGCACATAAAACAAAGACACTTCACCCGGGAAGATTTTTGAATACTTACTTTACATACTCAAAAGTGGAATATTAGTACTGAGTTTAGTTGCAATTGTGTCTTCCATGCTATTGCGAATTCAATTGTGAAATTGCATTAAAATAAACCTATATTATACACTTCAGGGGTTATAGAAAAAAGGTGGTGGTGGGGATCTGTTATCTAGATGATGGTACGAACTTCCCAAGGGAAGGACTGTCATGAGACTGGTGATGGTCCTCTGGACTCAATCATAGTTCGCAGTAAATCGTTTATATAGCAGCAATCCGGTTATTCTTCAAGCTGCTCGGAGTAGCCGGTTAATGGTTATTAAATATATAAGCAAACTTCCTTTAATAGATAACTATTCCTTTCATTGATAATTTCCTTTATTCCTTTTATAGCTAATTCCTTTTTTTATATTCCTTTTATAGATAGCTATTTTCATTTGGAAATCTGTGATTTATTGTAAACATGACACATTTATGTGTGACTTTCTATCCGTAAAGTTTGTTTAATCATTTTTGAATCAGTCTGCATAGTGACAAATATTTAAATGCATAAAACAATCCATTTTTATTTTAATGCATAGCATTTAACGTTTTCAAGGAAGTCAAATTAATTTTCATAAAACAATATTAAAAAAGGATAAAATTCTTTTCCAATGGATATAAATATATTTCTAACTAGTCTCGAATAAATACTCTATCTTCAAATGTATTTCAGGTTTGAACGTGTATTCCATATTTCTCATTTTTCTACCATTAAGGTGTACTCCATCTTTCTCTCTCCATTTGTTGGTTTTTCTGTTTCTGATGTCTGTTCAAAAATCCATACTTCAACGTAACGCATGTGACTGATGACCTATCTGTGGTCGTTGCGAGATCTTTGCCAGACTATCTGCCTGCTCATTATTGAGGCTTCCTCAGTAGTTAAGAACCCATTCGTGGACAAATTTCTTTCCAACTCATCCATTTGTTCTCTAATGTGATTTTCGGAGAAACGTTAAGGAACAGAAATAAATGATTTTATCTTTTCTTTATTGCCTGATTCCATGGATCGCTTTCTCTAACATTAGAGGGCAAAAATATGAATTTAAATTGTAAACACTGTTCAAATATGTAGCGATCTTCTATAAGAAACTAAAAAGTGAAGTTTTATTTAAAATGCGTATTCTGAAAAATGAATTTAATTCAAGATTTAAATTATAATAAAAAATATTATACAAAAAATCATGTTTATCAGGATCAATTAGGATTTGATTCAATCTGAATAGTTAGAAAACAGACGAAAAAGTTATTTCTTTTGCATAAACAAAGTTCTCATACAACGCAGAAATTTAATGATAATAAGAAATAAATTTAATTTAAGTTTACATACAGTGTTAATTTAACACAATTTATGCGAAAACTGAAATTGGATGCCAAGTGTTTAAAAAATTATACATAGAACTATATTTATCCGGATCAATCAAAGGGCCGCGGTGGCCTGGTGGTAAGGTCTCGGCTTCGTAACCGGAGGGTTTCAGGTTCGAGACTTAATTCCACCGAAGAACCATCGCGTGAGGTGGTCTCTAGCACGTTAAATCTGTCAGGCCAAACGTCCTCCCGCTAGTGTGGTGTGGTGCGGAGAGGGGGGTGCCAGTTCAGGTGTCATCCTCGTCATCGGAACATGGTTCAAAATTACGAGGTCCGTCCCAAAATAACCCCCGTGTTGCTTTAAACGGGACGTTAATATAAAAGACTAAGACCGAATCAATCTGGTTATTTGTAAAACTCTCAGGATAAAAAGAGATCTCTTTGGTATAAGCAAAACTTTAATTTTAATAACTTCAAAATGTAATGTAATTTATTTTTATTTGCATACTGTATTTAAATATTTTTTGTACGAAAATTGGAATCGCATTCTGAAATTTCTAAAAAATTGAAATTAGAACTATAGTTTTCCTGATCAATTAGTATCAGATCGATTCGGATAATTTTGAAACTGACGGAAGAAAAAGTATTCGGTATAAAAAGATTTCTAATGTATGAATTTAATGATTACAAAAAATATTTATTTTTTATATTTACCTGCTGTATTAAAATATAAACATAAATGCTTCAATAAAATCAGTTATTTTTCTACTTTTAACAGCAAAGAGGTTTCTTTTTATCTCTGAATTCTATCCGGCGAATTAACAATTTGAATGACTGGAATTCGCTAAGTTCAAGATTTACTGATATATTAAAAGAAGAAAAAAATGTTTATTATGAACATTTCATCAATCATATGACATTATTAAGCCATATAAAAAGTTTCTGCAAGAATACTGAATAAAACTCAATTCGTTAAGCATTTTATGCATATTTGTTATTGCCTTAAACAAAATAATACAATGACAAACTAAAACTATTGAAATGTGTATGAATTCAAATATACCTTGTATTTATTACTATTAAAACTGTAATTAAATTAAATTTTATTACTTTGTATATATTCTTATTCTTAAAAGTTTCGATTATTTAAGTTTGAATAGGTTTAATGAAAATAAAATAATTAAATTGTTACTTTTATTTATTTATTTTTTTCAAACTCGAGTAAAATGGGGAAAATAATCTTTAACACACCTTATTCCAAAGACATTCTTAACCCAATTATACTATTTTTTAAAATAGTTCTTATAAAATAAGATTTATAATTTATAATAATAATTTATAATATAATTTAATATAATATTCTTATAAAATAATTTTATAACCTACATGATTATTATTCAAAAAAAATTATGTGGAATCTATAAATATCGCAAAGGCTTTAAACTGACTCTGATGAATCAAAAGAACACAATCCGAAAAAAAATTCCATTTGTAATATCAGCAGTTAAAAAACTAAAATCTTAATGACTAAATATGATAAAAGGAAAATTAATTATCATCATTTAATAGACCGGCAATTTTATAGAAATTAAATTTTGGCATGTTATTTTCTCATCGATTTGAATGCACGTTCATCGAATTCAAACATTTTCTATTTTAGAAATAAATTGAAGACTGAAGATAGTAAACAATATGAGCACTGAATTTCATCCACTCGTTGTTATATTGAAATGAACAATGAACAATCCATTATAATGTGGTAAATGCGAAAATAGCTTGATAGTGAAGATTATTGAGAAGAATTCTCTTTCCTTCCCTCGTCTGTCTGTCTGTATACCCGATTCCACCGAAGAACCATTGTGTAAGCGGATCTGGTGCACGTTAAAACCATTGGGACTAAGCGTCTTCCCGCTGGTATAGTGCAGAAGTCTGGAGAGGAGGACGCCGGTTCGGGTGTCGTCCTCGTCATATGACTGTGATTCAAAAGTACAAGGTCCTTCCCAAATAGCTTAAGTGTTGCTTTCAATTATATAAACTGACGTTAACGTAATTAAATTGAACTCTCTCTCTATGTGAATGCAATGTTTTAATGAAAATGTTTATTAATCAAACTATATTAAAAAGTTATTAATTTAAAATTCATAAAAATTTCATATGTTTCGAATCTGCAATTTTTGAATAGAATTTTTATGTTCATAAATAATTCAGTTCTAATTCATTAGCGTACAAATGAGAGATTCCTACAATATTTAATACTCAGTATAATCTTTTTTGTATTAGGATTCATTTAATGATTTATTTTTTCAGTGGCAATTCGATGTTTTAAATTTTTGTTACAAACTTTATTTTTTTATTAACATTTTCTCTACATTTTTTGCAAACCTTTATTCTAGAAAATAAAGTGTGTCCTCTTCAAATTTTCTACTTATTTTCAAAATTGTTCATTTCTATGGATCCTATCTAGAAATAAATGCTCATGATTTTTTGTTCTTACGATGAGAATATGTCAAAACATGACGAAAATGAATTTTGCTAATAAAACCGAAACACAGTGCTAATTATCTTCACAAATTCCAAATTTAGATGTTTCATTGAAATTGAATTAGCAGTTATGACAGCAATTTCGATCAAAACAACTGGCAACATAAAGTTTTTATTTAAATAGTAAAATTGGATCATTTGCAAGTCTCATTGAATTTCTACTAACATTTTGAAAGCTTTTGTTGCGAATTATTTAAGTAATTGTATTCTAATTCATGTTTTAACAGTCAACAATTTATCCTTGTTTTAATATTTGCTAAGTGAACTATTTATGAACTTTATTAATAAATAATACCTGTTTTGATTCGTTTGATGAAAATAGCTTGCTTTTCTCAATGTAAATCAGAGAAACAAGAATGAATTTGTTGATTATCGCTGAACTGATGCTGTATTTATCCGATAATTCCTTCTTCCAAAAATGAATAAAGTATTCTATAACTATCAGAATTAGAATTTAGAGTGTTCTCAAGTTTTTATTTAAGATCAAGATTAATTACTGAAAATGAAGGATTGGTATCATCTTAATAAATTGTCTAGGTACAATATTTAATATTGAATATTTTTGTTAATCATTCATTAAGCTATTATTTTCCATCTCATAGATAATCATCGATTAATCGTTTCTTTTACAGAAATATCTAAAATATTATTAATCATGAATTTAATCCCTTAAACTCCGAGTAAACATACCCAGTTTTGTATTCTAATGTATTATGAGAATAAGATTCAAATTCTAAACCATGTATTTACCAATGGATTAGGTACTGAAAATGTTATGAAATCAATTAAAACATGTTCTTTGCAACACGAGTGTTGTTGAAAAGTAAGAAAACAGTTGATCTTCCCCTGTGACTTCATGTCCTTCCTGTCTTTAAGATTTGGAGTACGACATTTTATTCTACAAAGTTAAATTAATATTTGCTATAAGAAAAGTAAGATACAGGTATTGTACGAAATAATAGGAACACTCGTTTAAAAATAAGTCGTCCTTCGACCATCAAACAAAATGCTGCTTCGTGTCAAAACAGTGTGCGACTTAGTGATGATAAAAGAGAAGGTGTTAGTCAATTATTTGGTAATGTGAGAATTACATGAGAAAATTCAGCACCTGGAAAAGTGGTTAAGCTTAACCTCTCTGACTTGAAAAAAGGCATGATAATTGGACCCCGCTCTTCTGGAACGTCCGTATCCAAAACATCCAACCTTGGGAATGTTTAAGGACCACTTCTTCAAGAGTTATGACAGTCTTCACAAACCTGGGTAAGGCGTCTTCTGTGGATCACGATGGTGGGCTGAAAGAGGAATCGAATGACCGTGATAGACATGTGTTTAGGAGGAAATTCGCCAGAAATCGCAAGACCACAATACAGCAGATAATGTCCGAGACTAATACTCGTCTTCTGAGTCCAGTATCCATGAAAAATAATGAACAAGAGTTACATGCTGCGAGCATTCATGCCAAAATAGCTATTCCGAAATTGTTAGCTTCAGAGCGGAATTCTATGAAGAGACTGCAGTGGTGCCGAGACCACCTAAACCAGACGCAACTGCAATGAGAACAAGTCACCTGGTCTGATGAATCCTCCTTTTCATTATTCCAGACCACTGGATTAACACTGGCTAACACTGCAACAAGCATTTCACTTTCGACTGCCTAGTTCTATTCGTGAAACATGGAGGGGGTTCTGTGATGGTTTGGGGTGCAATATCTTCCCGTGGGTCTCTCGTTGTCTTGAAGGGGATGATCACAGGCAGCCATCATCAAAGCATTATCACTGACCATCTTAACTATATACTTTATACTTTCTTTCCGGGAGAACGTCCTGTGTTCCAAGATGACAACGGCCCTGTTCATACGTCTCTCTGTGGTCAAAAATTATTACACGGGCATGAGGATATGCAACATTTAACTTGGTGTCTTCTCAGTCCCCCTGATCTCAATATCAATGATATTTTGTGAGGTTTCTCAGATATCAAAGTTCGTTCTAAGTTTCTTCCTACACTCACACTATTTGAACTCGAGACGACCATACTCGATGAATTGGTGCAAATGCCGAAGAACATCGTGCAAGACTTTAATTTTTCGATCTCACCTCGAATAAAACTGTCATTCAAGCCAAATGTGGCCCAACTCCTCACTAATTAAAAATTCACAGGTGCTCCAATTATTTTGCCATGTACCTGCATTCAAATCTGCATTTCTTCATAATTATGCACATTTTTTTATTCAAATAAAGGAGAGTTGATGCGAATGGACTACTCGATTTTTTTCTTAGCCATATACCTTATATAAAGCAAATTATCATTTTTTTCCATAATATTTTCAAAAAATTGAAGATCAAAAGAAATTTTGAAATCCTTTTTTAAAATGCCTATCATTTAAGGTTATAAACCTTTATTTTTTCAAAAGACCATTTTTGCTAATATGTTTAGTTATCATCTGAAATAAATAATTATGGCCTAATTTTCGGGTTGCAATTATTTGCTTACTTTTATTATGTTTCAAAAATATCTACATTTCGACAAGACTATAAATATGCAAGTACAGGGTGCGCCAGAGACATACACTGATGGAAAAAAATCCCAAAACTAGGAAGGAGCTGTACTAGATAAATGAAATTTGGTAGGCTTGTTTATACATCTGAAAGATGACGTCGATTCAAATTTCAAGCTACGTGCGTAAGTGTGTCGCTAATAGCGACATTATGAGCAGGCAAATGAGGTTTGCTTTAAATAAGCGCTGTAAGATTCGTGATCGTTATTTACAGT
The DNA here is from genome assembly GCA_026543055.1 of Argiope trifasciata. Taxonomy (NCBI): domain Eukaryota; kingdom Metazoa; phylum Arthropoda; class Arachnida; order Araneae; family Araneidae; genus Argiope; species Argiope trifasciata. The sequence goes on from JAPMOQ010033694.1 coordinate 5,750,371, forward strand.
TGAGATTTGACGTAGTCGGTTAATGTTAGTCAAGGATGCCTCTGAGAAGACGAAGAAGAAGCCATTATCAACAGTCGTACATATGTCCGTGATATTGCTGAAAGTCTTGGCAAGAATGCATCCACTGTGCATGAGTATTGGCGGCAGTGGTCAAGGGAAGGTACTGCCTCAAGAAGGTACTTTAATTTTTCGATCAGGCAAATTAAAGTCGCCCCACCAGGTCCGGGCGGCCACGTGACACTTCTGAGAGGGAAGAACGTCGTATTCGGAGTATGCCTGTGGCTAATCGTACTGCGTCTGCAGCTGAAATTCGAGCTGCAGTTGGCACCACAGTGACACAACGAACTGTTACAAATCGGTTACTTCAAGGACAGCTCCGATCCAGACTCCCTGTACAGTGCATTCCACTGATTCCAAACCACTGCCGTTTGCGAAGTGAGTGGTGTCACGCTAGAGCTCGTTGGAGGACGGAGTGGAGATCTGTTGTGTTTTCTGATGAAAGCCGGTTCTGCCTTGGTCGCAGTGAGAGCCGTTTGTTGGTTAAAAGGAGGCCAGGTGAATGCCTGCTAGTGACCTGTCTGCGGCCTAAACACACAGGGCCTACTCCTGGAGTTATGGTATGGGGAGCAATTTCGTATAACAGCAAAAGCACTCTCGTGGTTATCCCACGCAGCCTGACTGCAAATTTGTACGTCAGTCTAGTGATACAACCTGTTGTGCTTATATTCATGAACAGCATTCAAGGGGGTGTTTTCCAACAGGTTACCGCTTGCCCTCATACCGCTGTTGTAACCCAACATACTCTACAGAGTGTCGACATGCTTCCTTGGCTTGCTAGATCACCAGATCTTTCTCCAATCGAGCACGTATGGGACATCATTGGACGACAACTCCAGCGTCATCCACAACCAGCATTAACCGTTCTTGCATTGACCGCCCAAGTGTAACAGGCATGGAACTCCATCCCACAAACTGATATCCGACACCTGTACGACACAATGCATGCCCGTTTACATGCTTGCATTCAAAATTCTGGCGGTTACACCGGTTACTAATGCACCAATATTTCACATTTGAAATGGCTCTTCTCGCCAATGGCTGTACCTGTGATCTTGAAACTTTTATCAATTAAATATGTTACCTAGACAAATGTATTCCTAAAATTTCATTACTGTAGAGTAATTTTTTTTTTGATGTTGGGATTTTTTTCCATCAGTGTATAATTATCTGAAAGATCAATAAAAGCAAAAATACTTCAATAATTGTTTTAATTCTTTTTTATTTCAGAGTACAATATCCCAATTTTTTTCATACGGTTTTGAAAATGACATCGATTAAATGGCGACCCCCATTGCACATACAATGATTAAGTCGATTTTTGAAGTTCGTGTCCACTCTTTGCAGCAATCGGTATGTCGGCAATGGCGTCACGAATGTTGTTCTTGAGGTGAGCTATTATCCGTTTTCGATCGACATAAACCAGGGATTTCAAAATGAGCCTCGACACTGAAAAAAAAAACTATCATGTTTTCAGGGAGGTTGAGAAGCAGCATTTCACATGCAGTTTGACGGGCAACAAAATTGCGTTCATATAATTCTTGCACAACAGTCAATTTATATGGATGAATTTTAAGGTTTTGACGGAGAATTCGTCGAGCAGAGGTGTCAGAAATTCCCAGAGCAACTACGTGTTTACGAGCCGAACGCCGGGGAGAAAGCAGAACTGACTGCCTCACTCTTTCGACATTTTCCGAAGTTCTGGTGGTCCGTTGATGTCCATTTCTGACACTCCCGAAATGAGTTAACCATCGACAGAATCGAATTATGGCCAGAATCGAGTCTTTGAGGAGGAATTTCAAAGCTAGCGTGGAAGGCACGATGCTTTGCAACAAATGAGCCGTTAGAAAAGAAGCTCTCATCGGCGAAGGCGCGTTATTCTTTAGACCAGAGTATAATGGCAACTGACTAGAGAGAGAAACAAACTTGGGGATGTCCCCTTCCAGTTTCGCCACCTATCACCCCTCTACCCACCCAACTGACCGCTCGGGAGTTTTTTCCACCAAGTAAGTTTCACTGGCACTGAAATTTAATAGTGGTAGCTGAGTTGAAAGCTTTATATTAAATGGAGTTTGGTTACATTTACGTCGCGTTTTAAAGCAACACTAGGGGTATTTTGGGACGGACCTCATAATTTCGAAGTGCGGCTAGATGACGAGGATGCATCCTCCTCTCCAAGCTTCCACACCACACCAATGGGGGTACATTTGACCCCGATATACACCAGACCCGCTTGCACGATGGTTCTTCCGTAGAATCTGGATTCGAACTTGAACCCACTGGTTCCGAAACCGAGACCATGGCCCGGGTGTGAAATCGAATCAGCGCATTTAGTGTAGACCCTAAGTTAGTTCAAATCTTAACTTTCTCCAGTTAAATGTGTTAATTCATTCTAATCTCCGCACTTGAGATGTTTTAAGTAATAATATTTCATCCGTTTGTTGGTTACCTTAAGTCCTAAAATTACGATACGCCATATTAGTACATTGTACATTCTGAAAGGTTGGATGCCAATCTTTTAACCAAAATGCAAAAATAATTTCAATGCGTAATAACGATGAACCACATCAATCTGTTCTTCATTCTATAACGTTACTATTTGATATATTAGAAAATGCATCGCGATGGCACTGGAATTACCACACTTAACGGAAATGCAAAAAATGGATTGATTTTGAACATGAAAGAGAAATTTCTAGGAATTTATTGCCAATCTGTATTGGAGATTCTTAAGCAGACAGGCTGGAACATCATCCTAATTTGTAGTGCTACATTTATTCTACGGCTCCACTGCCAATAAATTATACGTGTTTTAATACCCTTGAATAAGAGCTATAAATGTCTCTGATAAATATATCTTGTAATTATATGACTTCTACTATTAAATTTTCAACTCTCGTAAAAAGTACATTTCGCTTATAAATTTTAACATATGCTGTTCAATGAATGATAAATCTGATTAATAGACATTTATTAACACATTATTAGCATATTACTGGATTATCTTGCGAAAAATAAAAATAACTCCAAAGACAATACTCATATTTTCAAAATTTTAAACTGTTTAATTGACAGGAACTCAAACAGTTGAAAGTATCGAAAACTGTATCCATTTCTAAAAACATATGATTACTTAATTTGTGTTACGATTAATCTAAATCAAGGAGAAACTAGAAGAATGCATCATCATTTATTTATAGTTTATTTTTTGCTCTTATTATTTATTTCAAGAATTACAAGTTCAAGATGATATTTATGTCTCAATTTTCTGACATTTTCTTAACAATGGAATCTGCAAGCTAACTGAAAACAACGAATTCAACTAGACGGTTAAGAAAACATTTCGGAAAGAAATAAAAGATAGTATTCCAAAGAATTGTCTACCTATTTTGATGAATGTAATTTACAGAATTAATTCAGAATATTCTTGGTTCAATTATTTGGAATATCATGAAATGAAGGCGTTGTTCAAAAAGTCAAGTTTGAAAATTTTAGTTGGAAAATTTGGAAACTTATGGGCAAGTAGAAACTGGAAACTTAATAAGGACCATTTTCTCTCACACCAAGACATAAATACAAAGATTTCCAAAGCGCATGAAGGAAAAAGTAAAATTCGACGCACACAGAGCCATTAGAAAATGCATTGATAGATTTCACCAGTGAATAATTCCTGAAATGAAGGACATGTAGAACGAAGTAGGTGCATTGTTAGCCCTCGGGGGCACTATCATTTAGCAGCTGTTTAATACCACTGATATGGAATTCGCAACAAATGTCGAAATAAGTCTGGAATTAATTTGTCGCTATCCTTTAACATTCGTAATTTAGGTTTACTTAATTTTTTTCATATCCAGACTGGATTTTCAGCTATTAAAACGCAATTGCGGTTAAAAAATAAAATTAATATTATTACAATTGAAACGCAATATGCTTATTAATGAATATCAATAATAAGTTGTCTTTAGATGATAATAGAGTCTTAATAAACTTTTTGATTCTTAATATTTTTAGTAACTATATTAATACTTGTAATTAATTAATTGATATTCTTATCAATGAGTTTTACTTAAAGTTTATTTTTAATGAATAATAACAATATTTCTAATTAATCTAAATATTTTAACTAAAGAAGTTTAATAGTAACGTTTTATTTTAATAATTTTTAATGTTTATATATATGAATTGGTGTAGCATATAAAATTTGTTTTCTCAGTATATTTTATTACTAGAATGCAATTAAAATTATTAAATATCAAATTTAAAAAGATTTGCGATTAAGTTCGGGAGGAATTTTTTGAAGAACGTTCGGAAATCCTTCTTCAAATTCACATATAAAATATTGACAAAACATTTATGGAACTAAAATATACAAATTAAATACCAAAAGCATTTTTTATTAAAAAAACGACATTTTTTTTCGCTAAAAATAGGTATAAAGCAAAAATCCCCCAATTTAAATGTTTATGAAATTATTTGATCGAACATTTCCCGATAGCTTAAGAAATTCATTATCTAGTTCTGGAACTACAGTAAAACTATATTTCTATCCATTCTTTCAAAACTGATGTTCAACAGATACATAATACGAAATTTTTGTATTGTGAAGCACTAAAAATATTTCTAAATGAATATATTGCTTATTCACTATTTCAGAAGGTCGTGGTGGCCTAGTGGTAAGGTTTCGGTAATGGAACTGGAAGCCCTCAGACATGAGACCCAATTTTACTGAAGAACCATAGTGAAAACGGGTTTGGTGAGGGTGGGTCTAATAAAATCTATATTGTTGAATTTATTGAGAAATTAATATACCAAATTTGAGCAAAAAATGTGCATATAATCAAAAATTAGAATTTAGAAAAACAGCTTTAAAATGCATGTAAATGCAAATATAAAAATCAGTTAAATTTCCTAAAAAGTAGACTTAAAAACAAAACTAATTTTTTAAAATAAATAAACCTGTTAAAGCATCAAAAATATTAAATTAAAAAAATCAAAATTTCGCAAAAAAAAACAATGGATTTTTCCTTTTTATCAACATTTTAAATATTTATTTTCTAATCATAATTCGGTTTTCAAAATGTGGAATTTCAAAAATTTAACAAACTGACAAATATAAAGACTGAAAGTCATAAAGAATTTGAAAGTTTGCAGTTAAACGCTTAATATAAATTTTCGAAAGAAAATAAATGATATTCTCTTCTAACGAATATCCAGACTATTTTGAGAAACGCAAAACTCCCGAAACAATCTCGAAGACTGAGTTAAATTATTTAAAGCATGATAAACAGTCTGGGTTCAAAAGATTAAACGCTTGGCGACAGTTTCCTGGCAACCCAGGTGGAGACATTTAATTAGCAAACTCAGAAACGACAGTTGCAGAGCATTAAGAATGATACGGAGAAGCATTTTAAAGTACCTCTAGATGTCTTGTTTGATGCTCTTTATCATCATCAATTTCTGCGTTCCTCTGTCAGATTATTGCACGCAGAATGCTACCGCTTCTATATTATTCGAGAAATAATTATTTCGTTTCGTGTCTCGCAAGTGAAAATCGTCATAGAAATAAAGCCATTGTAAAATTAAAGTTTTGCTTTCAATTGTAATGCCCAAGACTTCATCAGCTTTTAAAATCCAATTATATGAATTTGCACGTAACTTGATTGCTTCTTTATTTCATTCGATGGGAAGTGAAAATAGCAGCTACATTGCGGTTACTGCGTTTGATTTGTTTCTTTGTTGAAACCAGAAAGGTGTGAAAATTTGCTTTGTGTATGATATATTTAGCGTTGAATTTTTCAATTTTGAACATTAGCATTGTTATTTTTCTCTATCATAATAGCTGTCAGAATCCTTCGGTAGATTCTCTTGTACTGCTTTGTGATATTACAGTGCATCAAACAGAGTGCTTTGTGGTATTACAGTGCATCAAATTAAAGAGAGAATGCATGCAAATGTTCTTTAATACAGTAAACCTTTGAGCATGATACTTGGTACTGATGTGGTTAACTTGAAAAATTCCTATCTAATCCTCAAAACAGTATGTAAAGGGTTCACTTATAGAATGTCTTTGTTAGAATAGTTATTTGTCATATTTTCAGCTTCTTCGTTGTGGAGCTTAGTCAGTTTTCCCTTTTTAAACCTCAACTTAGTGTTCTATACTTTAGAGAAATAAAATTTCTTAAATAAAATTTTTTAAATTATAATATAAAAATATATAACGACAGTTTATGAGCCTATTTATTCCAAAATCTGATGCAGTTCGTCGTTTACGATGAAAAACGCCACAAGCTATATTTGATATATCCACTTGTTGAGTTTATGAATTACTATATTCACATTTATATGGACTGCTGGGTACACAAACTCCTTTTCTTTTAACGTTTTTTGTCCAGTATTCGATATGGATCGATAATCTTTCATTGATGATTACTGTCATGTCTCTAACCTTCATAGAACTGTTCCGGCAGTCCTAAAAGGGATGTGAAGTGAACAGTGGAAGAACAGTTGAGTTGGGATAGATGCCATGGTTAATGTTAAGGAGTCTGGATGCGGAGAGTGCGCGTGCTTTGTAGGAGTTGTGAGAACTCTAAGTACCCTTTTTGGCATGCACAGTTATTGCCTTATTAATTACCTTAGACATGAGGATGAGAAACCTAAAGTAAAGTACTTGGCACCGTTGTAGGTCCATTATGGCTGTGAGGTTTTGATAAATCTAATAACAAGCATTTTTTTATTGAGATTATGCGAGTATGTCCAGTAACAGCCATTAAAAAACGACCATATTCCAGCATCCATCCCGTCATGACTGAGGAGATTTATTCTTCATTTATCATGCGCCCCCAGGCAATTCTTTGGGACACTGATAAGGTTACGTATCCAAAAATTGTAAAGTAAAGGCTGGAAATTAATTTTATTTATTCTGTCTTTGTTATCATATCACAAGCAAACATATATCATAAAAATCTCGCTGATTTCAATTTCTTTCTGTAAGTTGAGATGAGACTGTATTAAAGTTTCATATTTTTCAAAAATTATTGTCCTTCTCTTATAAGCCAGAGGATTGGGACATATTTTATTCTCTAATTTGGTGACACTTTGTAATTCGATGTGTAACTTATGAATATACACATAAACCTTTGAGACGTGGAATGTTTTGGAGATTTAGGGACTATGAACATCGGGGATAAACATAAATATTTTGGAAGCTATGCTATACCAATAAGAACAATTGCAACGCTACGGAACCGGGGGGGGGGGTTGCAGGTTCGAGACCTATTCCACCGAAGAACCGCCATGAAAGCGGGTCTGGTGCACGTCAAATACGTAAAGGCCCAACCGTCCTCCCGCTGGTGTGGAGTAAAAGTTTAGAGAGGGGTGTGCCAGCTCAGGTGTTATCCTCGTCATCAGAGAGCGGTTCAAAATTTCGAGGTCCGTCCCAAAATAGCCCTAGTGTTGCTTCAAAACAGGACGTTAATATAACTAAACTAAAAAGCTTTTTTTCGCATTCCTTGTGTTCCTAACTAGTTAGCATTTGCTAAATTTGTTGGATGCTAATGAAAACAATTTATATTTATAAACTAATCGAGATTATAAAATCTCATGAAATGTGAATTAATAATATTTCTTTAGAAAGTCTATTAATTCTTATAAATTTTGAATATGTTTTGTTTCATATATTGTAAATGAGAGCACGTTGCATTGATGATCAAAAGTAAACCATTTTTTATTAGTTTAAAGGCATGATTTGCAAATCATAAAACATTTTTTTAACAATTAAGTGTTTTTAATGTAATTTAGTGTTTCCAATACAACTTAATGTGAAATCTAGCTAATCATTATTATATAAAACTACATATAAGATAAATTTCAAAAGAATTGACTATTTTATAGAAACAAAATTAACAATTTTGGCTTAACTTCAGATTTTGAAAAATCGAAGTTAATTCATTAAAATTATAATATACTACTTCTTAAAAAGGAAAGAATTTAAATAAAAAAAGCCAACTGTGATGTAATAGACATGATTTTTCTTGGTAGATATAGTAATAGATCGGTTAATTTTTGGATATTTATTTTGCATAATTAACAGGCATTAAATTTATTTCGAAATATGATTAAGTATGCTTCATCACAAATCAGAAGTAAAACATTTTACATGAAAATATTAATAAGAAAATTCAGTCAATTTTAATTAAAATATTTAATTTGATAAGACACAATGTAACTGCTTCCTAAGAGACGTTTTATAAATAGATGGCATTGCGAAAGATCAAGATCGTTAGAAAAATATGCGGTTGATTAATTCTGTATACGCGTTTCCACAATTATTTCCTTAACTGTCAATCCAGTTTAGTGAAAGGAGTCTTTTGAAAGAGATATCCAAATATTTGTGCAGCCTCCTTTGTTGAGAAATTCTTGCATGATAAATTTAATGATGAATTTATACATTTTCGAGCACATGTCGGTATTATCCTTAAAAAGAATAAAAATTAAACATAAGATATAAAACATATTATTCATCACATTTGTATCTGTGTTGATTTTGATAGCAATAGCAAAGAAATCTATTAATTGTAAAGAGACTTTGCACAAGTAGATGAACGTCATGAGTTACATATTTAGCATTTTATGCAGTAAAAGAAAATGTTATAATCTTCTGAAAAAAATTCGTTAAAAAGATCGCATTGAATTACACGCTTCAGATAACTTCGGTTTTATGTCTATAAATATTAAAAAACTCAACAATGAAACACATTAGAATAATGGAATCCGAGTGTTTTACAATTATTGTAGATTTCTATTAAACATTGAAAAAATTTGGTTTTGGGGGGAAGTCTATTCCTTCTATTTAATGTGAATAATTTAACTCAAAATCACAAAGTAAGTATGGTAATACAATTTCATATAATTCTTTGTTTTTATCAGAGTTGTTGATTTGCTTCGAAAATCCGTCAGCGATATGGTTACATGTCACTTTGTGAATTTGAGAGATTGTGCGCTTGATACAATTTAAGCGCACCAAGTTAGGTAGGTGAATTTTCGCATTTAACCTTTACAAAAAAATTTAAGATCGAAATTCTAGAAAGGAAACGCTTCCGTAATTATTTGAAGTTAATCTCAAAACCGTATTGTATTAGTGTATGATAAAAGCAACGGGACTATTTTTCTGTCGGCATATCATGACTTATAGAAACATTATAAAATAAAAAAATCAGTTTAGTTAAATGCAGGGTTTTTTTATTATCTGTTTACCTGTTAGCTGCATTTTTTTAAATATTATCTACCGGTTAAAAATTAGGAATCGAAATTTAAAAAAATTCAGTGTTTTTTCTATTATAAGGGTTTTAAAATTGCAATAAATCGTATATCATCCCAAACTTACAAACAAACCTTATATCCAGTTTTTTTTTCCACAGGTTGAAACTGTCCCTCGTTGTACAGAGCTCAGGAGACAATAGTTGTGTTCATTTAATTTATAGAGCAGAAACATTTTTCAGTCAATGATGGTCATTTAAAAATCTCTATAGTTTCAAACACTTGAGTATAAAGGCGTCATGGTTCAGATGTAGTGCGTCTTCCCCGTGTTCTGGACGTGCCAGGTTCGAGTCCCGATTCGAGCATGATTGTTGTTTAACCTGTGTTCTATCTATGAGGCGTGTGAAAGAGCCTCTCCAACCCCTGTAAAAAGGGGGCTGCGCAAGTGAATGTGCGAGGAAGTGTCATCTTCATATAAGTTGAAGCCAGATTTCTACCCTGGGGAGCCCTTACCCACAGTAGCTACCGCACCCCTCTTTTTAACATCTCTTGCTTGGTTTGAATTGTTGTTTAATCCAAGGGGGATAAACAACAACTTTGGAGTACACTGTATTTGATGTCTCGTACAATAAATCTAAAAGATTAAAGAAAAATATTATATTTTTTATATAGAAGCTCTATATGCAGCTGGTATGATTAATGCATCTAAATAAATTTTAATAATCTTTTATGAAAAAGTTTTCATTATATAATTTTTTTGAAAAGAAATGGATGTTACACACAAATCAGAAACTTTTTATTGAACATCAGATTGTGTCATTAATCTTTACTTCATAATTAATCTCAGTTTTTTTTCCCTTTGATTAATCAATCACTTAAGATGTGAGAAAAATAATGCTAAATATAAAAGGCCAGTTTAAATTTTATAATAAGTGAAATTCTTAGCTGCTGTTCAATGATTAGAAATTTAAACATCTTGTTTAATTCAACTAATAACTAGTTAGATAACTTATGAAAATTTATAATTTTGGAACGCAACAGGGTTTGCTCAGTATGAAATTATTTCAAAACGTCGACAGAAATCTCTACGGATTTGATAAAATTAGCTGTTGAAGCTAAATTTGTTAACTGGACATTCAATATGAAATCTGTTTTGAAAACTACTATAATTTGTATTTGAAGCTCAAATAATAGAATTCAAGTCTGGTATTTGAAATTCTAATATCTGAACAATGACTAGAAAATAAAAATTTAGACACGAGGCAGATAACATATATTCAGATTTCTAAGACCAAAATACAGGGTGTTCCACAAGGTATGCAGTGCCTATTATTTACAAATTTGGATAGAACACATCATGATGAGCATTTTGATGAGTGATACATGGGATCCCCGAATATAGCGTCATAGTCTAATTAAGGTGTGAAGCTTGTATCATAAAAACTTTAAGAAATCAGAAAAAACATGTGAAAATCAATGTTTATTAAGAATTTTCAAAACAACAGATTTTCGAAATATCGAGCGTTCGAACAAATGGCATGATGAAGTCTGGAATCGAAGTTCGCTACTGCTTTCTGCAAAACATTTGTTCCAATTCCCGTGATCTCCGTTTAAATTTCTGTTCTGAAGTCATCCGTTGTTGAGGGCTGTGTAAGATATATTGCGCATTTCAGAAGACCCAATAAAAATTCGAACGGGTTAAGATCTGATTAGAACGGTGACCACTCTTTATCACTGCCTGTTCACATAACTTTATGACAGTCTATATTGAAAATGTTCCGCTAGGAGATCGAAATTCTGCTGAGTGCGATGAGGTCCATTACCATCTTACATAAACCAATTACTGCTAATCATGTTTATGCCATTCAAGAATGGAATGATACCGTCATTCAACACGTCAAAATAAGTTTCACCTGTGACATTTTCGATATAACAAAAAAACTGGACCAATGGCACCTTCGGCAGTTAACGGACATTAAACTGTGGACCTAAGTGGATGCAGTGGCCGAACTCTTGCGTGAGGAATGTTTTCATGGCTCAGAGTCTCCAAATCTATTTGTTAACATTTCCTTGAAGGTGGAGATGCGCCACGGCATTGATCCAGATCCGATTAAAATCAATTTCGTCATAATCAACCTCGTTAATCATCATGCCTGCAAAATCAAGCCTCCATAAACCAACTAAATCAGTCAATGATGAATTATTTAAATTTTGTAAAGAGCATAGTAGCATAAGAATTTGCATATTCACTTACAGACGCGCTTTTCTTCTCACTGGGTTGAGAACATAGCCACCTATGAAAGCTTCCATTTTGTGCAATCTTCGTCAGCCTCGTAATTTCGAATATAAACTGCCCGATTCATAGCTAACGTTCTTCGTATAATTTGATTATGACGCTATAATCGGCGATCCCATATGTTATTCATCAAAATAATCGTCTTGACGTGCTCTATTCCAATATGTAAACATTAGACGCTGCATACCTTGCAGGATAACCTCTATTAGTTAATGATTAGCTGATGCTATAAATGTTTGAAAACGTCGAATTCTTGAAAAATGCAAAGAGATAAATTAAAGTTAATGTAATAAACTTAAGCTTTTTAAAAAGGACCTGTTGGCGTCATATCCCTCTTTTAATCCTTATTCTTAAATTATTACTTTCCCTAATAGTGAAACTTTCATTAATCAACATCAACCGAAATAATTAATTACACAAATTTAAAAAAGAACTAAGCAACTGCGATGAACTTTTTCTGTAACTCAAAACAACTTCTACATAAGTGAAAAGCCTTTTATTAATATAAAGAAAAATAATATTTCCGCTACATAAACTTTTACCTTTTCTCGAGTAATAAATTTGCAAAGAGGCGTGTAAACATTTTCGTAAAACTTTATGTAACTGGTTGGAGGATTTTTCTTTTGTCAACTACAGCAGAATAAAATCAGACAAACGGATGTAAAGATTATTTGAAAAATAATAAGCAATTTTAATTTTAAATTAATTATTCATTACATTTAAATAATTAAAAGTTCTAATAGTTACTTTAAATGTCTAGAAATTCACAAGTGTCTACAAAGTAATTTATTGTCTGTTTAAATAAGAAAATTGCGATAGATGCCAAATTGGAGAAAATAGCTTATTTATTTTCGCTTGTTTTAAGGGGACAGTGGATTTCGAAATAGGCAAAAATGGACAAAAACGTGCGTTTTTTTTTCTTTTTCTTTTAATACCATGACATATGCTTATGTTCAACTAGTGTGTAACGCAATAGCGTTATGTTCAACTAAATAGTGTTATTAAATGTATTGTTCAATAAAATAAATATTTGAAAGGTTAAGAGGGAAACACGTTAATCTTAATGATTTTCTCAATTATATTGAAATAAGATTTAAATATCTTTGAAATGTTCCAAGTGCCTTAATTTTTAAGATATTAAATAAAATTAATAATAAAGATTTCAGTCAAGCATTAACAGGAAATAGGGTGTGCATTTTATGTTTCGAGTTTTTTTAGCTAGTAAAAAGTTCATTTTAGCTGAGAAAATGAAAATTTCTACGAAAATTGAGTAAATATGCATTAATATATTTCTAAAAAATTAGCATTTAGTTGGAATCACAAATTCCTACTTAGTTTTGTTTGAAATAAGTTTACATTGTTAATGATAAAAAACAAATTAAAAAAACAAAGATTCGAAATTTTTGCCGTATTTATATATAATTCACATACATAAAAATTTCATAACCCTGGCTGAATAATCCTCAAAATTGTCTAATAGAATCCGCTGTCCTTTTATCTTTTAAATTACAAAGTAAATGTGTGTTAACAATAATAATTATAACCATCCAACTTCAATATTTACATAACAGAATTTATAGAGTTAAAATGCTTCATTCAAGGAAAAAAAAAATGGAATTGGTGTATTTTGTAATCACTTGTACATTTTATCAATGCACAGAAAATTTTACTTATATTTTTAAAACTTCAGAGTTTTTAAAATGAATACTATCTATAAAATTGCTTCTGTGCGATATAACTGAGATATATTTGACAAGGCGAAATCCATACAAAAAAAAAAAATTGGAAATATGAAAAGCTAAAATCCAATATTTTTCTGGAATCTAAAGATATGACACGCTAAATGATGTAAAACCAAGTTATAGAAATCAATAATTCCAATTTTTATTTTATTTCCTATAAGAAGGAAGCCTGAAAATCTGCCGATAAAGTTAAACCACTTCTGCAGACAGAGGGAACAGATAAATTTATTTTTCAGTTCAACATAAAATATATCATTAAAATTCGCTAGCCATTTATTGCACTTCATAATCAATTGCATTAATAATTTCACAAACTGTTTATTTGTCAAAATACTTGTATAACTTACGATTTTATTCTGCATTGTTCCTTGAAATACAAGTTTGAACGAAACTTAGTATTTAATGCTATTCTCAAGTATAATTAACCCCTAACGATTTAAAAAGTTTCCTTGAGCAAGGGGCATTTACTGGAAGCCCTTCGAGTTGCTACTGATATTAATAATAAATGTATCTACTAGTAATTAAATGTAGAGACGCTATTTTTAGATTTAAAAAAAATTTCTGTGTGAAATTCTATATATGTTCTTTTAAAGGAAAAAATGATGTCAACTAAAAAATGTTGAATACATTTAGTCTTTGGCTAGGAAATAAATCTATATAATGTTATATTATATTATATATATATATATATCCCTAAAGCTTGAAAATGCTCTCCTATTTCTCAGATTTAGAAGAAAATATCACTTGATATCGTTTTCTATGAAATCTATTTTTACTTCCTCCCATTTATAAACAATTTAGCAAAGACGCACGATGATAGAATGTGGCATGTATAATATTTAACGTATAGAAACATTTTATCCATACAAGCACTCTACCCACAATAAATTTTAAACTGCGACAATTATAACAAAAAAAGCTGTATTTTTATAATAAAATAGTTATCGTTGCATGATGTGACAACTTAAGGTTCCATCTTATGTCGAAATTTTGAGTTAGCATTCCAAGCTCGGAAAGGGCAAGAATTATGATGAAAACGACAAACGTGACATTATAAAGCAACATCGATTTCAAAAGTAAAACACAATTCAATCAGATTTATGCTAAAAGTAGAGCGCTTTTAATGCGTTTTTCTATCACTTACCGATTTTGAAAAAAGTGATACTATATGTAAGTCTTGAACACGATACATGCAGCTTCCTACTGATCATAATATTCAATTTTTATTGAAATTTCCGATGATTCATTTAAGAGATGTGCGATAAAACATACAAACTATTCTTTTCACAAAATATCAAATGTGAAACTATAACTTTGGAGATGTTACATAAACAAACACTTGAATTTTTTGCTTCCTTAGAATAACTTCCTTGCTTAGTTCGAATTCTCTCTTGCGAGTGTAACACAAACAGTAAGTGTATATAACATTTCCAACGTCAGTGTAGAAACTTCAAAAATACTTGTTATTGCTTGTGCAAGTGTTGTGTTTTTTCAAAATGCACAACAGAAAATGTAGTCCAATGTACTGATGTATATAGTGATTTAATAAAATTTATTCACTTCTTTGCTCAGAATTTCATTCATATTTATGATTCGCAACTAAATAAATGCACGCTTTAAAAATCTTTTCCTCAGTATTAATCTATAGAGTAGAATTTTCTAACTTAATTAACGGACGATGCTCTATAACTTTGATAGCCGATTATTTCTCAAATCATTTCTTAGATAAGAACACGAAGTTCGAATTTTACCACTAGGTAGAGCGTAGCACTGATTTTAGATTATTCACCTAAACACCACTATTTTATCTATAGCTATCGAGGCTCGGGAGTTTAGTGGGAAAGTGAGAAGAGTTATGAGGGGACAGTAAAATTATATTTATAAAGTAATTAAATTTTCTTGTTGAGTTATCCTCCCGAAATTCTATAGATTTAGAAATTCTGACTGCTATACGGAAAAAAAGACAAAATTCAAGTGCTTTATTTCTACCTTAAGTCATCAAAAACGTTTGAAATCCTGCTCAATTGAAAAAAGCATTTAATATGAAATTACTCGCTTACAATTTCTTTATCGGTGAGATTGGTTAACGATTTAATAATTCAATGCATCTTTATACAGAACAAAAACACGGCAGAAAATTGTAATACTTCAAAGTAATGTCACTCACTTTCCTCTTCCAGCACCGGCAGAAGAAGGGTAATAAGTCAAAAAGTCGTCCGGAATAAACAAATGGTTCAATTTAAAAGTAGTCATCCACTCGTCAATAAAATCCAGTATTCCATTTCATGCAGTACTAGGACGGCTCAAATCGAAACAAGATCGCAGTTCTGAGCTGTATCAGAACAAATATAGATTCCTTTTTTTTGTTTCAAATTCACTCTGGAACATCCAGTTAGTCAAGCAGAAGGCTTCATACAAATAAATAGCCTCCTAGAGTCTTTTTAGTTTTCTTGTTTCTTTACCTCCGTCTGGAACTCACAGATGTATGTCTGAGGAAAAGAAAATATATAAAAAAAATTACTTTTAGATATAAATATGCTAAAGATCTTTTCGTCCTCGAATATACTATCTATATAAATATAGCAATCGGAAATTATCGTTCAGGAAGTTGTCTAGGGAAAAAGAGAAGATAGCCTTTTATGTTATAATCCTTAGAATATTTTAATTAAGCATAAAAGCACATACTGATTAAGTATTGTATTGTGAAATAGCAATTGAAGATGGACATATTTTATTTTACTAAGATGTAAATACCATTTTCGAAACTATGAATAGATAAATCATCATGTATTTCAATGTATTTTTCCCTTGTACCTTTGAGCATTCCTAAAGTGATATTCTGTTCTAGCTCGCAAGTTGTTAAACATAAGTTAGGAATACTTGGTACAGTATTTATTATCTTGTTTTCCGAAGTTTCAATGTCTCTAAACGTCGTGCTAAAGATTTTTTTATATAATTTCATCTAGTTTAGATTAGTTATAATAACGTCTCTTTGTAAAGCAACACTAGGGCTATTTTGGGAGAACCTCGTAGCTCTGAACCGAAGTCAGACGACTAGGACGACACCTAAGCTGGCACCCCCTTTCCATACCACGGCATACCAGAGGGAGGAGGACGTTTTGTGCATACAGATTTAACGTGCAACATACCTTTTTGCGCAGCGATTTTTCGGTGGAATCGGGTTTCGAACCTGAAATCCCACGGTTCATGAGCCGAGATCCTATCACCACAGTGACCTCAATATAATTCGAGCAGAAGAAATCAAGAGCAACACAGGGGGGGGGGATGCTTCTATTTACATCCTTTTCAGGATTTTCTTTTTTTGGCATTCTACAGATCGTAGAATGCCGAGTCGGCAATCTACAGATTACCCAGGAAAAGATATACTTTAAGGTTTTGGCATGTACAAGACTGCCCATAATAAGTTCAAGTATCTTTGGAATAGCAATGACCAAATTGAATTTTTGAGCATAAAAAACGAATTTCACTTTATTTTTCTTCAATACCAATACATAAAAAATTACCTTTTGATTCAATCTTTATTTATGGACTTTCTGGTTTCCTATATTAGAATTTTAAAAAAAATGAAGAATAGGAGAGTGAAATAATAGAAATTAAGTTTCTATTACCAGCGTTTGTTTAGCATTAAATTTGATAAATCTTATAGTTTAAGAAAAAAGCCTGGCCTTGTTTTCTGTTGATATGAACTTTGAGTTATTTTTTTTTATCAATCTCTGTTAGAAAATTAAGTTATATATCTAGACAAAAATTTCTCTGACATGATATTCAAATCCCTTTTTTTTTAAATCTGAAAGTCGGCAATGCATTATCTGATTACAGAAAAGATCAGCAATTTATTGCATCCCTGCAATCTTTTAGTTCATTGGGGTCAAAAGATCAAGGAATGAAAGTCATTCTCTTTTGCTAATCTTCAAATTACACGATCCATATATAGTCAGGAAATATCTTCAAAATCTAAAATTTTCCGAACAAATCAATCACTGTAGCTTAAATATTATAATTCTCATAAATAGGTACCACCAATCATTTGCAAAAAAGTTTCGTCTTCTGTTTCATGCTATTTTACATACAGAGCCACTGTTTCGCCTTAATCAGAATTTTCATAGTTTTTTTTCATTGTTTTTTTTTTCGTAATACTCGACTTTCTTTCTGACTTCTTGTATGACGCTATTGAAACGGGCCTGTGCATGTTCACTTTTCATCACTAAGCAGTTGTGAAGTTGCTGTTTCGAAAACAGATATAAGCCACATCAAATGACAAAAAAATTATAGACTCCACTTAGCTTCAAAATTGATGTTAATGAAGAAAATTATACACAGTCTTTCAATAACAATTATATCTGCAAAACTGCAAATTCCTTTCAATTTTCATCATAGTTAAAGGGATTTTAATAAATGAAAGTAGGGAATTTATGAGAAATATTTTTTTTCTATTTCTGTTTATAATTAAAAATGTACGATTTCAAAAAAAAATTATTCGAAAAATCAATCCCACTTTATTAACCGCCTACCAACTAGGTTGGTAGGCGGTTAATAGAGAGATTGAATGCAGAGAATAAAGTGAAACATACTCTCTGCGTATACTCGCAGTTTTCCTGAAATCTGACGAGCTCATAATCAGTTATTTCATGCTTCAAATCTTCAAAAGCAAGAACTTTCCGTCATTGGCTATGAGTCAGTTAACCAGACTCGGTACTCTCATTGAATTTGTAAAATACTCAATTCTAGCATCCTCGAGCTTTCTCGCTGTTGAATTAGAGATAATTTTCTTAGTAATAAGATATGTAGTAGCTATAAATATTTAAATTAGCCATTGACTTATCCAAAATTAAATTTTAGAATGACAAAATTTTAATGATGTAAATATGCATAATTAAGTTAGGAAAGGCTCTGTCGGTTATCAAAATATAAATGAATAAAATTATTCATAAAATTTTAATAGAAAATATTATTAGAGATACGAAATATATACATAATATACCGCTTTTTTAAAAGAAAGGACTATGTTTTTGTATTCTTTTCGATTCCGAAGGAATAGATACTATTGGAAAACCCCCTTCATTTATTCCATCTGTTTCTACGTAATATTTCTTCTTCACCCAGAATGGATTTTCTTGAGTTGCTACGAAAAGCTGAGCTGATAAGGCAAATTCGAGACTTCGATTCCGGTTTTTCATGATATATTACTCTGGCGAAAATGCGTGATTGATGGCTGCAAGTAATAGTTGAATCTTTGGTTTCCAACTTCAAAAATCGGTTTTAAAGTCACGCATGTTTCCAAAACCATTATGGCAATAGGAATTGCTTTGTATGAAGAGTTTATGTGTGTTGAAAGAAATTGTGTTACTATTTTTACCAAACAGGTAAAAATATATTTTGTTTCCAAAAGTTTGAATGGATGGTGAAAGTAAATAAATTTTATTACTGAAAAATGTGAACTAAATTTTAAAAAATCTAAATTGATACACACATAGCCTTCTATTTATTTCATATAAATTATTATATAACTGCAAACTTATTTTCAATAATATATTGGAATAAAATTTAATTGCATTTATCTCTACAATATAAAACAATATTTATGACAAAAGAATAAATTAACAATTTCCTCTAATCAAATTAGAAATAAATATTTTCAAATATAATGGAGAGAATTTGAGAGAAAAAAACGATTATTATGACCTTGAGATTTCACCAAGGATCACATTTAGGCGGAAATACAAACCAATGATTATTTTTTTTTCTGTAAGGGCTCTGACTTTCGTCCTGAAAATCCCAAGAAATTGAGGATTTTGAAGATAGTATGGTTAAATTAATTATATTAAATTGCACACTAATAATAAAACAAAAAAATATTTCATATTCAAAATTAATTAATATGAAAGTAAAATTGAAACAAATCAAACTACTGTAAAACTACTATTAAAGCAAAAAAAATTAAAAAGATATAAAAATAAAGAACATACCAGTTGAGAGTAAATACCCCTTAAGTTGTTGAAAAGAAAAATTAAACATATAAGTGCAGACTACATTCAAATTTCCCAAGTTTAGCTCCTACAACGCTTGGTCAAAGTGCCTCGCCATCATAAGAAATACATTGAATGATTTCAGTGCCATCTATTGAATTGAAGAACCAAAAAAGAATAAACAAGGAAGCATACTTTTGATTATGAATTAAAAGTTCCTGAAGCGATTTCTTAATGTATCCTAAATATTTTCTCTATAAAATTTGAAAACATTCTTACATTCCACTTCTAGCTATGCTAGATGACTCATTTTCGTGAGCTCTTGAAATTCACAAAGGGCATAAATTTAATAAAAACCCACAAAGGAGGAATTAAGAATGTAGATGAGAATCTTGAGACACGGTGTTTGACTCTTGCTTGTTAGATGGGTAAATTAAAGCTGTGGGTATTTTTCCCTCCACTTCCATGATAGGATACATTTCTTGCGAGAAGTGTTGTACCATGGCTAGAAATCAGCATTGGATTCAACCCTAGTTCCGATTTCATATTGTCTCAACTAAGAACATTAATAGTTCTCCTGATGCTTAGGCAAAGTGGGATTAATAAACGCAAATAATTAAATCGAAAAAATTTGTTAAATTTTCCCATCAAGCTATATGTGACTTTATACCAAAAAATCTACATTTCTTTTAAAACATGAATGAAACTCAACAGTTATATAATTATCATATTCAATTAAATGACACCCAATAAATAATTGTAACTGTGTATTTATTTTTAATGCAATATTACATATACTTTTTTTTGTTTAATTTTTGTCCCGCGTAAGTTTTTTAGCTGTTTCACGATTTTATATTATTTTAAGAATTCAAGTGATTTTTATTTAAAAATTTTGTAGTGTGAAATGTAATCACACTTGAAAGTGAGTAAAAATAATCTCCAAAATCGTTTTTTTATTCCATTTTTTTAAATATTGCTTTGAGAGAAATATTTCTGATCTGAAATAATTTTTTCATACTTCTGATTTTCAAATGTTGCCTTGTTAAGTGCAATGTTTAAAGCTTGAGATATGAAAATTTCATATATTTGTCTGTAAATTACTTCAACAACAGAATTGAAATCGTTTCATTAAACTAGATTAAGAATAAATTTATAGATAAATAATTTATTCGCCTTTCAGTGTACCACATTCTTCGATGACTATTCTCAGACATACATTTATCGCAGCAATCATTAATGGTGTTAAATTATTAACGTAATAATCCTTAAAGCGAAAACGGCAAGTTACAGGAAAGAATATTTCTGACACGCTGACGTCAACTAACTATTCATAATTTCATATTATTCAAACCACTAAGCCAGATTACTCAAATTTTTCCTAATGGCCTTTCAAGACCAAATTAAGCCTCTTAACATAGTCAGGTGCTATGCAGCATAGAGTATTTTGCATGCTCTCTATAATCTGAAACCATTCAATTCTTTGTCTTAATCCTGGTAAGAAATCTCTGACTTTGGCCTGCTGTTTATGGTGTCACCTCTTTAACTTAAATCAATTTATTTCTTATCAGATTTCAGCTTAGAAATGTAATTACTTATCCTTTATGAATTATTTCTGCTATTGAACAGCAAACAATTATATTTAATATATCAAGCCTTAATTTCATTTATTAAAACCTACTAATTCGTGATACTATTCTATTAAATTCAGTTAGACTAGTTTATTTTAAAACTAGTTTACAGTTAGAGAATGTTAGAGTAACTAAGATTCCTCCTAATTACTCTAAAATCTTTGATTTCAGCCTCATAAAATTGGGTATTTAACAAATTCTATAAAACTTTAATGCTTAAACGCCTGTTTATTAAATTTACTTACGAATATGCTTGGTATTTCTTAACGAGGGCGATAAACTTGTAGGAGGTATAGGGGCACAAAGATGTATCGAAAATGTCTGTATCATGCGATAGCGGCTGTTGACCAGTAAGTCGCCTGAATAGCTATCACGCTGGAAGTCCGAGATTGTAAACCATCTCCTAAGGCATTTGAATGAACAATTATTCAAATGTTGAATGAGTCAACAAACATCTACCTTATGGATCTTGCATTAGGTATGCCGCTCAGTGATTGCACCATGGACATTTCAAGCGCAGAGGTGGTCTTCATCATATGATATTCTCACATGCGCAAAGAAGATTAAGCGAAGCTAGTTTTTAATGAGAGCTACCAGGAATCAAGAGTAAACTATGATGAGCCTGACAATTAAGAAAATGTTGTACCTTTTGGCGCAGCAGTTTTGGTACTTGGATCCTTCTGTAAGAGTAAAAAGAAAATTTTCAAGGCTACAAAGGCCATTCCTATTGGTGATTTTTGGAGCTTACAGAACGACCCCCAATATCCATACTTCAAGACATCCTCGGGATTCTTCCATTACATCTCAAGCTCCAACAAGAAGCCGGATATACACCAATAAATAGACTCAACGTTTCCCCTCCAGACAGCCTCATAATGATCAATTCAATGGATGTTGAAAAATCTGAAACAGGCTGGGTCGCTCACCCATCACAATATCCATTTCAAAATCAAAACTCCATTGAAGATGGTGGGCACATCTCTAAGGGAGTTCGTCTTAACACGTATGGATTCAATACAGATAATGGAGTTGACGCTGCATTCTGTATCATGGTAAACGATAATATTTTACGTAGATGATTCAACAAAAATTCAGAATTGTATCACAGTATATCAAACCGAACTTCTAGCACTTCAACAAATCATAGAATACTCTACTAACCGTCATCCACAATATTAGTTGACAACCAAGCTAACATAAAAGCAGCAGCTAACCCCCAAAACCAAAATCCAGTTGCGAGGGCCATCTGCAAAAAACTTGATACAACACAGGCAAATTAAAGTTACTTGGATTAAAGCCCTCGCTGGGTATGAGGGAAACGAAGAAGCCGACAGACTGCGAAGGAAGCATCTGAATGACACATGGATCAATGTCACACTAAGGTACCAAAATCCTACCTTACATCATTCATTAAAATTTAAATGAGGAAATTTCATCATTGGATGGCAAAATGGTTGGGAAGATGGAGATACGGGACTACCTACATTCAACATTCTCCCCAAAGTCTCCCTTTTACCAAGCAACTGAAAAGAGGAAGACATTCGTTTCTTCATATTTCACAAACCCTTCCTCACATATCTTCTGGGTTTCCATCTGTTTCCTAATGCTTTTTTCCCTAGCGGAAATCATGATGCCTCACCAAACCACTACGCAACAGAACATATGCTGACTTCTTCCTTTCATATGACCATGCTTACATCTGAACTAGAATGAGTTTGGTGCAGTAACGTTGCCTCTTCCCAAGGATAAGGAAGAAAATTCAAAGAATGATTCGCCATCTCGAAGAAAACCAAGACTTATTTAGATTCCATGAGCATTATTCCCAAGAGTTGCACTCTGCATACATATATTTATTCTCTGTTATTTTTGTGTTTGGACGTAACGTTTATTTTCATTTGTAATTTCATGTATGTGTTACATTCCTTTTTTTTCTCTCTTTTTATTTCTGTCCTCGTTTCTGGTTTTTTGTAAATATTTTTATTACTATTTTTCAGAATCTTGTATTCCCAAAGAAACTATAAGTCTGTTTCTGTAAATTGACAGAATTTTCCAGTTTCTGCTTGATAGTTATCTTAATAAGTCAAATCAATTTTCCATTTGAACTTCAAAAAGCCCATTTCCTTTGGCTTTGCTTTATCTAATATTAAAATCCCAAACCATATTTCAATAAATAAATGTCAGACTTCGAACAATAGTCACAGGTATGGATAAAACAGGAGCACCTTTTCATTTCTCCCCCGCTTCATGCTCATTACACTGTAGAGGCATTAAGCGATGTTGTGTGTGTCTTACACAAGACAATCCGAATATGAGTACTCGAACGATAGGCCAAGAAATGGGGTTTCTCATTGCGTTGCATGGAGATTATTGTCAGCAAACTAAATGCATTTGTTGCCTCTACAGCATATCAAATTATTAGATCTTGCTAGTTATTAATATCGGATAACCTTTGTTATATAGTGTCTACAACAGAGTGCGATAGACAATGCATTTACTAGGATATTGTATTTTCTTGCATGAAGCAAGTTTCATAGCAGATGGAACACTTGTGAGCATAACATTCACCTGTGGATTTTGAACAGCCCCTGTAGTACGTGACCGCGAGGAATTCAAAACCGTTTCCCTTTCAATACTATTGGTATTGTTGGAGCGTGCTATCTATTCTTTAGTCTAGGCTGTAGGGCATACTTGACCCTCCTACATTAAGTTTTGTCCAAACATCTTGAAAAAGTATATGCCTCTTAATCGCTGTACCATTCAATATGATTCCAGCCTGAAGCGGCTCATGCACTTACACCAAAGACATTCTCGAACACTTGCAAGTTGCCATTTAGCAGCGTTGGATAAGTCGTAGTGATCCATTTTATTGACTTATCGGTTCTATCATGCTTCAACTTCTGCTGGGATCAAATGAAGACTTTGAAGTACGAGACGCCTTTTGTTTCAGGTGAAGACGTCGTTGCTAGTATTTCTCTGGTTGCCGGAGACATTTGAAGCACAACAAAATCTAATAGAGTATGTGGCATCACTGTAAGGAAGGTAGGTATTTTGGGGTTTTATGGCGCAAGAGCCAAATATGGCTATACTACGCCAAACAAATGGTATTAAAAATAGGGCATGTTCAATTAGGTCATTCAATTTTAAAATTGTAGGTTCTTTCTATAAAATGAAAAACATCTAATATCTAATAATGGATAGTATTAGCGCCTTTTAAAAAATGGATACCCAATTGCAAGAAAGAAAATTGTTAAAAGATTAAATTATCAATGAAATATAAAAGATGAAATTACAATTCGCTTAACGTTCAAACAGAAAACGTTAAAAAGAAACAAGTAAAAAAATCATTGTAACCTTTTAATTCTATGTTTTTTCAAGTATTTTTTATGAATAGGTTTACTGATAGGTTCATCATAAAACTTTTTCAGATAAACCGATTGAAAAAGACAATTTTGGGGAGTTTGTTTAAAAATAGTTTTATCAACTCTGGTGGAAGGTTCTGGAACAGGTGGAGTTTCATCAATTGTTTCTTGGGGGTTGTATTCTATTGCATTGTCTGATTCGATTTCATGGTTTTGATTGGATTTATTTGTGGTCATGGTTTTAAGATCATAGTTGGCTTCATCCATTTTATCAGTTGAATTAGTATTAAGGGTCTGCAAAGAGTTAAAATTAGAGACTGGAATAGATCGGTAGACTTCTCAAGGTGAAGTCTTCCACAATTTAGAAGTGGACATGTTTTCAGGATTTTGTTTGAGATCTTTTTTTTATATTTTTTCCTATAGATGGCAGTTTTAAATTGATCTAGCTCATGTAAAATACAATATGAAGTAATTTGAATATCAGAAGGACCTGGAGGTTTTGGCGGGACTTCAATATCAGATGTTTTGGCACTTGGAGATTTTTCTTTTTAGGAAATCGAGCTACAGAAAATTCAGAATCTTTGGATTGAGAGATAGGTGGAGAATTTTTTTGTCGAAGTAGAATCTTTATTCCGATTGATTTCAGTTTTTTGAAAGATATTAACTGATTCATGAGCCGAATGTTTATAGAAACAGGCGTTCATATTGATAATGTCTCTGAGAGCCAGTACATTTTAATGTTTATTTCATGGCACCACTATAGGAAAGGCTAAGTTTGGGTGTTCTGTCTAAAACAAACTTTCTCGCTTCTGCATACGAAATATTTCTTTTAACTTTCAGGCTTTGGAATTCCTTTCTCCATCTTCCATTTAGGACAGTTACGAGAATAAGCAGGATGGGGTCCAGAGCAGTTTTAAGCATTTCGAAGTCTGTGAGCTACAAGCTGAAGTTTCATGGTCAGCAGCTGAGCATTTAGCACATCGAAGACTGCCATGACAAGTTCCTTGTGAATGTCCGAATCTCTGACATTTAAAACAACGCAGAGGATTCGGTACATAGGGTTTAACTTTTGATTGTATATAGCTGGCACGTATAAATTTTGGAAGTTCAGGGCTACTGAAGGTCAGAATAATATGTTTAGTAAGGATCGATGTATCGTTACGTTTAATTTTTATTCGATGCGCTGCACATACTTTTTGAGAATGCAATTCCTGAACGATTTTAGTCTCTAGAAAAATTCAGTGTCCTGTGAGGAGTTACCTCAATAGGGAAGTCTCCAAGTTTTGTTAATTTCTGCACAGCAGCAATCTGAGCTTTTGTTGAAGTCTCAATTAGAAGATCTCCAGATAGAAGATTTTTAGTAGTTTTTACATCACCAATGAATGAAGAAATTATCTTTGAATGAGGAAAGGTGATACTTTATGGAAGGTCTTTTGAGTATGTAAGATTAAAAATCTTGTATCTTCTGTTATTGGTAGACGTGGTAAAGTATTAAAAAAAACCATGCAAAAGGATAAACAAATTCAAGCCCTGACGACACCACCCACCATGGAGCCCAGCAAGGGAAGGCAGCCACCTGATCTGGTTGTCTGCAGCCTCGACACTTACCCTAATGCTAGCCAGAACTTATACGATAAGAGTCACTTCCAGGAACTCATCTATCATCATACACCCGTACTCATCTATAGTGGGTGAGCCATTGCTGTATAGCTTGTGTGACTGATTCTAGTATGAATTTTGAACAACTTCTGTGCATATAGCTGCTGTATTATAAAATTTGTTATTGGAATTCATTATGTTACACTAATACGTTAATGTTTCTTTTCTTTCTTTTTTACTTCGTTTTACCACAGTCGCATTAGAGAATTTTGACACTTACAATACTGTTTGATACTGATTCGTTTCTATGCCACCTACAGCCCCTGCAAATTTCTCGGACTGATAGTGAAACACCCTGTATACGATTCTTTATGTTGCATTTGTATAAAGCTTAATGCAACAATATTTAAAATCGTGATTCTTCTGTTCATTTTTTTAAAAATTTATTTGAAAGCCTTAAAATAATTTTAAGATTATGTGTATCATGAAACATATGATGCATTTTTCAAATTTTTAAGTTATATATCATCCAATGTTTTTTTTATAATTTTTCTTTTAATTATATTAAAATAGAAACCTGCTCTCTGTAATTAATTATCTAAATTCAAATTTCATACTGATTCGCAAGTGATTTTATTTAAAATTGTTTTTATGAGAGTACCGTTTTTTGGTTACTGAACCATACTTTGGTTTTTATGAGCGAGCCGTTCTGAGGATCATTGCAACACATCACAGTTACTATATACTATTGATAATATATATAGCCGAAATAAATCTTTTTCTTTACTATATAAATTACGTTTATTCCCATTACCGAAATGCACTCATTGTACTAAACATGTCTGTAATTATAAAAGTGGTTTCAATATTTTCATGCATTTCATTAATTACATTCTAAATTAAATAAATTTGAAATATTGTTACTGAAAGACAGTAAATAATGATTTTTGCAAAGGAAAGATTTTTCTGACCGAATATATCGCCATTCTTTACTAGCAAATTACATATTTGGATTGATCATAACACTCTTTCATCATATAAAATCAGATTATGGGAAGTATTTAAAATTTTTATATTTTGACCAAAGTTATTCGCCCTTTTATTACAGAACACCAACATATATGTAATTCCAAACTCATTATTATTACTTGGGGATAAAGTAAAATATAACTTTTATCAATAATTAGTTTAATTTTTTTTAGGACTGCACTTTTTTTTATCGTAAAAGTCCCTTTTCCTTCCACGAAATTTTTCGAGTTATTTTAATGGACCTTAACATAATTAAAAAATAAAATAAGGTTGCTAGGACTGAAAAATACAGTTAATCATCTTCAACCTAATAGGTTCTGTTTTTAAATTTAAATCACAATTATTATGATTCAAACATTAATATCATGTATTGCACACTGAAAATCACAGAAACGCAGTTTGTTTAAATGTTATTTTTTAAAGGAAATATGAAGACCCAAATGAAATTTAAGCTACTAACATAATTTTCGTTTATTTAGAAATTTCAATCATTATGTAGTCAAAAATTTATATGAACTTGAAGGAAATTGCGTTAGCTTCTAAATCTTTATAATTTTTTATTCTGAGACTGAAAAATTATATTCAGGTGGTAAGAATTTTTTTCTCTTCAGATTGTTTCAATAAATCGAATAACCCGAAATAAACATTTATTTCGAATATTTCATCATTTTTCATTTACTTTGTTCTTTACAGTCCGATTATTTTTTTTCCACTGATATCCCAATGAATAATTACTTGAAATAAATTGAAGCATAACAAAATGAATATCCATTATCGATGAAGTGGATATACTATTACCAATATTACCATATTCAATCATTATACACGGTGCAGAGATGGCATGATTCTATGGTCTTGACTTCGAAACCGGAGGATTTCAGGTTCGAGAAAAGATTCCACAGAAGAAACGTCGTATAAGCTGGTTTGGTGCAAGCTAAATCTGTCCAGGTCAAATGTCCTCCCACCGGTTGGGTGCTGTGTGGTGTGGATATTGGGAAAGCAGCTCAGGTACCACCCTGATTCTCACAACTGTTCAAAATTACGAGGACATTCCCGAAATATTCCTAGTGTTGCTTTAAAACAGAATGTTAATATAATTAAACAAACTTCAATTATACAATCAGAAAAAATTGTGTAAATTTGAATGAAATCTTGTTAACACCTACAATTTTGACTCTTTGAATGGGGATACAGATAACACGTTTATATTCTGGCCATAAAATAATTTTTCTTTATTATACTTAACAATTTTTTAAAAAAGGAAATAAGCTATTTAGTGCAGTAATATTTCCCTACATTTAATTTGTGAAATTATTCCCAATTCGATTTTTTTTCCTGAAATCATCTAATATCATCCCGTGAAATTTATTTTAAAATAATGCGCTTAAAAATTGTTAATTCGGTTAGAAGATCTGGAGCTTAAATATCTGCTTTAAGCTAAAAGTTTCAAAGTATGTATTGATCTAAATATATTTTTAATACAAACCCTCACAAAAATGTTTAGATAAAAACTCACTTTTATAAAGCGAAATATTTTAGATGAGCCTACGAAAGCTTAATATTGAAAAGTATCAACGTCCTTTATGGCCCCCCAAATTTTTTTTTCTAATTTGCAAACAAATTTATTCGATACATTTATTTCGAATAAAACATGCACCTGTTCTTGATTCTTCCTGGAGTAAACAGATTGCCAATGCAATTTGGCTGAGAACTATATACGACTTGAAATATTACTTAAGGTATTGTGGATGGAACATATATTACGTGCAACCTTGGTTAATTATTCGCCTCTCTTATCCCAAACTCATTTATATGATAATTTTCTTGAAGTCATGGGAGGTTTTCGCTTAGAGGAAAGAGGTTTTAACGAAGAGCGTGCATAAAAAAGTGTTTGCTGGCAAAAGGATTAACAGTTAGTTTACACGTACAGATTCATTTTTCATTTTATGCCATATTTTTCATTCTTTGAGGAATGAGGCCAAAGATCAATGTAAATGGGATAAAAAAACGGGGGCTACCTTCTTGAATGAAAACAAGAATAGCAAAAATGTAATTTATATTTTGGAAACTCACAGTATGAATGAAATTCTGAGATTTTTGAAAATGATGCAATAATGAATAATTTTGCGCAACAGTTTTGAATAAAGATATACAATTTTTGTAATACTCTTTTTTAGATAAAATATACACTTTTTTGTTAGTACATTTGGATAAAGTCAGTGAAATAAAAAAAGTAAATATATTTATAGTTTTAGTAAATAAATTACTCCAATACTTAGATTTTCATAATATTTTCAGAAAAATGTATTTCTTTAATTTTTTTGTTTTCTTAAAAAACAATTTGAAAAAATTATTTCCGGAGCTAAATTTTGTCCAAATAAAAAATTTTTAAGAAATGATCATTTTCTGGATCGCTTCGAAGTAAAACTTTCATTTAGTTTTGAAATGAGTTGCTTTTGAAAATATGTGGCCATATTGAAATTTATTTCAAGAATCATATGATTTATTTAAGACTTTTTAAGTTTCAGACACGAAATACCATAGTACATGTACTGTGTTATTTTATTGTTTGAAAACTTTGAAGAGGAGGGCTTACATATTTGAAAAGAAAAGGGAAAAGTTTGGTTTTGGTTGTCTTGTGCAGATTTCAGAGTTATATAACCATTAGCGATGAAAATTAATGGTGAAAATGTCATCAAAATGGCTAACAAATACATCAGAATATGTATAACTTAATTTTCGCACCATTTATAAGCAGCATAAATATGCTTTGGGGATGGATTTATAATTTTAATAGTTGGAATTTCGAGAACAGCAATTGAAGCAGCATCCCTTTCATAGACTACCACAACATGCCAATTTCATATCAATGGATTTTACTTCCCTAAGTATGGATCTTTGATGGATTAGACTTAAAACTCATGGTCCCCGAACGCAGGAGTCGAAGCAAAGTTGTAATACATTGCAACCTTACTGCAATAATGACAATGTCATACAGGTAAAATCCAATAAATCATATAATTTACTATCCAACTTCAACAGAAAATCCAAATGAATAAGAGGAAGCTCGGCAATTATTTTTTACGCTCGTATTTTCACTAAAATTTAATTTTCTGTATTTTAGCTATTCTGAACTTTTTAACTTTTGTTAATAGCTCTTTTTCATACATAAAAAAATCTTAAAATTATTTTGTTAACTTAATTCACAACGTTGTCAAATCATTGGTAAAGAATCATATTTTAATTGAATTAGTTTACAAACCAGTATTTATGATTTGTAAAATATTAAAATAGTTTATCTTCACACAAAAATACTTATAGGAAAAATACAAGTAGACAAAATTTCAGTACCATTATATAATTCCATATTTGCGAACATGAAGCCAGCGAAGCTAAATAAAAGGAAATGAAAATA
This sequence comes from Argiope trifasciata, assembly GCA_026543055.1. NCBI lineage: Eukaryota > Metazoa > Arthropoda > Arachnida > Araneae > Araneidae > Argiope > Argiope trifasciata. The sequence goes on from JAPMOQ010033694.1 coordinate 5,780,738, forward strand.
CACTCTTCATGTTATAATTCTTTTCTTGTTTTCAGAAGAAATTTTTAATATTGGGTAAATTAATTAAATATAACATATATATTTAAAATAATGGGTCGGAAAATTTTTGTATTCTCAAAATTGTATTATTGTTTAATATTCTCGAAACTTACATAAGTAAAGACAGATATTCGCTATTTTTATTTTACTTTACAATTCAGACGAAATTTTATGAAAGTATTAAGTTGGAAATGAAGAAACTGTTGGAAACTTGTTCAATCTTTAAATTCATAAAAAATATTCTGTTTCATTTTTAGATTTTATAAATACTTTTTTAGAATGTTACTGACGGCTAATAGCTATCACATTAAAAAGTGATAGAAAATCAGAAAAAAGTACTATGACTTAATTAATGCAATTAAAATTATATGTCTTTTTTTATTAAACGCTTGAGTTTAAAAATAAATTTTTAAAGAATAAGCGCTGACGAACATTTAATTAATTTTTTTATTTTAAATTTATTTTCAAAAAATTATGTTTTCTTTCTTTAAAGCTTTTTTACTATGTTCTATCTTAAACATCTGAATTCTATGAAATTATTTCCATTTTTGATAAAAAATTTCCTTATCACACTTGTGAAATGTCCTTCTTTTTAAAAATAATTTATTCCTTAATATTTTATATTCTTTAATATATTTCGAAATTTAATATTATAAGTATTACAGAATCGTGTATTCAATGTTTCTGAAATTCACTTCCAAATATATTTAAAATCTTATACTTTACGTGAAGAATATATGCTAATACATAACTTCTAACATTACATAATTCTATTTTTGCAAATATGAAAGTGTGAGAATGAGATTGGTATTAATCAAGAGTTTCATAATTACTAAGAATTTTCAAAATTCACCAGTGTTGAATTACATAAGATTAATCCGCTATATTAAAGTATGAACACTTAAAAACCTTTCTCATTTTTCTGGAGGAAAAAAAAGAAATTATTTAGTTTGGAAATATATATTAATGTAAATTCAACTAAGCTTAAGCTATATTGGCACGACTTCTTTTCTTTAGAAGATAGTAAAAAGTAATTACCATAATAAATAATTCGTAGACCTTCTTAAGAGAAATATTATTAGATACAGACATAAATTAATATTTATAGCTTTCATGAATAAGTAAGGAACTTTAAGTTGTAAATTACTAGAACATTAGTGAAGATGAGGAAGAACGCTTTCATATTCTCTAGGAAATCCATTTCGGCAGGCAAGTCCGGAAAAAAAAGACGATTCCCATTAGACTTTTTCTAGGTCTAGATTCTCAAAAACAGCTGCAGGATGGGCCTAAAGTCTGAAAATGGAAGAACTAGAAACCACCATGTTAAAAATAGGCGCAAAAAAGCATAGTTTCCTGTTGAGGCGAGAATTGAAAGGATTTTTTCAGAATTCTGTAGAAAGAAAAAAAAAAAACTTCCTGTGAAATACAGCGATAACGGCAAAGTTTTCTGTAACTCGCCTTTTATTGATCAGAATTTTCTTTTAATAAGTGAAAATCTATTTTTCATCTCATATAAATGTAAGCATTCAGGTTTGTTAATGCCATTTTCTATTTGCTGTTTTGTATGTTACTGTCAGTAATATTCAGCATTTTCTACAAATAACAAAATGTATGAAATCTGCTTGATTAATGTTTCGTTCTAAATTTCAACGAGAGCAGATCAAGAAGTCTGATTGCATTCTCAAAATTTTAATGTCATGTCTATGCGAGAGCAGTAGGATAACAATTCGGTATTTATTTGCAGTGAAATTAAATTTGAAAATGGTACCTCTCTATATGACGCTTCTGTTGTTGTGGCTTATCCCACCTGGTTGACATTAACATTAAGCCAGGTTGATAAGACCGAACGCCTTCAAACAAGGTCATTGTTTTCTAATAGATGACTCATGCCAAAAGGAAACATGCAGCTTCAAGAGGTCAAGAACCTGGAAGCACCACAGGCTGAAGTCTGACTTTGTCTCATACTTGCATCGCATTTAGCTGAGCATAATAAGTTTCTGCATACTTTTACTAACTGACCCAATTTCATGGCTTAAACCCAGGCATAAGACGTTGAATTTTTCTGATCGTTGCAGTCATTCATTAGTTGGCTTCCTTGTCGGTGATTGCAATTGATATGATTTTTTTCTCATGGATTAATGCCCAGGTCGTATGAGACTACACCTAGGATTTTGAACTTGCACTGCACACTAAGATTTCTCCAATGTGCCATACCAAATGTTGTACAAAAAAGAAATTCAAAAATTCTTAGCATTTCATAATTCCATTGACATTAATCTAAATTTTTCAATGTAATAATTACCATTCGTAAAGGCTTTACTGCTGTTAGAGATTTTGGTAATGAAATATCATAGAGGCTCCCGGTCTTACTTGATGATCTTGGGATTTCATCAAGATCGCCCAGTTCCATTACGTATAATGGCACTGTCATCTTTGTGATATATATCGATTCCTTGGCAATTTAATATGTAAGCACTGAAGTTCATAAAAGAAATTTGCTTCTATTTAAACTTATTTAAACTTCTATTAAAACTATCTAAACCTTAAATTGGTGCAAATAAAATTATACACGAAAGTTTTTCTATTTTGTACATTGACTTTAAAGCATTTCAATCCAACATTTGATGCAATTATAATGAATGCGTTTTCTCTTGTACAAGTTGACTGAAAATTTTTCTGTTTTTTATACATCTCAAAAACATTTCTTATGTGTTTTTATCCCGAGTTCCCCTTTTGATGGAATTTTTTTACTAAAAAACCAAGGTAATTTGATATGTATCAATTATTTCCCGTCTTGTTATTCGTCATTCATAAAATATTTCATATGCACATAACAGTGATAGTTAAAGAAATGTTTTTGGCATGTTATAAAAGTCTAAAAAATTAGACGATCTCTTTTCTTGACATAATTTCAGGTAAACTATAATAGATATAAAAATTTATAATTCTTATTGAAATAGTATGAATTTGCATATTTCACAATATTTTATAAATGTCCAGTTTTTTACTTTTATTCCTTACTTGAGGAATTAAGACTTTACTTTTATTCCTCACTATCTTAGACATAATTTTATTCCTCACTTGAGGGACTGACCAGAAATCGATTAAAAAATCATTTTGACTCACACAGTAACAGAGAAAGCAGGTATTAATTTTCTGCAAATCAGAAAAGAGAAATTGAGAATTACTTTTGATTTCTTGACAACAACAAAAAAAAACATCTCCATTTTCATCATTGAGAAAAATTTCTTTTTATTTAGAAAAATAATAATTTAAAAACTAATAAACTTTCTCGCGGTTTTTCGATCACATCCTCAAAAAAATATATTACCTTTATCGGTGATAAAAATCTGAATATGTATCATTTCAATACGAACCACTTCAGAATATTTGCCTTCAGTATCTCAACACGCAGCTATCCAATTTACTATTAAACAGAATATATGAAGAGTCATTTCCTTATGCAGAATGATAGAAAATACATTAACCCCTAGTTAATGGAATTTTTCCGTTTTAGCATTTTAAATAGAAGAGTGAATACATAAATGCGATGAAACAAAAAGATCACTTTCCTGGATGAAAAAGAAATTATTCAAGTAGGTAGAAATTAATCATGCAACTAACTTTGAAAATCATTTGTATGCCCAAATATCCCATGCTTACGAAAATAGCATAATTAACTCAATCATTAAAAGTAGGATAGGGCTGTTTTAATCAAAATGTGATAAATATTAGAATCGTTCGCAAAGTAATTAATAAACTTAATTAGTATTCGACTGTACTGTATTCAACTAATCCTTCAGAATTCTCATTGATCATTATGCTGATAAGTGAGTCATCTCCCACCTTCCATACAGCCCCTAATTGTTTATTGGAGCAGATGCAGTTAAAATTGTAAAGGCTGAAATTAATTAATTACAACAATAACCTTCGAAAATTTAAGTTGCAGAAAACTGATAGAACGTCCCAGTTTAATGAACTTACTTAATTGACAAGGTTTCTATCCTAACACAAACTATGAATAGGTACTTAGGGAGCATATTATGAAGTGAAATATGTAATTGCCTCTCAAATTATTAGTTTAGTCAAATAATGAGATGCAAATTTCACAACTGGCCATCGTTAAATGATACCAGAACAAGTAGAATTATTCCTCATTTTAATAAGTCATGGCGAAATTTCACATCAGGATATTTGAATGTTTATACTTTTCAAAAGTTTGAGACCAAAATTTTGGATCACGTTTCGTCTGGGCTAACTGGATATTAAAAGCCTTTCAAGTTTCGGTGCTGTAATTTGTTGTGCAGAATTTCTACATCTAAGGGGTGAAGATTAACATATTTAGAATATTTTAAGAGTTTCGCAATTTGCTTTGAAAATAACTCACTCAAACTAGAGAGTGTTGCTAATGTGAATTAATAAAGTTTATTCAAGAGTTGAAAATATTGCACACTTTTACTACATTCGTTCAAATATATAACGTAAATAAATAAATCATACGTGATGAACTATTTGGAGAATTTAAATATTACTTTGGATTCCAAATTTGTTTCTAACGAGCAGAAACCTATTGAAACTAAAACTCAGTCAGAACTTTCTAAAAGTGTCTTTCTTTATGTACTGTGTTGAAGAAAGTTTTATTTTGAAAATGAATTTTTTCACAGCTATATGACGCAAGGATTAAATTTCTTAAAATTACCTAAACTTCATTTTAAAGAAATTTAAAACTGTTCCATTTTATTATACTTACTTATTTATCATATAAGGTATTCCTCAATCGTTGTTCAGCATATTTCTCAATGTATCCATATCTATAGTCAGTAATTAATTTTTGTTGCCCATTTGCCGTAAGTTTTAGCAATTTCTTTTTACGGTTAACACATGTTCATTTTCTACTCTCGCTATAACATGATTTACAGAAAGTAGACATAATACGTATATATAGATCATATATCGGCACAGGAAATAGAAAACCGACATCTGAACATATGTGTGTCATTGTTCTGTTTAGTGCAAATACTTTGTTCCTTTCCCCTTTGAGAACTATCCTGAACATTCAGATTTTTTTGTTTTTTCCATGATTCCTTATTGCTTCATCAGTTTCATCTACATGCCATTCATTACTCCTATATTGGTTCCTTCATGATTTTATATGTGTGTGCTTACACAAGGTGTCCCTTTTAATTGCAATCTGATTTCTATTCGCTTAAATATAAGCCCCTAATTCCCGATGAGAAAATGTTTAAACTCGCATATATATTTTATTTCATTTAACTTGAGTCAATAAAAGTATTGCAGAAGCAAATATTTTTTAAAACTTTTATACAATCCTCCGGTCCTCTTTGTAATTTTAAATAAGATATTCCATTAAAATTTAAACTGAAACAAAAATGTTTAATTTTTGTCGACCAAAATTAAGTAAACAATGAAGTTTTCATTCCATTATTTTAAGTTAATCAATCGACGTCCTGAGTTAGCGACTTCCTTCTTTGACTCAGCGAGATTTATGCTGACTGTTTCGACACGACACACTTAAAAACCAATGCCTGTAGTCTTCAGTTATGATCTGAGATGGCTAGGTATAATAGCAGTTGCCTCTAAGAAGGTGCATACAGATCCCTTCTATATTTCTGACATTTTATATGAAAAGTGCTAATTCCAATCATTTTTATGATTTTAAGTACATTTCGGATTTGCTGACACCCATTCAAGCTAGAAACTTTTTGACATTTAAAATGATGGGAAAGTTAATATTTTCATAACATTTTAGAAAATTGTTACCGACATAAGCCAAAATTTTTCTTAACATATAATTAAAATGTTTATAAAATATTTCTAAGGTGCATATTCTTAGTCTTCAAAGTATATATAAGCCGTTTGATAGTTCTATGTCGAACAACGATTTAGTCAGTAGAGTGCCAAGACACAGACACATTCATTTTTACTTTTGGTCGATATTAATCTTTGTCAATATTTTTAAGTCATTTTGTATAAGAAATGCTGAAATTATCATAGATGCCAACTCTTGCTGGAACTGAAAAAATGCATTTTATTTTTATTTCATTATATTGTTTCACGTATACAGAACCCAATGCCTTTTCACAAATTACATTATCTAGCTCATCTAGCAGAGGTAAGCTCAGACTCGAACTGATATAAAATAATTATATTTATATTTGATAAATCAATCATATTTAATCGCAGAAAAGTTAAATACAACTGTTTAAGAAGTTTCTATGTCAAGAATGTATACTATATTGACTAATATGACCGCAGTGTATAAAAATGTATAATGCGATTTTTTCGCAGTTCATTTGCTGAGAAAAGATATTTACTGAAAAATTTCATTGAGAAACAAACATGATTCTTTATGTCATTTGAAGCATTTTTCCATCTGGAAACATATGCATATCTATGACAGATTAAAATTTTTCTACCGAGTTAAAATTAGAATGGGTATTCTGTATATGACACAGGAAAATAATGCAAAAAGAAAATAAGAAAAGTTAAAAAAAAAGATTTATCAAATTGAAATTAACTGTTATATTATATTGTGTGATTTCACGTACTTAATTATGAATGAAAGCAGAATGCAATGCTGAAAGAAAGAAAGAATAAATGATTATGAATAAAGCTCTGCCTGTAAGTCAATTATTTAAATAAGAATTCCATTAGGATTTAAAATATAGTTGTGATTTTCAATTAAAAATTGTTTTTTTTTCCTCTCATTCAGATCTAAATGAAAAATATATTTTTTTATTTGGACAGTGTTATACATCCCTTGGAGTTTTCAGAGAAATAATAATTAATACATATTCTGTTATTAAAAAAGTTTTTGCCGGTGGTAATGAATTAAAGAAAATAATGATGCAATTAATTATTATTTTTTATTATGATTGAAGTTGAATGTTAATAATTAAGGATATCGAATTAAACTTTTTTGCTAATTATATCATAAAATTAAGATTATGTTTAGGGATTATAAGACTATTTTCAACTACATAACACGTAATTTTCTAAAGTAATGTATTAATCTTTTTCAATTATTATAACTTATAAATTGAAAATACTATATATAAATAATAATGAACATAATATAATTATATATTCTTGAATACTTCTCTGGCATTTCAAACCACTCTATTAATGATTTTTAACTCGTAATTGGCTTGCGAATAACCAAATTATTCGTTTTGAAAGCTTATATTACCATTTATGCAGTCATCGACCCCATGTCTCTGAAACTATTTTTAATTCGAATAATGCAAAAACAATAAAGAAATATTCTTAGAATAATATTTTAAAATATTATATTCTACATTTTTGTTAGTTAAATTATAAAAGTTATTAACATTAATGCAATTCTGCAATATCTAAACAAAGTAAATATTCCTAAAAAAATGGTTCATGGTTTTCTTATAACATCTTTCCAAGATTTATTATTATATTGTTTAACATTTTTAGTATCAATATTTTTATTAATTATACGATTTCCAGAATGTTTCTAAAATAAATTCTAACTCTGTTTGTAAAAGAGAAAAGAAAATTATTAATGGTGTCATTTTGACTTCATGACTAAATTCATGTCTTCAGCTACTGGTTAATGAGATCATAATACTCTTAGTCAATTAACAATGCTTCCAAACCCAAACAGTAGCGCACTTCGAAGTTATATTATATATATATATATATATATATATATATATATATATATATATATATATTATTCATGCACTTTTTTTAGTTCAAAGGGGCTTTTCTGATCTGAGTATAGTCGTTCCCGAGATGGTTTATCTGAATAATAAAATTCAAATGTACCGAATATTGAGAAAAAATTCCTTTCGGAATATTTGCCGTTCACCTGTTTCATACGAATATTTTTATTTGATGTGGCTCTTTGAAATATGAGTCTGGGATCAGATAACAGTTTGATTTCTTTCAGCAGTATTTATCTCAAGGATAGGTAGATATCAAAGGCAGCAAAAGGAAACCGTCGCAGACTTCAGATGATCAAATGTGCTCGCATTTCATATGGATATCATAGGAAGGTACCTATACACTTTTATTATGGAAAAGGATTTTAGTTTTAGGAATATCTATATATTTTCTTTCATAATGGATTGGCTCATAAATTCAGCTTCGATGCAAATATTTTTGAAGATATGAAATAATATTTTTTCAATGAGAATGAACTATTTAGCATTTTAGATAACATTATTAGGTTCCAATGTTAAAAAATAAATGCTTTAAGGTATTATTGCTTAAATTTGCAAATATTTTTATGAGCCTGCACGTTTTGAAGTTTATGTGGCTCAACTGAAACGGTAGAATCGATATAATCAGAAAATAGTTTCAATATACTGTTATATGGAATCTATATAGTATAATAAATTCAGTGTATTGTTTATTTATGAATTTGTTTCCCTCAACTATTTTATTATTGAATATAGTTATTTTGTTTATTTGTAGACAATCTTAATAATCAATAGTTTTACATATTGAATAGCTACAACATTGTAACAAAATAAATATAAATAAATGCACGTTGTTCAGTATTTTTTAGAATTAAGCCGTTGAAATCCAAACAGAATAAAACAAAATAAAGATATGGAAACAAAGTTAGATAGAAATACAGATTTTGTGTGTTTTTATTTTTTTCCAACATTGATATCGTTTGCAATGATAAAAATAGAAATAGATAACTTAAAATAAAGAAGTGCTAATGAGATATGTGGTTAGGCAATGAAATTAGGAATCTTAAAGTAAAATGTGCTATTAGAATTACTAAAATGATGTTCAACATACTAATCTAATATTAAACTTTAATCTATTACTATAGCAGAGCTATAACATTTAAAAATAAGCAATAATAGTTCAGGTACCTAAATATGTAAATTAATAAATTTGGACTTCAAAATGGTTATTTTATTAATCAACCTGAAGATATTAAATATCTGTGTTACTTTTACCGATATGTTTAGTTTTATTAACGTCCTATTTTCAAAGCAATATTTTTGCGACGCATCTCGTAATTTTAAACCCTCTGTAAGATAACCAGGACGATACCTGATCTGGCAACCCTCCTCTCCAAATCTCCATAACACATCAGCAGCAGAACATTTGGTCAGGATAGATATAATATGTATCAAGTCTGCTTACAAGACGGTTCTTCGGTGGAATTGGGTCTTGAATCTGGAGTACTGAAAACTAGATCTTACCACCATATAACCCTCTTTTACCTTTGGAATGATAGGGCAAAAAAATGCCATTGAATTAGAAAAAAGTGATCTAACAGAAAGAGCATTGTCATTGGAGAAAGAAGTGCATTAAGGATTTTTTAATAATCAAACGAAATAAAATCATCTTGCCCTCATTTCATATAAAATTACAGTTAAAAAAGCAATATCAGGAAAACACGAGCCCAGAAACCCTTGATCTGCATTGGCAGTATAAAAATGACAGGAATATGGAAAGAATAGCATGAATATGGAATTTTTTATGATTTCCAAATCAATCAGCTGATACATGCTTTCATTTTATGGATTCCAAGAAAAAAAAACATGTAGAGAAAGATTTCATTTGTTTTTGCAGTTAAAATCTTTGTGAAACTATTGGGCTGAAAACTATGTTGGTTACTTTTGAGGGAAAAAGTAGCAGATTCAAAATAAAAACTAGCAAAACATTTCATTCCCTCTTAGACAGTTAGGCAGCTTTTCTGAATTATTTTATAGTACAGTGTGAACGATTTCCTCATAACATGCAGAAAATGAATTGCCAACAGTAGAGCAGAATAAACACTGAAAATTTTGAAAGATTCTTGTTGGAACCGACAAAATGTCTGTACGCATTGTTTTCTGAAGAATGGTAAAAGAAACTTTCTGGCGAAGCAAAATAATTGTGGTTTCTGTATTTTTTTAATCTTATTATATTTTCTAATTTTTATTTAAGCCATTGTAGATTCATGTATTTCATATGTTCTGTATTTTCAATGAATTAAAATGTTTTTAAAAAATGTAAAGAGAAAGGCTTTATAATTTTGAACCTATAAATTAAATAAAACCATTTAGATGTTATCCTTCGTGCCCTTGTCGATACTAATGGAGAACAATAACAAAGACCTTTCTATTGCATAAAGACAAAGGAGTGTAAATTCCAGGGTAGATGAGTTACTCATATTATAGCAGATTAGGGTTACAGTCGACAGAAAAACTGTATAAATCAAATTTATTCAAGAAAGTTAAACAAAAGAATCCGATAGTAAAATTAAACAACTTTTTCTTTACTTTTTTTAGATTATTCTCATTTCTTATTTTTAATTTAATTATTGTGGATTTACAAGAGTGCTGCTGTATTTTCTCAATCCATTAAATTGTTTGACTTAATTTATTAAAAGAAAAAATGATTTCAATTTAACTCCCATATCCTAAGCCTAATTTAATATGTCAACATCTAAATTAGGCTTAGGAAATCGGATTGGATTTTATATTTAAAGGCGCAGGAACCAGAGATGACTATACTGCGCCAGACATACGGTTAGAATGGAAAAAACATGTCTATTTGTAAAAATCTATAAAATTAGACGCCAATTAAAAATATTACTCGGTAATGTCTCTTAAAATTTAACGAAATTTAAAAAATGGTACTAAGATGAAGCATTAAATAAGATGATATAAATCAATTGCTTTTAAACATTTTAAAAGATTTTTGTGGGGACGTTTTCTTACTAGCATTTGCATGTCCTCAGTTCAATCATTAAAAAATCGTAAACGATACTGATGAAAGCTTAAGATATAGGAGCAAGTCTGTTGTGATCTACACCTTTTCTCTCATTAATTCACATCTATTTTAAAGTAAGATAAGCCCATATCTATACTGTAAGATATAACAAAGGATATATCATATAATTAGATAAATTATGAGAATTTCTGGTGAAAACTATGCAAGTTGTATTAAATAACATTATTGGCATGTCATCAGCCAATAGCTAATGAGGAAAAGCAAAAATCATGTTTCTTTACGATTCTTGAAAAGCATATAAAATCAGTTAACAAATCGCTAGCACAAATATACTAGTATCCTTTAATAATTTCAAAACTGCTTGTCTCTAATGGATTTGCTATTAACAAATATTGCAAAGTTGCAATAGACTCATTTTCATGGTACGTTTTTTTCTGTTTTTACATACTATTCAAATCAATAAACATGAAATTAATCTCAATGCGCTTGGAAATAAATTGCAAAGAAATAATGAGTTTTACTATCAAACAAATTATGAGCATAAAATAATGAGAAAATGATTTTTTTTAAGCAACCAAAATCATGTCGTCATTATCTCATTAGATATATTAGAATTTGCATCTGAATCCCCATCATTTTCGCATTTACAAAACGATCCATCTCCTGATTTGAAAACCTTTAATGAATACGATCCGAGATTGATTTTCCAATTAAACCGTAACCATTTGTGAGCATGATCTCTGTTTTCTCTGAAAAGTTTTAACCAATAAATGGATAATATCGATTATTAAAGCAAATTTATTTGCAAATCTAAAACCTTGATTGCAATCATATGTAGTTAAATCTCGAGCAGAAATCTGTGTGACTTTTATTTGATATGTTCATTATTTTATGCTGTTAATTTTGATTGATATTTTATGCCATCTTTAAATTGCTTATAATAATGAATAGATTGCTAGCTGTAATTGCACATACATTTGATTTTTTGTAGTACGGAAATGTTTAACTGTTAGTGATTATCGTTCTAAGTATTGCACTTAAAGGATACTTTTTCTATATTACAGAGTATCATTTTCACAGCTAATATATAGATACAATTTTATTTTATAAGCTAGATAAATTGAGTTGCATAACATTTTCTCCTATATGTTGTACATAAAGAGAAAGCCTCTTATTTAAAAGAGTTGACTCCGAGATTTTGATGAATCAAAGCCCCGGTTTCAAAAACGATTTTTTATGTTTATCTCTGCTTATCGGGTCAATGATACAATGAACAATGTGGCAATAAATTGAATCTCGAAACTGTGACAGATCAGCACATTTCAATCGTACCTGGTTTAAAAAATGTAACTTTTAGAATCATATCTGTCTATGTCACAATTATTCAAAAATAGATGGAGCTACATGTATAAAATTTGGTATCTGCATTTTTCATCAAATTTGAAGAACGCTGTCCCACTTCGCTCAAAATCCATGCATGGAAAGTTCTATTATTATAATATCAACAGGATAATGCAAAAATGAAAATATCTAAATGATAGCATATAGATTTGTTATTATAATTGACAATATAAATCAAATTTTGTACCTAACTGATGTAATGAATAGAGCTCGAAATTCGTTCTGAATTTTCCTCACTGCAGTATGAAACTAAAAACAAACTCCGTCAAATTGTTCTTTTAACTAGAAAATATCTGGATTAACAAGCCTTCTCTTTTGTAGTCAAACTACTTAAACACTATTTAAAATTATATTTCCGTTCAGTAACCAAAAAATTTTTCTGAAGAATTAGATTGGCATTTAAGTTACAAATAAAATCAGCGACATACCTAACTTTCACAATTTACATTGTAATTAGGAAATCAGTTTCTATATTCCCTTCCAGATCAACGCTGGGAAATAATCTGTCAGCGATTCAGATACCTTGGATATACATTAGAACTTATGGAACTCCAGGGAGCAATTCAGCTAGAGCCCTTTAGTGGTTATCTAATGCAACTTGGCAATAAATTTCTACATTAACCTAGTGACTGAAGAAATTGTGTTGCCAATTTTATTCACTTTCTCAGGCAGCATTTTCCATAAGTATAGGTCTCGTTTCATGTCACTCCTGTCCCCCAATCCTGCTTTACAGAAAGTCGACTTTATATTACTTGTCAAGAATAACAGATATTTCTCAAAAGATGTGTAATTAGGATATTATTTTAGAGCATATCTAGCGCTAACTACATCCATAACTGAATTTTGCTGATTTCGCAGACCAAAAACAAGAGCAAAGAAACCCCATTACACAAAAAGATACACCGTACCTGTAAGACATAATGCATAAGTTTTTCTATGCTTGTAAATCTTGTATCAGTTATTATTAAAGTATCAACATTTCACATACGAAATGATGAATCATGGGCATATTTTAACATGAAAACCTGTAATTCTAATCGAATAAATATGCTACATAGAAAAAATATTTTGTCAAAGCTTTATTTCTCTGTTTGCTTGTGATGGAGCTAAGATTTCATTTTCTTACAGTGTATTGTATATGGTGCCATAACACGCCATGGGATTAATGAACAAAATAGCTTGAAAATTGTATCAGTAGGGTTGAGAATATTTTCTAACTGAATTAAACTCCGAATTATTTTAAGCACTGTCCTTTTTTAAAATTTAAATGCGCAAGTGCTCGGAAAACCGAGGCTAGTTATAGCAACTTTAGACAAAAATGCTTATATTTTTAAATCTGCTTAAATTTCATTGATTACAACTACTTTTATAATAATTAATTATTCATTCATAATAAGAATAGCTATATGGATGAATATAATAATATTTAGTCTTTATATGCAATACAAAATTCCAATATTTCGTCGATTTTAGTTGCAGAAATAATTTTTTAAAACTTATTGACTCACTATTTGTCTCAAGTTTAAGACAAGTTCCAAAGATGAAAACAGTAATTATATATATACTATATACGGGGTGGCCATAATTAGATTGACAGTGCTCACAGTGTTCTGTAGCGCGATCTGTTTGCGAGAACAAAGCCACATTTTGTAGGAATATTGAACAAGAAGGGGGACGAAAGATGCCTCAACAAAAAATTAGTTCCAAAAGTCACCGCTAGGGAAATATGTGGCACCGTGTAATAGAAAATAGAGTGTAATAATGCAAATCAATACGAAAATAAAACTACCTTTTATTTTGCACATTCAAAATATGTTTAATGTGGCTGCCATGTTTGTGCACCACATATTGCATTCTGTGCACAGTATTCATAACAGCAGAAAGTAACATGTCTGCAGGAACCTCCCGTACAGTCCGTGATATGTTATCCTTCAACGTAGCCAGGTCCTGGACAACTCCTTGATAGACCTTGGACTTAAGATAACCCCATTGCCAGAAGTCTCACAGGGTAAGATCAGAGGACCGAGGTGGTCATGCAGTTGGAAAGCATCGGCTAATGACTCTTTTTGTTGTAAATTTCTGTCGTAGCAGCTGTTGTACCCGTAAAGCAACATGTAGAAGGACTCCATCTTGCATGAAAATGATTTTCCCCATGCATTGTCTTTGATGAAGTGTCGGAATGACAAAGCTGTTCAACATGTGGCAATATTTACCTCCAGTAACAGAACAGGTTGCCGGTCCTATCGGGGTAATGTTCTCATGGAATAATGCACCTATGATAAATTCCGCTGTGAATCCACATCAAACAGTTACCTTTGGTGAATGTAAGGGAATTGCTGTGACTGCATGTGGTGATTTGTCATCCCGAATTTGACAGTTCTGGGTATTCAGAGTTCCATTCAGGTAAAAGTGGATAGGATATATTAGGATTTAGGATTTTCCATTGCCAAGCATCTTCCACCTCCATTCTGGCCAGAAAAGTGAGAGCAAAAGTAAATCCCTTATCGTGGTCGGTGTGACGTAATTCTTGTACACGACTGATCTTGCACGGATAGAAGTGGATAATCTGTCGTAAGATTTGCCATACTGTACTGTAAGGCATATCCATATTCCGAGCTACACCATGAGCGCTAGAAGTGGCAGTAATTTTGTATTGTCCTCTGTCGACAATCGCCGTCTCAATTGCTTCGATTGTATCCTGTGGTACAGGTTTTCGTCCTCTGCCTGACTGAACCTTCAGAGAACCTATTTTCTTAAACTTCGCAACAATTGCTTTTAGCCCATCAAATGACAAAGGACCGTTACCTTTACACATGTTTTTGTGCTTTCTAAAAGCACGAAGAGCGCCTAACGCGTTGCACTGGTTGAGGTAAAAGAAATTGACCAGTAACGCACGCTCGACTAAAGAAGGCGGCATTGCACATAAACTTTCAATCCGATTGTTTCGAAAAGTAGCACATTGCCATTTAAAGCCCAAGCAGATGGCACTATGCCAATGGAAACGTGAAATTTGTATGAAGATCTTTTTCTTCTGCTCAGCGTTCTCTGTTACCCAGTAAATGAAATTGTAGATAAAGAGACTTTATCAGTGTTTATGTAAATTTTTCGCTTTTTTATAAGTGTTGCCATATTGCACTGGAACTAAATCAGCAAATGCGCAAAATAAAAGGCAATTTTATTTCCATATTGATTTGCATTTGTTAATACTTTATTTTCTATTACATAGCGCCACATATTCCCCTTGTGGTGACTTTTGGAACTAATTTTTTTTTACGTAATTCTTCGTCCCCGTTTTGTTTATTCTTCCTACAAAATGTGGCTTTGTTCTCGGAAATAGATAGCGCTACAGAACATTGTGAGTACTGTCAGTTTAATTATGGCCACCCTGTATATAAAATATAATACCTTTACCAATATTTTGTTAATTAAAATGCTCAAGATGTTTCGTAATTGACACATTGATAATAAATGTTATCAAGTGATTCATAATAAAGGTAAAATTATTTAATCAATCATATCGGAGTTGTTTATACATAGGGAAAAGATGAATCGCTTCCTATAATATATTTTTTCACTCAAAATTTTGCAAAATAAATTTTGAATTTGTTTTCCTTCAGGTGAATTGCGTTCCGTTGTTGTCTGTTTTTAGTGAATTGGCACCGTGACAGGGTTCGAGATCCTAAGAATTGATTTGTAAGTGTGCCAGGTGCACTCTAAATCTGTTTTATTTTTACTAATGTGACGGGGAAGCTTGACGAGATGAATCCCAGTTCAGGCTTTATCTTCGTTATCTGAATATTGTTCAAAATTAAGTGAGCTAGACCAAAAAAATCCAGTGGCGCTTTAAATAATTATAACAATAAAAATCGATCTTACAGTAAATTTAGTTTTATAAACGTCACTTTTTCAAAGCAATACTAAGGTTATTTTTGGATGGATCTCGTAATATTGAACAACAGTCAGATACCCAAATTGACACCTAAGCCGACACCCATTGTTCAAATTTCCATACCGTGGGAGGACGTTTGGCCCTGACGGAATTAATGCACACCAGACGAACTTACAAGATGGTTCTTTGGTTGAATCGGGTCTCGAACCTGAAGACCTCTGTTTTCGAAGCCGAGACATTACTACCAGTTCACCGTGAGCATTTTAGAGTAAAATGCTATAGTATAATATGCCATAAGAATTGCTGCACGCATCATTACAAACTAGAACAAAAACAATTTTATTTTTTATCTGTATGTTTGTTCAAATTCCTCTTTTTCCTCTTTTCGTCCACTTCATTTCTCTCTGGAAATATCTGCATCTTCTTTTTCATTGCTTCTTTATCAGTAAGTCAGTTAGTAAGGGAGACTTTTCTTATTAATTGAGCCTTTCTTTTACTGTTACCATGGTGAAATCTCTGGAAATGATAAACTTTTAAATTGTGATTACTTAATATTTAAAGCAGATTTATGAATCAAATTTAAATCAAGATAAATGAGTTAGTTGTATTATGTTTCAATCTACCCCGAGATTTTGAGACAGCATGCTTAGTTCCGAACATTTTTGTTGATTGATAAAAAATGGAAGCAGTCAAAATAAATAAAAAATATATTTTTAAAGCTCAACTAACTCACTTTAAAAAAAGTTTATAAACATATTTTCCCATTTATAGTTAACACGTTTACAATCTTTCATTACCCTTTTCGTTTGAACACTAATTGAATAGGGTCTGTCATTAGAATAAGTTTTATTTAAAATTTTGGTTAAAATTATCTATTAAAACATTCCCAAATATCTGCTATGCAATGTATAAACGTATTCATGAGTTTCTATGTAATGTATTATTTATTTATTTCTCTATTTTCACACATTTATTACAGATTTGCAAAACAGTTATTTCGTTTTTTGAATCAAAATTTGTTAACTTTTGTGTGATTTTATTTTTGGTTTACAATGAGTTAGTCTCTTCTAAATTATAAACGACTACAAAGGGTTACAACTGCGTTTCGGCTCATTCCTCTAATTTCAGTTTGTAGTCCGATATATTTAAACAGTATAATTTAGATTGCTAATTAGATCCAAACTAAACAAATTTAAGATAAGCACAAAACAAAAATCCCCCACCTCTAACCTTAAATTTTTTTTTTATTAATTATTACAGTAAATTATAGCCAAGCATATTTCACCTCTGATGTAATAATAATGAAACAATGCTTATATTCATATAATCGGTATTCTTACTCCTTACTTAATTTTATCGAAAATACAATTACTAGAAAGTTGCAGATGCGAGAATTTTGAAATATATTTCAAATTCTCCCTCTAAATATCTATTTGATAGTAAACAATGGTATTTTTGATTAGAAAATGATCGCCTTTGAAACTTAGGACTTATTTTCTGGGCTTTCTTGTTGAACAAAAGTAAAATAATTTCACTTTATTATATACTATCAAGTTAAATATTTTAATCCACATTTAAATATTACCTAGGTGGAAGCATTTGTTAGAAAACGATAAATGTGAAGGCTCTAATGGCAATACATTTCGGAAAATATGTTACAAAATTATTCCCTGAGGTATGAGTTTAATATTGGCTGTACTAAGACACAACTTTAAATATTGCCATTTTAGGGAAGTATAACAGTAGGATAATTATTCACCAACCTACAAGCGTTCAGGTTCAAGGAAATTAAACAATTAATCCGTAGAGCCTAGGTTGGTGTTCTACATTGTTCGACAGGTTCCTTGTTAGTGCCTTGACTTTCTGATTAACCACTCTGCGCACGTGTCACAACACTTCATTAGTAGATCAATAAAGTGATTACTTGAATAAGTAATTGTCAACTCACAAAGCCAAGCAACTCCATTAAACTTTGCAAAAGGGAGCTAATGACAGTAAATTTAGTGTTTGTGTCCAACGAACAGAAGAAGTATAAGATAAGCCATTATACATTTGAAAAGGAGTAATAAATTGGGGTAGATGAACTGGCTTAAGTAGTGGTAAGAAGTGATTTCGATGAGGACATAATGTAAAGTGCTATTGAATGGGATATATAAAAGATGAAAAAAATGTAAATTTTTAAGGCCATAAATATTTTACTAATATAGATGTAAAGCTTAAAACACAGTCATACTTTAAAAATTTTCATTTGGACATATTTGAAAAAAAGTAAGCTAAGCAAATATGTTATTATATAAAAAAAAAACTATACAATCATCTCATGCATTAAGATGATCATTTTTTCTTCTCATTCTAATTCAGAGATTTTTTTAAATATACCACGAGATTTTCTCTATAATTTTTTATCTGAAGATTCATTATTGTGCAGCAAGCATACAATTCATCCAATATCTACAGAATCAGTTTGTAAATTCAAGTATCTGTGTAATTTTCCAAGACAAAGCAATCTTGGTATGATAGCCAGAACGAAAATGGACATTCAATATGATTAAACTAGAGTGAAAATCCCCCCCCCTCCCCATCCTCCTGCTCAAAGCATTCGTAAACTTTGCTAAAAATTAAAACCCATAACTTATTTGTAGCCACTGGAGTTTGAGGAAAATGGAGCACTGGAGATTAAAAAAGGAAGAGCAACTGCATTACGCTCTTTAAACGTGCTTTGAATTACAGAGGTGGAATTTTGAAGAAAAATAAAAAAAACACTATAAAGGAAAGGGAGAGCTTGGTAAATTTAATCAATGTTAGTGAAAATGCTTTTCGCCAAATTCCATAAGGCAAAGTAAAAATTAGAAAGTAGTGGTAAATTTTTGTTTTGAAAATTTTGAATATTTATTATAATCATTTTTTTTTAATTCATTTTCATTTTATTCTTATTATTTTACATTTCACGGAAAGAAAACTAAAATGAAGTGCTGTGGAATTTTTCTTGAAAAAATTAAATCATTTAATTATTTCGCTTAGAATGATTACATTATATATACAATTTTTACAAACATATTGTTGATTGGACGGTTAAACAAATAATCGTCAACAAAAGTATAATTTTAAGAATCGAATTTTAAGAAATTCTGCTTTTACTTATTCGAAATTGCTGATTCAACTTTTCTCTTAATTCCTTAGTAATTTCCAATGTAAAAAGTTTAAATTTTTTGAATTAGTAAATGCTTTCGTAGAATTTTTTTTGAATAAGAAATGGGATGGAATTAGAAGAAATTTTTTTTTTTTTCAAAAAGTGATAAAAGCACATTTTTTAAATATTTTTAACCATGTACTTAAAAAAAATCATTTCTTAGGGTAACTTACAGCTCACATTCGTAAATTTATAAAAATAGATGTATGTACTGTAAACAGTAATAAAAGAAATCTTTTAAATGGAAGGTAAAATAATCCTTCCATATATTTTAAATGCATATTTTGTACCTCTTTCCTGAAAATGTTTATGACTTTAATGTATTTTAAAATTTAATTTTTATATTACTAACCATTCAGAAAATACATGAATAAAAATATTATATTTTTAAATGAAATTCAAATACGTTTCAAATGATCAATACGTTTCATTCAAATAATATTTATATTTTGTTGCGAATATGATTTTAAAATAGTTCTTTATAAGTGAAAAAATGTAAAAAAAAAATCTCATTAAAAATATGCTCTAAAAATAAAATCGTAGTAGTGATAGGCCATGGGAGAAATACTATATGAGAATTAGAATCTTGAACATTTATAAGCTATTTAAATTTTTAATGAATATTTAATTTTTTCTTCTGTACGATATTCTTTGTGGCTTAATTTTTTTATTGCACTCTTTCCAATGCTTCTCGCTTTCTTTTTTGTTTTGAATTCTATACATTTAAAATATTATTTCCTACTCTTTAGTAAAATAGAAAATTTATTTATTATGAGTTTTTTATATAATTTGTAATTCATTGTCTGTATTTGAAAATCAATTTTTACTCATTTCTTTTATAAATCTAAATTTTATTAAAACTGATTAAATAATAATTAGAAAATATTAAAATCCTGTCACCTGGAAGACACGATTGGATTGGATTGTGTGGTTTAGTGGCGAAAGAGCCATAGCTGGCCATACTGCGCCAGACATATGGTTAAAGTATTAAATATGGTCTTGTATAAAATTAAGCAGAAACTATTTGATAAAATTACATTGAAATGTTTCTCGACGTTATAAACAAGATGTAAGAAATGACAATAAAAAGAAGTATTATATAAGGCTCAAGTTCAAAACCCGATTGCTCTTAAAAATTTAAAAAGATTTTTGTGGTGACGTTCCCCTGCCAATTTTTACATGTCCATTGCTGAAACATGAAAATACTTTAAAAACTGATGTTTAAAATCAGGACATTCAACCAAAACCTGACAAACCATTAAAATCATTTGGAAATTCAAGCAGAATGGTATTTGATAGCCGAATAATAGCTGTTTATGTGTAAAACGTGTTTGACCAATGCGGAGTCTAGATAATTGAACGTCTAGCCCTCGCACCGGTAAACATGGCCAAAAAGAAATAAAAGGTTTCATCGCGTGGTTTGTTTTTTATTTGATCGTTCCATGACTCCTGCCAAAGTGAGTATAAATAACGTTGGATTGCATTTTTCGCATCACTGAATAGGATGTCTCTCTGTAGAAGCAAAGACTCACTTTTAGCAACATTATTTGCGAGCTCATTGCCAGCGATTCCAACATGACTCAGAATCCAGCAAAATAGTACCTCAAATCCATTGTTTCCGAGAATCTTTAGCAGACCCAGGATTTCCAGGGCCAAAAGACCCATGATTTTGACAGACAAATGCATTACGTATTTGAGTTTCAAGTAGTACAATATTGTCAAATGTCGACCGTTCTTTGTGAAAACCCCTCTGCATTAACGGGATGCATTCTTTCCTCTCCAGTTCAAAAATAAGACGGGCATTAACCATGCACTCAAGTGTATTGCATAGATAACTTGTGAGTGCAATGGGCCTATAGTGCAGATGATTAGAGTAGTCCTTGCAGGGTTTGAGGATTGGAATCACAATTGCTTCATGTCATTGTGAAGGGAACTTCAGTTCAGTCCAAATACGATTAAATAATGTTAACAGATTGGAAAGAGAAGTAAGAGACAAATGACGAAGCATGTTATATGTGATTCTATCAGGGCCAGGACTATTGTCATGAGTCTTCGATAAAGCCGCTAGTCGTGCATTTTAAATTCAGAATAATATGAATAAAAATCTCGAGTAGAAAAACAGAATGCGTTTTGTTGTGTGGGGTTCCAAATTTCAACAAATGAAGGCTTATAAGAATCAGCATAAGATACCTTTGTAAATGCATATCCGAGAGCATTGGTGACATCTAATGGGGAAGATAGACTTCCATTTTATGTCTCCAGAACAGGAATAGAAAAATCTTTGTAGATCTCATTTGCCGCCTTAACCTTCTTTCAAATTATTTTCGGAGAAATAAAGGCTATGTTGAAAGCGATGAAATTAATCGAACTCTCTATCTGTGTTTTCCTACGGATACAAAAAGCGTTAGCTCTGACACGCTTAAAAGCAATCAAATAGGCAAATCAATATTAAAAGCAATATCTAACATAGGATATCTCCGGAAAATATTGCACCTCTTTTTTTGTTCTCTGTGGCTTTCGCGGCAAGCTGCATTCCACCACAGACTCGGGAATTTCCTTAGATGTGGGGAGCTTTTTGGAATGGTATTGTTCGCAGCGTCAATTACATTCTGTACTGCCTCTGTAATATCAGTCGTTCTAACCATATTCTCGGAAATTATTGCTTGTTGCATGAAAGTAGTCCAGTCTGCCTGCTTGAATAAGAAACGTGGGAGACAAGAAGTCGCCCCACCTCTATCAGCATACGAGACCATTATGGGGAAGTGAACACTGTCATAGAGGTCATTCCCAACAGTAAAACTGAGTAACGGAAATAGATCGGGACAGCAAATAGCCAGATCCAAACTGTGAAATGTACGCGTGTGCTCATGGAAATAGGTTTTCTCGTCATTATTGAGAAAACAGAGAGAGTTATCAGTGATAAATTGTTCAATCTGTTGCCCAGGTGAATTTGTGCTTTCCGAACCCCACAAATGGCTATTCTCATTAAAATCACCAATCATTACAAAAGGTGACTGAAGTTGGTCAACCAAATTGTCGAGATTCTGTTGACTTACATTGTCATGTGGTGGTGGTAAGTAAATACAGCATATTGTAATCAAAGATTTAACGTAGACCTGAACAGCCACAGCTTACAAGGAAATGTGCAGTGGAAGTGGTAAGATTGGATAAAGATTTGAAGTCAAGATGCAGACTCCACAGGAAGTAGATGTGCTATCTTGACGAACACTATTATAACCCAGTATTTTGAAAGGAATATTCGATTTCAAGAAAGTTTCTTGAATGGCGAAACAAAAGGGATGAAATTTGTTAATGAGAGAATTAATGTCCACAATTTTAGAGTGGATGCCGCGACAATTCCATGAAAGAAATGTACCCATTAAGAAATCTGAGGTGAAAAAGAAGTGGAGATGGAGACAATAGGAGTTGGAGAAACCTCGCAACTCATCTTAAGATCTTTATCCTCATCCGAGGGATGCAAGTTAATCATATCAGAACTTTTCGGAATAACACCAAAGAAAGAAGGAAAATCTTTGTGTATAGGCCTTTCTCCACAATACCTAGTGCGAAAAACTGCTTTTTTGATTGTTTCGTGAACGTCTTTGCCAAATCTTTGAGAGGAAAACCATGCTTAGAAATTGTAAGCTTTAAAGAATTTTCAGCTTTAGAAGACTTCTTGTGTTAAGCTTTAACTTTTTCCTTGTTAATCGTACCAGAAGCATCAGTATCAGGAGAAAAATCCTTTATTTCATATTGCGTACTTTGGTTAACAAGGGATTTCTTCACTTCCGAAGCATAAGTGGTACAAGACGACGTTGTCTGAGCTTTGACAATTCAACGGGCTATCTGGTCCTTAAATTTAACCTCAATGACTTCTTTTTCAAACTTCCAGATAGGGCAAGACTGAGAATAGGAAGTGCGATTGCTCTTACAATTTACGCACTTTCCTGTTGCCTTACACTCAGTGTTATCATGACCGACTTCCGCGCAGCGGACACAAGCAAGTTTCCCGTGGCAAGTAGTTTTCAGATAGCCAAAAACGCTGGCAATGGAAATAACGTAGAGGTGTGGGGATATAGAACCTGGCTAGGCAGTTAATATATCCTGCCTTAATAGACACAGGAAGTATTGGAGATCTGAAGGTTAGATTGGTTGGTTGGTTGTTTTGGGTTTTTAGGCAGAAGAACCATCTTTGGCCCAGTCGAGCCATCCATATGGTTAAAAAGTGGTTAAATGATCATTAAAGTTTAAATATTTGAATAGTTTCATAAAAGCAGAATATAATAGCTTAAAAACATCGGAGAAAGTAGCACAGGACTATGTATTTACAATGAAAAAATTTAAGAAGTTAAAGCGCTTGAAGAATTTAAATGCAAGATAAAAACTTAATAGCGTATAAAAATTTTAAAATGTTTGTATGGTGGTTCTCTCCCAATAACACGTGAGTTAAGGATGATGAGTGAAATAATAGCGTGAGTTAAGGATGATGAGTGAAAAAATTGGTTACGGTGAATATTAAAAACTGGGCAAACAAACAAATTTAAAAGGGGCAAGAGTTCTGGGGAACAGATGACCATATCATTACAGTGAAATGTGCGTGAGGGCCCATGGAAATCTGTTTTCTCCTCGTCATTGGGTAGACAGAAGTAATTATCGGATATAAATTGCTCTATTTGTCTCCCACGAGTATTCGTACTTCCCGAACTCCAGAAGATAATATGTGCATTGATGTCACCCATTATCAAAAAAGGCGTTGGTAGCTGGTTGTTGTTTCACCAAGTTGTTAAGTTCTGATAGATTAATGATACCATGAGGAGGCAAAAGGATACTACAGACTGTGACCAAAGATCGAGTGAGAATCTGCACAGCCATAGTCTGTAGGGAAGTATGTAAAATAAGAGGGTTGTTCGGATAAGGGTTTGATGTTAAGATACAGACTCCACCAGAGTTATTCATTCCATTGTCTGTATCTTTCCGAACACAGTTGTAGCCTTGAAGTTTAAATGGGGTATTGGAGTTCAGCTAAGTCTCTTGAATTCCAATACAGACTGGATGGAATGTGTTAGAAATATTCTTTATGTCTTGCAATTTGGAGCGGATGCCGAGACAATTCCAAGAAATGAAAGTACCCATTAGGTGATTTTTGTCGCATCAGAAATAGTTGGAACATTATATTCAGTTGAAGAATTATCACAACTCATTCTCATATCTTCATCCTCTTCTTCAGATGGATGCAGATAAATGAGGCATGAGGTTTTGGAGGTGCTTTAAGTCTTTATGGATTTCCCCTCGTGATGCCAAACCTAAAGCAACAGAATTACGAATAAGACACATTTTTTTTTAAATTTCAAGGGTAGCGCTTTTGGTGAAAGACCGCGCTTTGAGAGCTTCAGAGCAAGAGATTTCTGTGACTTAGATTTCAAAGTAGCTTTTTGAAATTTAGATTTTTCTGGAACAGTATTTCTAGATTGTGCTGAATCAGAGTTGGAGGAGTTTTCAGATGATTTATTCCTGCTAATATTTTTATCAATTTTCACTTGTGTCTCAGAGGCATAGCTAGTACTAGGTACCGGTGTCTGTGCTATGACTCTGCGTATAGCATGAGGATATGATATATTCTCTTTAAACTTCACAGCTACAATTTGCTTTTCAATTTGCGAGCGTGGGCATGAGCGGGAATAAGAACTATGAATACCGAAGCAGTTCACACACTTCTCTTGTGCATCGCATTTTTCACTTTCATGCCCTTTCTCTGCACAGCGGGCGCATGTGAGTGCCCCGCGGCAGGCCGTTTTATCGTGACCAAATCTCTGACATTGGAAGCATCGTAGCGGATTTGGGATATATGGTCTCACCGGTAATCTCATGTAACCAGATCTGATGTATTCAGGTAATTTAGGCTTGTGGAATGTGAGAATTCCATGCTTCGTTGGATGGAGTTTTCCGTCTCGACGAATAGAAATATGTCGTACGTTTGTTATACCCTCAAAAGCCAACTCCGATGTGATGTTTTCAATTGTTTCATTAAAAAGTTCTCAAGTTATGACTCCAGTACAATTATTCTTTGAAGAATGAGCGACACTAGTATAGTGGCCATATTTTTCAGCTTATATATTTGCAGCGACTGTTTACGAGTTTTAACCTTAAAAAGAAGGTCACCTGAGCGTAATTTTCTGATAGATTGAACCTCACCGAGAGACCCAGTAATTGCCTTTTCGACGAAAAATGACGAAATAGAACGGAAAGTTTCTTTGAGATCAAAAATGCAATGTATAGTAAAAAAAAAAAAAATGATTTTCAGTAATTTTCTTTGGTTTCGATTGTTGCCCACTGAAGAGATTCTTTTTGCAATGACCCATGCAAGGAGGAAAAAACTTTCGGATCCCGGCGGGACCGCACACCACGGAGCCCAACAAGGGGAGGCAGTAACTGGCTCTGGGAATTCCCAGCCTCAGTATCCAACTTGATGTAAGCAGGAACCTATACGCTAAGGGCCACTAACAGGAACGCTTACCACCATTAATGCAAAGCCCCCAAAGGTGACCCCTTCGCTTGATCCCCTTAAGCAGACCAGCCAAATGACCAGGATAGTAGCCGATTGATACACCGGGGACCGGAATGTTCCACCCTTCTAATGGGTCACAAAGCACGACCAACACGTGGATGTATTTGCTGTCCATTGGATGCAGAATGCAAACCGAGAGGTGACAGCTTCTCATGGAGAGCCCCTTTACCTACCCTAGAGGGAAAGAAACTTGACAGCCAAAAGCAAAATGCGGAGGGGAGAACAAACTGAAAGGGTGTAAAGATCCCTGGGCACCTCGGGATTGAGTCACCAGTACTCACCTATAGAAGGTGAGCCCCTGAGGTGCACCTGGCAGACACGTCTGCACAAAATTTTAGGCATTATAATAATTTTCTGATTTAATAATATGGCAGTTAAATAATGGATTATAAAATTTAATTCTCACAAATAGGAAACAAGAAAAATTAAATAAAAACTTGTGACATCAAATACCAAATGCTACTACTAATTAAACAAGAAAGACTACCTATCCGTGAACATACTGCATAAATGGAAAAAGTTGGAAACACATCCATGTTTTTTTAAAATCCAAATTGTAATATCTTAGGTATAATTCATATATGGCTTAGTTTAATTTTGCTAAATATGAAGAAAACCAAGAAAGTTTCAGCAATGATTTAGTGGTTCTTCAGGACTTTTATTAAGAATTTTATTGCAATTAATGACAAATTCTGCAAAATTTGTTGAACAATTTAAAACTGGAGTTGAGTTGAGTTGAGTTGGTGTTTAATGACACAAAAGCTATTTTTGGCCATACTGCGCCATATCCTTGAAATTAAAATGTCTATTTCTGTTGATAATGAAATCTTAATATAGAATTTTACAAAATGATGTAATGTATGGTACTGTTGTAAAAATGGGATAAATGCTATATGAAATTATAAAAATCTATATATTTTTTAAAAAACTAAAAAGCCTAACATGTGAAGTTTCGGAAAGCAACTCATCCAATTCAGGGAGAGTCTACTGAAAAAAAAAAGCGTTGGATCGAAAACCGTGGACATTCCACAAGAATGTCTGAAACAGACATAGGACTATTACACATTGAACAAAATGGTTTTCGATCCCCCATCAACAAATGTCGGTGGGTGAATCAAGTATACCTAATCCTCAACCTAGTTAAAATTGTGTCTAGATTTCTGATGTGTAGTGTGGGCCAGAAGTCTATTGTAAGTTTAATTGCATGAAGCTTATTACTAACCTGTGCATCCCATTCAGTTTGCCATTTGGAATACAGAATAAGATTTATATATTTCTTATAATTGATAAGAGGTTTCTGTGTTGGCAAGAAGGAAGTGGCCAATTATGCTACCTTATCAGCCTTTTCATTTCCTGAGATTCCCAGGGGAGAATCTCAGGAAATGAAAAGGCTGATAAGTTGTGCGGGGACCTAACTTAAAATAATTTGAAAGCCCTTAAAGATGAGTTTGTCCTGCAAATTTAAAATGTTGAAAAGCAAAGAATGGCTGTAAGCATGTAGCGATGACAGAGATTCCAAAGCGCTCATTAAATCAGTGTATATTGTATAGTTATCAGCAGAACAATCAGAAATAACCTGATTGATCTTCTTTTAAATAGCAGTTACTTCTGCTGTAAAAATAGAACAAAATGAACTAATTCTATAGGCTATAGAGGAATTTGACATAATACAAGCGAAAGAAGTATAATCGTGACCTTTAGATCCATTTGTAAAGATAGGTTTAAAGTGACGATATTTTTGTCGATGGCCAGCAAAGATTTGTTGATAAACAGTATCCGCAGTGTTTTGTTTATCAAAATATTGAAATGGTTTCAAGTATTGAATTCCATGAGATTGCCAGGGTGGTAAGAGAAACGATTGTTTTGAAACTATTTGTACCTTCTCCAGATGCAGTTCTGAACCTAAACGTGCTATTCTCTCAAAGAATGAGGGTATTAATGATGGTCGAGCAACATGAAGGCGTTGTAAATATTGGCTCTGATTAAAATTATAATAGAGATGCTCAGGGTTTAATAAAATTTTGAAATAATAATGGGGAGATAATATCCGCCTTCTTATGTGTAGAGAAGACTCATTACATTCTATATACAAACTTTGTACATGTGATGTCATAAATACTCCTGAACATAATGGAAGTGCAGCATGATGAACAGTTTTTAATTTTTGCTGAACCCTGCGTCTTGCAGAACCATAGATATTGCAACCTTAGTCAAGTTTCAATAAAATTACAGCTCTATAAATACGAAGTAAAGATAGATGGTTCGCACGCCATGTAGTGTTGGAAAAAGCCTTTAAGATATTGAGGTATTTTTCACTTTTTTTCCCCTTAGGTAGGTTATATGAGAGGCAAATATACGCTTTTTATCGAAAACCAGGCCTAAAAATTTAACTTCATGAAGTACTTTGACAGGATGACCTTTTAGGTAAATCTCAGGCTCAGGATGGAGGTGGCGTTTCCTACAGAAATGTACAGCATTTGCTTTTGCAGGAGAAGTGAAAATCCATTCTTATTGCCCCAACCTGTGAGTTGATCGATTGCGTTTTGAAGCTGCCTCTGAATGAAAGTCTTGCTATCCCCAGAACAAGAAATGTAAAAGATCCTCTACATATAAGTGGCCCTTCACATATAAATGTAAATGGTCTATAACAGAGTTCATTTTCAAAACAAAAAGAGTCACACTCAGGACACTTCCCTGGGGAATTCCTTCTTTTTGTATAAACACTCTGAAAATTCTGAACCAGTCTTAACTCTAAAAGTCCTTAGCTCCAAGAAGTTTTGAATAAATATTGACAAGATTCCTCTTAAATTACATTTAAAGAAATCTTTCAAAATGCCAAAGCGCCATGCTGTGTCATAGGCTTTTGCAATATCAAAAAACAGCCACTACATGTTTTCTACGGAGAAGCACATTTCGCACATCAGTTTCTAAAGTCAATAGCTTGTCTATTGTTAATCGGCCTCGTCTGAAACCACTTTGAGAAATGTTTAACATTTTGTTATGTTCCAAGTAGTATACAAGTCTGCGATTAATTATTTTTTCTAGCAGTTTGCATAAACAGTTCGTCAGGGAAATCAACCTATAGTTCGAAGGGTCCATTGGAGTGTTACCAGGTTTCAGAATGGGTATAATAGTTGCTTCTTGCCAAGCAGGGGGAAAATATTGTTCTTGCCAAATTCTATTATATAAAAAGAGCAGGTTTTTAAGGGAAACTTCAGAAAATTTTTTGATCATATCATAAAATATATTACCAGGACCAGGTGAAGACTTGTGCACGCCATTAAGGCAGATTTTAAGTTCATAAAGCGTTAATGGTCTGTTATACGAAGTGTCTGTTGAAGTTTGGAGTTTTGGTTTTTCCTTTTCGATTAAAATTTTATAGTTTTTAAATGTATTTGTATAATACTTATTATTACTTGTGTCAGCGAAAGCGGAAGCTATCGAATTAGCTACGTTTCTTATCGAACTTACTAGATCTCCATTTCCAAGCAAGATCCCGTCACTCATTGGTGTTCCAAATATTTTTTAAGCCTATTCCAAAGTTGCTTGCTGGAAAGCGAAAGGTTGATGGAGTTAACATATTTTTCCCACAAGTCCCGTTTGCTACGTCTTTGAATCCATCTTGAATTGGCTTTAGCGCTTTTGAAGCGAATTAAATTTTCAGTAGTGGGGTACCTACGGAAAGTATCCTAGGCTTTTCTTTACATCGTATATACCTTTCGACAATCATAATTCCACCAGACCTTGCATTGCCCCCTAAATTTTGTAAAAGTTTTAGAAATTGAAGCATCCCCTGCAATTATCAGAACCTGTGTAATTTGGGAAACTGCTGCATCTATGTTAATATTATTCCCCATTTCTTCAATAATATTAGCCAATGAAGTGAATTTGGTTCAGTTGGTGACTTCTAGTTTATATCTGGGAGAACTGGGAATATACGACATCTGATGTCTTCTGTTATCGTATAATACTAAGGGGAAATGGCCACTATTGTGTAAATCCTTTTTACAAAAGTGGTAGATTACAAAAGTGGTAGAGGGTGGAAGAACATATTGCTAGATCCAGTGCATGAAAACTGTGAAATTAAGTGGGTATGAAATTAAGTGTGCTCGTCATTGTTAAAAAGACAAAGGTTATGATCGCCCCAAAATTGCTCTATCTGACAACCTCTACTATTATTGTCATTGCTTCCCCAAAGAGGACTGTGACCGTTGAAATCACCTAAAATAATAAAAGGCTCAGGGAGTTCAGAAACAATATCATTTATTTTGGCTGCTCAATGTATGTGTTTGGTGGCAGATAAAGGCAGCAAATAGTAATCAGAGTGCGTATGAATTCGAGCTGCGACAGCTTGTAGTAAAGTTTTTAAGATCAATGGACAGGAAGGCACAGAATTCAAAATAATGAGGGCAACTCCTCCTGAAGCTCTTCCGCCAACATTGCCTTTATGGAGAGCCTGATAATCACGCATTTTATTGTGTCATTAGATTTTAAAAGCGTTTCTTGCAGGGCAATGCAAGCTGGTTGACAATTATTAATTATGTCTTTGAGATCAGAATTTTTCTGATTCCCTCCACAACAGTTCCAAGAAATGAGTGTATCCATAATGCGGAAACAGAGATAGAAGGAAAGTGAGAGGAAACGATTAAACTAACTTTTCTTTGGAGAGATTGAAGGAGTCGCACTCTCGGACATTGAGTCGTCCTCAAATGTGTTCACCTTGAGAGAATCATCACATATACTCTTTTCATTATTAGATTTTTTTAATAAAATCTTGCAAAGATTATGTTTATTTTTCAATTGCTTGGATGTTTCCTTGCCCTTCTTAGCGGCATCTAACAGTGCCTTCTTGTTCTCATTTTTTTTCTCTTTCGCCTTTTTTTGCTTTATTAAACTTTTAGGAGAGATGCCCGTGAATGATTTTTTATTTTTTCGGAAAGATGAATCATGTGAATCCAGGCCAGGCTGAAAAAACTTCTGATCAGAAATTGAATTGGAAGTTGAGGGCATCTGAGGTGATGCGATTGAAATATCAGTAGGTTGGGGCCTATTGCCTTTGTTAGGAACAGCATTTGCCTTAGTAGACTGGGTTGTTTTACGGGCCCAACAGTTTGGACATGTTATAACAACATCATCACTTGTTAAAGTAAAGGTATTTTTTCAAGAGATATTTCTGTCTGTGTAACTGTAGTGGTGAGGGAAACTTTTAGGCCTGATGCGAAAGATTTACCATTTGTTGGGTTTCTACCTGCAACTATTTTACGGGCTTCAGCGAATGATATATTCTGTGTTATTCTTATATTTTGAACTTCTTTTTCCTGGATTCACCGTGAAGAGGATTTTGAGTAAGCTGGATGGTTTCCACTACAATTGATACACGTAGTAAAGCATGTTCCTCAACCTCTCCTATCATGCACTATTTCAGTGCACTGGGTGCATGACTGTTTGCCACGGCAACTATGAACAGTGTGGCCAAATTTTTGACACTTGTAGCAAAGTAATGGATTTGAAATAAATGGCCGATCTAGACAATTGTAATACGCAATTTTAACAGACTTGGGTAGTACAGGTTGATTATATGCTGTTGTTAATTTAAGGTACATTGTTGGGAGAAGTTTCCCATCTCGTTTAGTTTTAATTATTTCCACTGAGATAACATTTTGGGATTTCAAAGCTTCTAAAATGGAAGATTCTGTATCATTTTGCAAATCCATTTGTGAGATAATGCCTCGAGAAACGTTGAGTGAGTTAGGGGGGCAGAATGAAACTTTATGATTTCCACTGTTTTTTTATTGCATAATTTTATTAGCCAGCTCAGCAGATGAAACCTCAACAAGAAGATCACCAGAAAAAGTTTTTTAAAATTTTTTTTGGTTCACCAACGATGCTAACATTTGTTTTGTGTATAAGATTGGAGACATAGTTTTTAGAGTATCAGATACGGACTTGACAGTAAAAAATCGAGAAGAATCTAAACTTTGGCACTTGAATAAAGAACTCATGCAAAAGGAACAAAAATTCTGGACCCGACGGCATCTCCCACCACCGAGCCCAACACGGGAAGGCACATGGTTACCGGCTGTGGGCATTCCCAGCCTCGGTATCCACCTTGATGCTAGCTAGGACCTACACGCTCAGGTTCACTTCCGGAAACGTTGACCACCCTTAACGCCAAGTGCCAGAAGTTGACCTATTTCGCTTGTTCCCCTTAATCATAACTATGTGACTAGGATACTAGCCGAATGATGCATCAGGAACCTAAATGCATCACCCATCTGAAGGGTCGTGACGCATGGCCAACATGTGGGGTTTTTGGTTGTCCATGAGAAGCAAGAAGCAAACAGAGTGGCTATAGCTTCGCATGGAGAACTCCCTCGCTTGCCTTCCTGGAGTATAAGAATAAAGTAAACAGCAGAAGCTGTAGAGGAGAGTAAATATAAAAGGAGTATATATCCCTGGGAACCTCGGGATTGGGACACCCGTACTCACCTCAAGTAGGTGAGCACCGAGGGGGGATGAGAATCTGAAGTTTTACAAAAAGTGTGAAATGAATTAAACCTGTATTTGTGTGATTTATGTTTTATACGCATCTGCATCGTTTGTATATTTTCAAATTATAATAATAGTTTGAAACAGAAAATCTTAGATTTATTATGATTTTGCGAAGTTGTATTTAAAGTGTGATAAATATTAAACACAGTTACTTATTAGCATTAACGTGTATGAGCATGTAGCATATTTTCTGTGGATTTTCGCCAGAATAACAAAGGACTCCATTCCTGAATAAATTTAATTCATTATTAACAATACAATAGAGAGAAATATGTAGTGATAATAATACCAATATATTTTTCTCTTGCTGTGTATACTCCACTCAGTTATTTTTAACTTTAATTTTTAAAGCATAATTTAAAATTTCGCTTTCTGTAATCACAAATAATAGAATAAACAGCATTATTTACTAATCTGAGAAAACGCATGTTCATTATACTAATTCAAGGACACGCATCAATCTTAGCAGGTCTGGAGAATACTTTCTTAATAATAACATGGAGAAAATTATACTTATAATACACGAAATGTTAGTTCTATAAATAATACGGACAAGAATCGTTTTAGCAGAAATACGGCATTAATATTCCCAATTTAATGACATACGAATTGTGAAGTTTTTAAAATAATATTTAGGAAAATTCCGTTTTAAAAAACGGAAAAATACAAAACGTGCTCAAAACAGATTGATAATACTTTATTCGAAGTAAAGTTTGATTCCTTTGAGCAATCTATTACTAAAATTGATGGGCGCAAGGGTCTTCAAAAGCAATAGGTATCTGTTTCCTGAGAGAAGAATAGAAATAAAATTCCCGAAATATCAAATTTAAATTACCTTATAACTTTGAAAACCTGATTTTAAGGTTCATTATTAAGATTCTCTGGTCTCAGAAAAGTAACTCCCATCCTCTCGGATTAAATACATCTCCTCTAGACTCTAAAATAATTATTTTTGTGGCACCTAAACATGTTTAAATTTTTACACGCTCTGCATGAGAAACAAACATAAGGAATAATTTATTAAGTTCCTTCGATTACTAAGAAATCTGCTTGGTTCTAATATTTATGACTTTATATAGCTTATGACTTATAGTGGTACATTTTATGCTTATGTTTCAATTTTCTATTCTTCAACTTCAACCTTACACTACTGTACCGTTCTTCATCATATATATTTAAGAAAAAAAAATTATTCTGATATTTCCCTTCATTTTAATATTACTAGTTATTCTTAGATTAGGCATTCTTTCTCTCAAAGACCCTGACAACAAGTATCTTTTGGAAGTTATATTTATTTAGTATTAGTATGAAGAAATATGCTGACTGATATTCGTCATCATAACCTGGGATTTGCAGCTAGGTGATCTGCCATAAAAGACCAAAAGAGCGATGATTAATTTTCCCTAATCAAAGTCTATAGCCGCATGAGTTATTGCACGCCATTCATATTAATTATGTTTGGTCACTATCATCCAGATGATTTATTTATATACATATATATATATATGTATACATATAATGCTATTCCCTATCATATAGCTATGGCTTTTATTAATAGTATCAATTCTTGTTTGAATACAAATTTCTTGTCATATAAAGGTAAAAAAAATAACGGAAACAATGAATTTTATTTCACTTTCTACATGTCTAATTATTTTATTCTTATAATGTTCAAGTCCGTAAAACTTATAAAATAAATGAACCTGTATTTTTTGCATTTAATATCCCTACCTCAAACACCTTAAGTCGACTGAAAAAGCATGCATTTGAAGGTTTCAAATAACTGATATCAAAGACTATTTTATGGTAATTCTAATCTCTCTTGATAAAGATTACATTTAATAACGTTTGTGAATCAAAAATTTGCGATGAAGGATAACTGTGGCCTCTTCTGATGAAAACTATCCATCTAGACCATAGGTTCCCAACGTGGGTGATATCGCCCCCTTGTGGAGGTTTGAAGCTTTCAAGTTGGGGGGCGGTAAAAGACCTACAGAAAATTAGGGGACGTTGGTATGACACGAAGGGGCGTTAGAAGATTCACCAAATCTAATGTACAATAACTTCAAGAAACGATTCCAGGATAATTTAAACATGGACATACCAGACTGGGTTTTGGATCTTTTTTCCAATATCAACACAGCAGAATCACCTCGGTTAAAAGAACTAATAGAACTGACGACAAATGAGGATCTAAAAATTAGATTCAAGAATGGCTACCAAGAATTTTGGTTGCAGAAGGGTGACTGCATTCAGGATTATGGGCGATTGTTCAACGACTTCTGATAGTATTCCCGTCTTCATATTTAGCAAAACTTGGATTTAGTACTGATGTAACATTGGTAATGAAAAAGAGAAATTGGCTCCATATTACTGAAAGTGACGACTTACGATTGTTTTTAAGCTCTTATTTATCTCGAGTGGGAGGGGGGGGGGCGATATTGATATATTAGCTAGAAAAGGGGGCGCCAGTTCAAAAAAGGTTGGGAACCTTTGATCTAGACCAATAGAGGAGTACTTGGGCCAATAGAAGACAGGGGAACATCTACATAAGTCTGATATCCAATTTGGATTGAACTACTCTGACATTTCATTTTGTGGACTTTTAGATGAAATTAAATCAAATGCGTGTTTTGCTTAGAGGAAATTTTGAAGCATGCAACTAAATTGCAGTCATAACGCTCTAACGCCATGGCATCATCAATTAACCGTTTCAAACAAAATAGAGATAAACAGCAGAATCAGAGAATATATATGTCGGATTGTGTTTCCCATCGAGCGAAGACCACACGTTTGCCTTTTCAATATTTTAATAGACGAGCACAGGGCTACACAAACATTTAAGAACAAGAACTTAAGTAAAGGACTGGGTACAGTTGGCGCGGACAGCGAATGACTGGTATCCTTTAGGTTTGACGACCTTCCCTTTTCCGCTCCAAGTATATTCTTCATCGTTTGCCTCGCTTTTCTGCTTCTTCTCGGTGGAACACTGCCGTCTGCCGGCGAGTGAGGGAGAGAAGCATGGTGGCTCATACCACATATATATAACTTTCTTATGAAATTCTTTTGCCTATTCAGTCATCAGTGGAACAATGTTTCGTATTAATTCCTACAATCTCCAATCGTTAAGAATTAATCTCATTTATGAAGGAATAAAATGATTTTTTTTATTATTACTTTAATGATTCTAATATTTTGTGCTTCTGTTTTCTCATTTTTCATAAGTGTGGCCTGGAAGTTTGGAGGCAGAGTGCCCTCTCAGATATCGTCCTCGTCATCTGACCACAGTTGAAAATTACGAGGTCCGTCCCAAAATAACACTCATGTTACTTTAAATGTCTAAATAATATATCTAAACCAAACTAAACTATCGTTTTTTATACCATTACATTCACTATTAAAATCACTTTTTTCAAAAATGCCCAACAAAAGGACAACTAGTTTGTTAATTGTTTTATTATTATTAATATTCATCGCAAAAAACTTCTATTTTTCTCGAGATTTCATGCTTATTTCGACATCATTAAATAACTAATAAATCTTTTAAAGTGACTGATTCAACAAAAAAGTTATTTATCGAAGTCGGAACTAGAATAAAAAGATAAACATAATCTAACTATTAGTCCTTAATTCTGTTCTATTATTGTAAATTTTAGTTTCAGATTAGAGTAAAAATATTCGCTAATTGGAATTTTTATATACTTCTTTCATTACTACCAAATGTCGAAGTAAACTCTTTTGTATCATTTTCTCATTAAAATGATCTATTAAAAATAGCAGAGTATAAATTGGAATTCTATTTTATTTATTTTCGTAATGTCTAGAGCAATTTTGTGTAATTTGCGATTCTAATTAGAAACAGTGAAATCATTTCCAAACAATTTGGATCGTAGATGAAATCAAAAAACTATAATTGACAAAGAAAATTACAAAAGAATGAAAGGATTGTTTCCTTAATTTGCAAGATGGTTTCGATTTTGAAATGTAAATAAAGTACAAGTTTCTTTATGAGTTTCAATTAGCTAAATGCGACTATTATTTTCTATTTTGATATCGAATTTCATTATGATTTCCATGTAATTCTGAGAAAGGTTTATTCTGAAATAAAACCTTTATCTAAATTAAAACTGGTTTATGCTTAAAGTTGTGGTCCAAATTATTTAATTCTTTTTAATGAATGCTTGTTAAATAATTTCAACCTCAGATGAAATTGTTCTATGAATTCTTCAATCAATTAATCAAAAGGACTTATATAAGTTCAATTTAATAAATAAAAATTTAAATTTTGGAAAGATGAATAGTTCTTCGTACTCTTATATTAATCATTTTCTAAGTTGAAATAAACTGCATAATTTACTAAAAACAATAATTATTTGACCTTCTTATGCCTAAGATCAAATGATTACAGGTATCTCAGATTTCTGAAATGCATGAGTTAATTTCCCAAATTAAAGAAAATTCCAAATTCCTAGTTCTTAAAAAAACTCAAGAATATCCAATACTCTTATGATATTGATATATATATGATCCGTCTTAACTAATTGTTACTAAGCAAATTACCCTCGGTCATTTTCTGAGAATTGACAACTGGAGTAAATAGTATATGTAAAGAGCAAATCATGCACCTCATACACAAACACACACGCATAATTTATTATATATATATATATATATATATATATATATATATAGAGAGAGAGAGAGAGAGAGAGAGATCTCAGTGATATACATGTGTTTTGGTGGCCACCATAATGACGTTCAATGGGTTTGGGGCCTTTATTTGTTGATGATTATGTGTCCGTTTTTCATTAAAAGAGGGTACAGTAGCTTCTGAGGGTAAAGATCCCTGAGCACCCAGAGGGCAGAAGTCTGATTTCTAGTTCAAATGAAGGTGACACACACATTCGCTTGCTCAGCCCCTTTTTACAGGTTGGGGACATTCATACATCTCACAGAACAACCATGCCTGAACCCAGGACACCCAGATCTCGGGGAAGACACGCTACCCTTGTGCCAGGACGGCGGCTTCCTTGTTGATGAAATGAAAGTTTCAGTTATGTTGCGAATGAGCTAAAATATTGAATTTCTTTCTAAATCTTTAATAAAACATTTAATGTACTTACACATGTGATTACCACTTAACTTTTACTATAGAAATAAGGTCTTCCTATGGAACTTCAAATCTGGAATCAGTTTAAAGAATTTTTTTTAAATAAAAACTTGCATTTTTGACAAATATTTGCTCAAATATATTCATAACAAAACATAGAATAATACCTGCTTCATTACAGCTTACAGTATCAGGACGAGCATATTTTATATGCCCTTCTTGCATACAGCCGACCACTCCGCTGCAACTGAACGTTGCAGTATCGACAGGATTTGTTGTGGTCGACTACTGAATAAGTATAGTCCAATCTTACATTGACCGAACAGTCAAACTAAGAATCCTTCCGGTGTAGTAAATAGTTCTCTCAAACAATTGAAATGAAACTATCAATCTTTAACATCATATCTTTCAAAGTTTGGAGATTACCTGGTACCATCAGTACTGTACTTAAATCTTTATTTACAATCTTCAGGTTTTTCCTTAACTCTGAGATCTCCATACATTCCATTAAATAGTGGTAAACCGTACAAATTTCTCCACAAATGCATTTATTTTCCTGAGTTCTTCCAAATCTTTGGAAATATGCAGGAATGTCCAGATATAGTTTGGATTATAAGTGGATGGTATCTTCTTATTTTAATTTCCGGATTAGGAATAAAGTCGAAAGTGATTCTTTCTTTTTCTGCCATCTATCAAACCATTTTAGTTTTATTTCTTCTCACAATTTTTTTAAAACACAACTTGATTTGGGGACGATATCAATATTATCTTTCTGTGTTGGCAACTTCGCACAGTGATCCACCTTTTCATTACCATACATCCCAATATGGGCCTTAATCCAATAAAACTCTATCGACGTTAATTTTAACTCTTTGTCTTTTCTTTTATCATCTCTATTACCTTATTGCAATTGTGAGATGACTGTATAGCTTATAAAACTGATAGGGAATCGGAAAAAATTGAGCACTTCAGTCCGTCCTCCACCCTTTCAAAATATTCAATGGTCATTTTTAAAGCTTGCACTTCTGCCTGAAAACTTGTTACATGGTTTCGATAGTCTCACAAGATTTTTATAGATCTCTTGTCTAGAGTATTATACTACTATTGCAGCTCCTACTTTATTTACATCTTTTGAACCATCAGTAAAAATTTCTATCCCAACCATTTTTGGGATCTTCATTTGAAAATTATGAATAAACCATTCGGATGGGTGTTGTTCGAACTTGTCGAAATGCATCTCATAATCTTTATTGTTGAAACATTTGTTTCCTATTTTAACTTTATTACTAGAAGTCCTTATTTGAAATTTATTGAATATTTCCGTTGCTCTGAGATTCATTGACAAAATTCCCGTTATCACTTGAAGGGCTTCTGTAGAAATGGTTCTAAATGCCGCAGAGATAGTGATCAGAGGGCGCCGTTGGATTGAATTTATTGTTGCTCTGATTTATTTTAGATTTAACCTATGCCCCCATGCTACATGCCCCAAAAGAACAAATGGCTCAATGGCCCCAGCGTAGATTCTTCTTAGATGTTATTTTCTTGTTCTATAAAATTTACCCGCAACTGTCACTAGTTTATATGCTAATACATCCACTTTTTTCTTGGCCTTTCTAAAATGCGACGTAAATGTCAATTTACTGTCCCATATAACTCCAAAGTATTTTATTTGATTAGACACACTTATATTGCTATTACCCGTTTTTATTTTAGGTGGATCAGTCAATTTTAAACGTTCTCCAAATGTAATAGGCATTTGAATTGCTTTCATTTCATTAAACTCAAGTTTGTGTACTTAGCCCCATTTAATTAGCCTACGAATTATTTTTTCACCTTTAGTTTCCAGTTTAACTTTTGACCTCCCCGATATTATTAGTAGCACATCATAGGCATGCACCTGTATAAAGCAGTTCTCTGGAAGATTGATCTTAAATGCAGAATTCATAACCAGAGTAATAGTAATTTTCAGATTAATTCATAAGTTCCAGAATAATGGCCCGCTGCATGAACCTTGTGGCACTCCTCTATCCATTTAAATTTCCAATTATTCTCTCCATCTTGGTAAATACATTTTCTTTCATTTAAGTAATTTTTAATCACTTGAAAAATGTCGCTTGGGCAATTCATTTTTAAAAGGGCATATAAAATACTTTTTCTCTATACCGAATCAAATGCTCCAGCTACATTCAAAAACATAACTGTTTTTTTAGTTTTTGATTCATCGCACCCTTTATTTTACTCCACAGTGCATTTTGGGATGTTCCACTAGAGTGGTTAGATCTAAAACCATATTGATAATGATGCAGTCTGTTTTGTGTCGTTAAAAATATTGTACTCTTTGAGTTATCAATTTTTCCAAGATTTTACTTGCTGCTGTTAGCAAATTGGTCTGTAGTATTTAGGCTCCTGCAAGTCTCTATCAGTTTTAGGAATTAAAATACATTTTGCTACATTCCACTGATTAGGGAACACGCCTAATTCTAAACACTGATTGTATAACTCTAGAAGAATAAATGCATTTTTTTCTGTTAATTTTAGCAAGCATCTAAATTGGGATGTTGTCTAATCCAGGTATTTTCTTTTTAGCCATTTTATTAATCGTCGTTATTATTTCATTTATTCTGAATATTTTATCTTTTTCAGTTGTTTTATATGCCTTAATTCTTTTCCTCATTTTCTTCTGTTTTTTACTTTCTTTTTGCGACTTTTCCTTTTTGAAAAGGCATCTCGCTATAGTTTCAGTAGTTTCTTTTATATTTTTAGTTTTTGTTCCATCCTGTTTTTTGACACCATGCAATATGGATTTCTTTTTCATTTTATCTGCCGCTAATTTATAAGGCAGCTCAAAAGGGTTCATTCTCATTATTTCGCTACATAACTTTTCAAAACATTCACTACTTTTCTTTCCTATCATTCCTCTGTATACTGATTCGTTTTTTTTAAATATAAATTTGTGTTCACAACATTCTCTATTCAGTATGCTTACATCGTTGGTATCTATGCCTCAAGGCTCTTGTCAATTTTCTCTGTTTCTCCAACTCTGCGTCCCACCAGGGAACTCAGATGATTTGTGCCTTTACTGTTTGATCTTTGGCTGATTCTTTGGATGAGTTCTGTAAATTCTTTAACCCATATTTCTAAATCCTTTTAAGATTTTATCCTTTACATTGTTTCAATTATATTAGTATATTTTCCAGCCACTTGAGAACTAATTTTTTTTTAATTTTCCTCTTTCTTGGTTTAAATATATCTACTGAAAAAACTTTCTCACCCATATTAATTTCAAAATCCAAAAAACTATGGTCAGTCAGTGTACTTTGTACTACCTCCCATTCCATTGCTCGACCATGCAGGTCTTTAGTTCATAAGGTGACATCAATCCAGCTTCTCCCACGTGCAGATTGAAATGTTGGCAATGAGTTTGGATCATTCCAAATAATAAGGTTTTTCTTTAAAATGAATTCTATAAACGAGACTGCTTCATCTTGTGGTATATGATCGGGAATTTCATTTCCTCAAAGAGGAATGTAAAAATTGAAATCTCCTCCTGAAAGTATGGATGATGTCCCCAACAGATCGAACAGATTTTCAAGTTCCCTGCAGATTTCTTCCTTATTGTGAGTCGGTGGGAAATACGCCGATATCACAGTAATTTCGCTATTTCCTACTGACAAGTTGGCTGTTACTATGTTAAAGCTAGTAAACCTTGTTAATACAGAAATATCTATCCTAGGGGAAGTCCTATTACTTTCCCTTTCATTGTATATGGTTCCTGTAACAAGTAAACATCTGGAAAGCGGTCCTCAAACAAATTTGGGAGCTCCTTTGTAGCATATTTAATCCGACTAATATTATATTGAATAACCCGCCAAAAAACATTGAGAAGCTTATTATCCATAGTTCGTCTTTTTAATCAACTGATCTCTCTCCCTGATAAATACAAGGTAATTTTCCGATGTTCCAATATGATCCGTTCGAATCATAATTTTTGTTCTTTCGCAATACTCTTTGCAGTTTCTGCATTCTGCATTTTGCGTTGTGCAATTTTTAAAGTTATGCAATTCCAAGCACTTGGAGCAGCTTTCTTCTTTTTGCATACATTTAGATCGAGCATGCCCAAATTTGAGACATTTAAAACAACTAAGGGTTTCTACAAATTCTCTAAATATATTCGACACAAAACTACAATGTAGTCTTCCTTTATCTTTAATCATACGGAACGCATTTGGATCCAAACTTATGATAGAGTGAGTCGAGCTGCCTCTACCTTTTTTCCTAAACAGAACCCACATATCCCCTGAAATGTCATTCTTCCCTTGATTTGATTGAGAAAGTCCAATTCCTCCTCCTCCTCCTCCTCCTCCTCCTTGGGCTTTTCACTCTTTTCCCCATTATATATAATTATTTGAGGCATTCTAATGTGTGGAGTGCTAGCTTTGCATACATTTTGAAGATTTGTGTGGTTGTTAATTTCATCTTTTAACTTTATGTCCATTTCCGGTGTTTCAACCTGAATTAAAACTCCACTTCCCATTGCTGGTTTTAGACATATAATTTTAATTTTCATCATCTGTGGGCTGATATTCGCTTCCAATGTTTTTTTCCAGTTTAATCTATGAGTCTATTGTCTCTGAAGTTGGTCTAACCAGCAATGTCGGCAGGTTTGCTTTAATTCTTAGCAACAGTGTTGCTTCATTAACTTTTTCGTTCGGGTTAATCATGTTTTGCTGTAATTGATTCCTTTCTTCTCTCACAAGCTTGGACCCTTCTAATAAATGTTAGATCTGGTTTTAATGGAGTTTTATTATTTTCCACTATGCTATCGTTGTTTCGTTTTTTTACTACATTTGCGAATGTTGATACATAATTTCTATCTGTTGAATTTTTTTTTTGTTTCCTGAAGAATTTGATAAAACATTCAGAAATATCTCTCTTAATTCTTCAGAAACATTACAATCAATCTTATATTTTTGGAGAATGTTTCCAATATATCCAGTGTTCTGAAGTGCTGCTCTTTTTCCTCTGGTGTAATTTCATTTTTATTTGCATCCACATTTTTTGCCTGTTTAGCATTTGAAACCTCATTTTTTTCTTTCTCTTTGCCTTTACAAGTAATGCATGGTCTTTTATCTTTACGGGAAATTTCCTATGTTTTCGTTTTTAGATATTTCTTTTCCGTTTTGTAGCCATTTTTATTTTGCTATCCGTCTGCATTGACGGATCTATCACTTCATTTAAATCAGAGTCCTAGGATTTTTTAAAATCATTATATGTTAGTCCTTCAAATTTCTTGATTTCAATAAGAGGGTCGAAGATTATTTTACTCCCCAAAATGTGATAAAACTTTAAAGTCTCCTCATCAGTTACCCCTTCACTATTATCAGCACAATTTTCACAATTCCTCCTATTGTCTGGTTCCATTTTTTTAAAATCTAGTTGGAAAAATAAAATTTTCATCTAATTAGATGCACTAAACAGAAATATTTGCAAACAATCTTGTTGGAAACAAATATTAAATACATTTATGGTAACTTACCATAAAGAGAAATTTAAAATAAGAGTCTGCAGAGTAAAAGACTTTGAATTCAGCACAATATAAGAGTTTTGCAAAAAGTTCGTTCTCACAAGTCCTAACGACCGTTCAATTGTGAACACTAGTACTTTAATCGCAGATGCAGAAAGTATTGGGTCGTTCGGAAAGTAATTTCGTTTTTTCCTGACAAAGGATTTAATTGCATTTTTCGCACCCAATTTCATACTTAAACCGCAAAATCATTTTATGTTTTAAGAGCTGATATAGCAAGGCTTGAGTGTGAAAAAATGCAGCTGATTCTTCGCAGTAGTTTTTGGATGGTGCCCTTTTAAATATGGAGAGCAATAAACAGCATTTTCGTCATTTTTTTCTTTTTTGCTATATAAAAGGTAAAAATGCTGTTCAAGCCAGAAATAAATTAGCCAATATGTGTGGAGAAGATGTGTTAACAGTACATCAGTAC
This sequence comes from Argiope trifasciata, assembly GCA_026543055.1. Taxonomy (NCBI): domain Eukaryota; kingdom Metazoa; phylum Arthropoda; class Arachnida; order Araneae; family Araneidae; genus Argiope; species Argiope trifasciata. The sequence goes on from JAPMOQ010033694.1 coordinate 5,824,217, forward strand.
CAGAACTGATTTGCAAAATTTTTCCTTCAAATGAGGAGGCCAAAAACCACCTCGATCAGTTTTTTTTACAGCAAAGACCAAAACTTTTATGAGCGTGTAATCATGTTACTACCAAAAATATGGCAAAAGGTATTAAACCAGAATGGCAATTTTATAATTTAATAAATAATTTATTCATTAAACGAAAATTTCTTTTCATTTTGACAAAAAAATACGAAATTACTTTCCGAACAGCCCAATAAATAAACAACAAAAATGTCCGCCCGATAGGTGGGCGTCGCCGCAAACAAAGTACTTCAAAAATGCATTTCACAACAAAATTCTGAAACAGTTTATAAAAATTTCAACGTACTTCATTTTTCAGGATGTCTTCAACGCAAATTGAACACAATTATACAAAAATATCCATTATTTACTTTGAAATTTGCTTAATTTCATCAGAACAATGAAACACAAACTACCTCTATCGCTGTAGGCGAATCCCGTGATTTTATATGCCCTATTTGATGGCTCGTGCATGCCTTGAATTATTCGAATTCTTATTTATTTTGTTATATAATTTAATTAAATATTTTCTTTGATGAAATTAATTTATGGAGCTTTATCACTGATACATTAAGATTTTTCAATCATTCGATAATATAGTCATCTAAAAGGAGCTAGATCTTTTATGAAACAACCAATCAAAAATTAAAGCAATATTTATGAAACTAACTTAAAAGTAAATATTTCCGGTGTCAATGACGTATTAAAAGAAAGATAGACTGTATTCAGAACTCGCTAATGCTAGTACATCTAAAATACAAATGAATTTATTCAAATTAAAAATAAATATTTAGATTAAAAGCAAAAAAGAAACTAAATTGAATAAAAAAGGAAGGAAATAAAGAATCCGACCTGAAGATTTTATCAAGGGGGACCTTTAGGCAGGGATTCCAACCAGGGATTTTTTCTTTGAGGAGATTGACTTTCGTCCAAGTGTTGACCTCTCATGACTCAAAACTTAGGTAAAATATCCCAAGAAATTGAGGTTTTTGATGACAGGAATTAATATCAATATAGAGAAGGCAATAGAGGGCAATAGGCAAATTATTATTCCAACATATATAGAGGCAACTTAGATATTAATAATAAGCAAATTATTATTCCAGGATTCAAATCTGACCAAAACAAAACCCTTACAAGATCATTATTAAATTATAAAACAAAAAAACACGAATGAAATATATAAATGAATAACATACCAGTTCATTGTAAGAATAACCCAAAATATTTTTCTGCGATTCAAGTGAAAACATCAACAACACTTGTTGTAGAGGGTTAAACTCGAGAGTTAATTGGTTAAAGCCTTGTCATCAAATGAATAAATTGAACAATCTTAGCGCCATCTATTGAGTTAAAAAAAGAAAAACTAGAAAGCGGATCTTTAGGTTTCAAAATATTGAAATCTATATTAGAAACTAAATAAACCTTCTCTTAACACATTCGCTGCCACTGACGTGCCTGTGTGTTACAAATAATATGTAATTGTACCAAACCATCTATGTAATTAAATACCACCTTTTCTACTACAGATAAAAGATAGCAAAGAAGGTGTCATCTAATTAGATAGATGATCCTGATATCAGTAGTGGGTAGTGGTATATATATATTACAGGGGATTTAAAGGAATTGTGTTATTATAATTTTTTAAAATTCTGTTCATTTGTGAGGAAATGCAATTCCTAAAAACTTTAGATTTTAAATTAGATTTATTATAACCAAAATTTAATTTAGATATACATTGACCATTAAAAATAACATATTTAATTTAAGTCAATGTGGCTTTGATCGTGTTTTTTATCTCGTTAAGGCATATGGACAAACCCTTGACGGATTTCTGTCACATGACAAATATATCTGCGCATGCAATTTACGTCATGTCATGTGAATTAAGTAATTTATCCATAAATTAAAATCGAACATGCCGACGTCATTTAGTGAGTTGCAATATAACGCATCGGGAAGTGTTCAAATATGTAAAACCTATTGGAAATAAATTTCTGTTTGAAAATAAATAAAACTATGATATTATATATTTTATAGCCTATATAATTCCCACTTATTTTACACGAATATTTTTTTTTTTTTTTTTTTTTTTTTAAATTTAAAAAGCAGCGACTTTTTTTTAGCGAAATTTACAAAAGAAATAAAATATTTTGAGTTGCAGTTTTGAAATAAAATATCCTTTCTATCCATTAAAAATTCTACAAAATAAGGATAAGAAATCCTTTGTTTCCTCGAATCACCGAAATTCGAAACGCAATCCCTTGCATTCGTCCGCTCTGGGAAACAGTAATGAAAAATTCCGAGTAGTGTCGCGTCTTTTTTGAGGCGCATTTTACTTCGATATAATCTTAGGGACTTTTATTTTACTTTTCTTAGTGATGTTCCTCCCCTTTTTGCATATACAATGTTTCATGCTATCACAAAATATACCTCGTCACATAATGCATGTTTTAGAAACAACAGCTCACATGACAATAACAGAGAAATTCAAATGTATTTCATGGCTGAGTAAATGGGAAAGGGAGATTTTGCATTCACTTTTTCTCATGTCGAGTGCTTACTCATGTTTAAATAAAATCCAGCCTTTTTCAAACAAATAACAAATATATATTCTTATTAAAAATAAAGGGCAGAAAATACTCAGAGAGCTAGATCTAGGCTTGATTGGAAAGATATATGTGAAATGGTTTAGAGTCTTTGGTTTAGGTTCAAATTCGTTGAAAACTGAGTAAATAACAGTTTCTAATTTCTTAGAGGAATATCAATAAAGGCAGACATTTTAGTGTGATTGATAATTTGATTGTCAAAATTCATATATTAAATTGTACTGAATACTACCGGTTTAAAATTTTTGACGTCTACTGGAAAAGTCATTCAAAACTACAAGGTTATTGAAAATGCTTGGATTTTTGAGATGAATGTTAGAAGCCACTCAAAGCAGCAGAAATTAAAATGTAAACATTTATGATGTAGATGTTGAGATTAAAGTTATCCTTTTATATTTATAAAAAAGACATTTTTGTATGCTTTGTGGGATATCCTGTCTAATTTATCGCATTTACAGCCATGAAATCTAGAATATAATTATTTGTATTGGCGATTAGATACACTTCTAACCCTTAATTTTAAAATTAAATTTTATAGTTTTTTATTTAATATTTTATTTTTGATAATTTTTTGCATGTACCGTTTTTCTGTAGCATATTTTCTTCTTAGGAATAAATCGATTTATCATCGAATATAACCCCCAATTGTCCCTGTGTTTGAATTGTCTTTTGCAGACTAAAGTAATTTATTGAATTTTGAGAAGTTTCGATATTATGACTTTTCTCCAAAACCTTCAAACAGTAAAATAAAAACTCCTACATGTGGCATTGAAATTTTGATATTCTTTAAATATTTTTATGTTGAATATTTGAAAATTTTTGCTGAAATGTTTATTTATTCTAATTCATTGTTTTTCTGTTCAAAGTTTTTTTTTTTTTTTTTTTTTTTTTTTTTTTTTTTTTTTTTTTTTTTTGCTTGAGCAAAATTTGAGATAGAAAACTTTGAGCAATATTTTTTCTGAGTGAAATTGTTATTGGCTTGCATAATTTAAGATCAACTTATTTGATATGTCATTCAGTGCTTGATAGGACCATATAAACCAAAAGCCCCCCAAAAAATTGACACTAAAATGTTTAAAAAGTTTTTTGGCTTGATAATTTACAGAATTAATAATCATTCAAATTATTTTAATTAAATTTGAATGATTAAATGAAGTAATTTTTATTTAGTTCGAAATAAAGAATTAAACATGACTTTGAAGATTAATTCTTATAGATTTTTTAAAAAATTATTTAATAGTTTCACGCAACTTAATTCGATATTGTTTCTTATTGATTATAAAACTAAATTTTTTTTAAATTATTTAAATTTTAAAAAAATTTAAAATGAATTTTTAACAACAAATTTTAATAACTTAAAAAATATTAAATTCTATCTTTTTATTTTTAAAACTATTTTCTCACTTCTGTTACTAATGATCATAAATATTCCATATTTAGATAATTATTTTGCTAACATTTCCAATTAGATGACTCTATTAAAAAAGAATAATAAATTATAAGAAAATTATAAATTATTTATTATACTCAGAACTCATAAATACAGTATATTGTAATCAAAAATAAAATATATTAAAAATTACATTTTTACATCAAACATGAGGAAAAAAAAGTCGAATAAAATAATAGTTTTTTGATAATAGAATACTTCTTAGAATAATTAGTTCTTAGAATGATAGAAAATTATTTCCTTAGATGTGTGATGTTATCTTGATGATTAAAAATATCTTTTGATAATTTTGCAATACATTTACAAGAAGAAAATTTGATATTTGGTGACTCTATCTATGTAAGTATATAAATTTATTTCTTTCAGATGAAATAAATTATTCAACTGCCATCAGAGTTATCAAAACGAGACAAACACCAAAACAAATTTTTTTATGAACATCGATGATAAAGTAGTTGCCAGTTTCTTGAAACATTAAACAGTAATTTAAGAACATATTCAGAAAATTGGCGATCCCTCGGTGTCATGTAATTACACAGTCATGGCTTCTCCCCTTAGAATTTGAGGAAGATCAATGGCATTGTAGATGCATCTCGTAAAGAGAGGCGATGATGTAGAGGTTCTTCTAACGCCGTTTCAGAAAACCTTGACAACGTCATCCTAAAAGATATTCATCTTCATTTTGAAATAACATAGACATGATGAGCTGTCTGTTTTTAAAGTATTTTGTAATTTATGCATCAACTTTTCCATTTTTTATACTAAACTTAAAATGGCATTAAAGGACGTTTCTTTTATGAATGTTTTTGAAAAAAAGATGTCAAAAACGGCATTTTAGCTTACTCTATTCTAATCGAAATATTATTAAATCTTAGGCATTCTTCATGTGAACAGTTCATATAGAGCCTCAAAATATATAATTAAATAACAACAACAGTTAGTGTTATTGAAAAATATAAATGGTAACTTAAAAAAAGCAAATGCTATCCAACTATTGTAAAACAAAACAATTCAAACTTATTTTATGAAATAAGGAATATAAAAAATAGATTATAAGAAATTTGAATAGGTTTTTAGATATAAATTGAATAGAATTCCTGGGTATAATGAATCAACGAAGCAATAACTATGTATAGCATTTCTTCCTCTTGATCTGGGGGTCTCAGGTTAAAGTCTTGTTTCGGGCATGGTTGTTCTTTAACTTATGTTCTATCGGTGAGATGGGGGACGGAACTCTCCTATGAAAAGAAGTTGGACAATTGTGTGTGTGAATGCCATCTTCATATGAGCAAGGAGTCAGACTTCTTTCCTTGGGTATTCAGGGGCCTTTACTCTCAGAAGTTACTACACAATTTTGGCTGAAATCTTTGACTTCGTCAACGGATTTGTACAAGTTTCATAAGTAACAACAGCAGCAAATCAATAAATTCGTTAAATTAACAAAAGTAAATATATATATATCATGAAGTATATCGCAATTAATATTACACAAATATTTACCAGAACTTTTAAATGCGTGATAAAAAAAAGCTTTAAAAATTAAGCACATGATTGTTTAAAAATGTATAATACTGTATTCATTCTCCAACAAAAGTTAACATCTCATATCTATTGAAATACAGTTTTCATTTTTTATGTTACCGTAATTAAAATTGATCCTTTATAATTGTTAACCAAAAAGGATGAAATTTATATTTTATATAATTGCAATGAGCTCAATTAGTGCCTTTATAATGAGAAAGTATCTCAATTAAATAGCTTGTAAGTATCGCAATAAAATAAACCTAAATTAATTGGCAAAATAACAAGTGATGTTGAAACTACGAAACAGCTATTTGGACACAAACCTTGTAATTGTGAACCATCGTCAAAAGTTTAGGTAAAATATCTTTGAACTCCTTTCTAAATTTTGAAACCACAATGAAGAATTTAACGAATGTGAAACATTATTTTACTGGAATAATGGGTGAAATCTCTAGGGTGTGATTGCAAGATTCTTTCAAAGTCAAGATTTCACTGTTAGAAAGCCAAACTAATTCAAATATTTGATGAATGTTTTAATTGAATTAATTTGCATTTTTCCTTTCTATAATATCAAAAAGCGTAATTTACTAGCTTGTTTAACTGGCGTACTGAAAATAAACATTTTAAACTGAAAATACCAATTATATAAAGTGTTTTATTAAGATATTTAAACTTAGAAACTTTCTGCTGTAGCTGTTTCATTCAGATAACATTTAAATTACTTTCCCTTTTGCTCTTCATACTTTGAACTCCAGGTATGATTCTAGAAATACATGGCTTCCATCTTTTCCGACTTATAATGGTTATGATGACTACAGAATTTTCTTCACATGATAATGCTTTGCAATCATGGACCTGAAGCACTATTCTCTTCCTTTCAGTGTTCTTATTCCTGATGGCAAAAACAAAGAATGATGTTCTTTCCATCTCCTTCAAGCCTCCAATTCTGTAGGAATGGAATTCAATAATCTTGATTTGAATTGTATATTGATTTGCATCATTTAAAAATTTGTAAAAATTAATTGGAATACTGTTCTAAATTAAGTCATTGAATTGTTATTTGTTTTTTTTCTTCTTCAAAATGGTGTCCTCTCATTGTCCAAAATCATTATTATGAAGAAATTTTTGAAGGAGTTACCTGCTGAAATCTGAGAAAAAATATCTTGGGGGAGTTAATATTTGTTTTAGAATTAACTGTCTTAGAAAGTCATTTTTAAAGCTGACATTAGCATAGAAGACCTAGAAAGGAACCCTAGAGCCAGAAAAGTATATGCAAATTTTATATCATTACTGTTCACTTTACAAGAAGTTCTTGTGACAGAAAATTAGGCATATGTATTTTAAAATCAGAATATATAGACAAGAAATTATATTGGAAAAATATAAACAGATTTCAGTTGGATTCCTTTCGTACGAAATTGAATCTAATCTTTATACTAAAGTTTTGAATGTTTAATTTATATACTGTCAACAAATTCTATTAAAAGTAAACACTTCTATTCTGAAAGTTTAATTATTACGATTCTATACATGCTTTGTAATTGAAATAATTCCTGAAGTAACTAATTAAATTTTAAATGAAAGGCAAGACTGTTTCCTGGCATATATCATTTATGACACCGCGAATTCCACAAAAGGTATGTATCATATATCAGAACATATTCGACTAAGTCATATTTGCTTCTTAACTATGTTAAATTTCAATACTTAATTCATGCATTTATATTTAATGAGTTAAAATTCCGTGTTCCAAACTATTTTACATTCTACTTACCTAAATAACTCTTTTTTTGTGTGCAGATAAATTGACTTGCTGCCATAAAGTTAAATGTTCATTGCTTAAGAGAAAATGGGTTGTTAATTACTTCAGAATACTTTGCATAATTTAATGGCTGCTGTCAATAGCTGCAAAATATCATTAACAAAATATACAAATCATTTCTTTGTTTTCTGATGAGTAGCTTAAAAGCTGGAATAAATTGTAGGGACTTAAATTTCAATCTACCGTAGAAGGAAACCAGATAAAATAACTTAAATATTCATTTTCTTTACCAGCGGTGATGTTTAATGCCGAATCTTAATGAATTTATTCATTACTGTTGTCTTTATAAATTCAAGCCTAAAAATTATTTAAATTTCCATAGCTTTTGACAAAATTGGACACCATTTAAAAGGCTGATTCTCTAAAATTCAAATATAATATTATTGCTACGAGTATACTTGAAGCACTCATTGTCTTTTACGTGAAGAAGTCTAAGATATCTGTCTACATTTAAAAGATAATTTTTGGGTTAAATTTGACATTTTATTTTGCTATTTTATTTTAAAACCCATTTATTTGGGTTACCAAATTTGATTTTGTTTTAATTCTACGATAAATGGAAACCGAGATATGTGATGTTTTATAAACCATTGCAGCTGAAAACGAAACCGGAAGTATATGAATGTTTTCCAACATTTTATTAAATGCATGCCTCCCTGAATTATAATTTATTTTATAAAATGTTCTATCAACAAACTGCTCGTATTAAAATGCATTACGACTAATTTTTATACCAAAAGGATTGCAAATTACTCTGCTTTTGAACATTGTTTATGTTTATAAAGAGTTTTTAGTGCAAAACAAATGAAAGCTAGATGAATTTTTTGAAAAACTTGGATTTTATAAAAATTCTTATACGTAAAACATTATCCCTTAAAAACTTTTTCATAGATTAACTCGAATTTTCGCATATATTTTACCATCAGTGTGCCTAAGGCAGTGATCTAGGGTTATGACTTTGAAAGTAGCATTTATCTTAGAGCTGCCTAATGTAATTTTCAGCTATGAATTTTGTGAAATTTTCAATGTAGAAATGCATGATTAGCTATAACTTTTTAAATTTCAAGTGCCTTCACTATAGCTGTTAATTTGTTGTGAACAAAAATCATTGGAAGGTGTGAAATACAATTTTTTATTTTTTTGTTGCAAACGGCACTATTTTTTTAATGAAATTAACAGATTTTACAGTCTCAATATGCACAGAATTTCCTGATTTTTCAGAAATTTATTTCTGTAGGTGGACAGATACCTTAAGCTAAAAAAATTTTCCTTGAAAAAAAGTTGAAAGTCTGTATTTTTCAATAGTAAATTATTACGTGATGAAAAATAGTTCTATAAGTAACAATTTAGTTTGTAAGTTTATTTAACGTTTTAATAAGGTATTTCGATATCCATAATTGTCATTATGACAAGGATTAAAGTAATATAACTAGAAAAGGAGTTAAATGTATTTCTACTATACTTGTTAGATTAGTAATGAGTGTATGAGCCTTTAGCAGTATTAATGGCAGAGGACGAAATATCCTGTTATCCTGACGAATTCCAATTATCCTGTCTAGACAAAGGATTTCGAAAGATGAATATGAATGTCATATTCAAGAAATTTTTGATTTATGTATATCTAACTTGGAAAAAAAAAGTTAACTTTTCTGATTTACCTAGAATTGCAGCTGATTTTTTCCAATGAACCTTTTTTATATTATGTTATCAAATGTTAGCCTTAGTTTCTGAATTATCTTCGAGTTTTTTAATACTGCACAAATAACCTTGGACAATTTATGATTCACTATAATTACTGTCTACCTTTAATTAAGTATATTTTAATTAAAAGATAAAGAAAAAGTTATTGACGTATAGGTTATTTTTTGAGTAATCAGTAAATCATACTCTGAGAATTCTTTGTTAAATGAATAAAAGTACATTTAACGCATAAATTATAAACTGTGATGCCAGCTTCTTGAGAATGTTAATTAAATTATATATTCTTAGAATATTCATTGTATATAATATAATTGCAATGGAAACATTTTTGCAATAACAATAAAACGAAAAAACATCCTCAAAATGTTATTCATGACATCATTATAAAGTTGTAATATTTTATGCCAAAATGTATTATATATTCAATAGCTCCTTTGGAAATAACAAATTAAATAGTCTCTGAGCTGATAACTTTTTAAAGTAAACTTTTCTGTTTTATTAGATGAAAATATATTTTGGATTGAAAATAATATATAAAACAAGCATGTCAAAATTCTTTTTGATTTACTTATCTAGTTCACGACAACATTTCCTTTAAACGGTTAAAAAGATTTTATTTTGAATAAAATGATTCACAAAGTAACTAGAGATACCAAACTTAAGCTTACAGAAAGCTTTTCACATTAAAAATATCTTAATATAAAATCCTGTCACTGAGATATTGATTCTTGTGAATTATTTAATCCCAATTTTTTACGTTTTACATAATTTTTAAAATGATTTTTTATTTCTAAATCTGAATTGGATACTTAAGCAAATTATTAATTAAAAGAAAGTAAATAGTAGATAATGGCAAAACATATTATAAAGCTTTTCATTCTTTTTTGCATGGTAGAATTGAAGAGAGGAATACTGGCTTCTGAATTACTTTATCCCTTTTTAATTTTGGAAATACATAATTTTAGAGCTTTTAATACGTAATGAATTCCCAATTATTTAATAATGATACTGTGGACTTTTTGCAGCATTAAAAATATCTTTTTTTTGTTTAAATTGTGGAAAACGTGTTTTCATAATATCCTAAAGTGAAAGGACTTTAATTATTCAAAAATTATTACAAGAATGATGTATTACTCATATTATGAATAATTGTTTACTATTATTATACAAATAAGAATCATAAATTATCAATTAATTGGGAAAGAATGATTCTGGTGAGAGTTTTGTTTTTTATTTTATTTGTAAATAACAAAGGAATTCTAATTTTTATACTATTTTAATTTATTTTTAATGCGTTCCATGATACTGAAAATTATACAGTTTACTCCATTGGATACCATTCATTTTAAGTTTATTGTCAAGTATGAATTTATGATTGTATAAATGTAATGAATTGTGTACATTCTTGACATTTACTATTTTCTAACAATTTTGACTCACCTTCACAATAATTTCTGAATTGTGTTATAGTTTGACTTTCGCGTTTAAAAGGGAAAATTTCCATAACTATAATTAAGGAGAAATTAAGCGTCGAAAATAAATTCTTAGTTGTCGAATTTTCAGTTAATCCCCTTTAGACGCTATATAAGCTCTAAATAGTTTTCCATGCCCGGTTTTCCGGACATTTGCCTTAAATTGCTAAGTGTGTTGTCTGATTCTTTGGTCATAAATTTATATAGAAACTTTTAAAAATTCTAAAAAGAAACATTCTGTTCAGTTATGAAAAAGAATAATAGAATTTAAAGAAACTCCCTTTCTTGCTTATTCTCCAAAGGTTACATTATATAGTATTAGTTCATCGGATCAAATTTCTTTCTAAAAATACTCATGTCTAACTAATATATTTCAACATATATTATAAAAAGAATATTTAAACTTTTATAAAATATCTCTGATATATACATAATTTTTGAAAAAAAAATTTCTGCTCCATTTTTGTTTAAAATGAATTTAAGATTTAAATAAGTTTTTTAAGATAAGCTACAGTGACATTTTATGTTACTTTCAAACTCATTTCAGATTTTTTTCACTCTACAAAGCAGACACAAAGCTGAAAATAATAGCGTAAATATCGCTTAAGATGTTTGAAAGATATTTCTTGCATCGCTAACTTGCTTTCTAAACAGTCTCTTTTGAGTGAAAATTTTATTCCCCGTTGTCACTATGACGAAACGCCGAGTTAAGCTATTCCACCTGGAGAATTTTATTTAAGATAAAACTCACGAAAATAGAGTTGGGAATTTTTTTCTTGCCGCCGCATCTTTATATTTTTTTTTTCCTGCGAAAAAATGTTTCTTCAAGGTTTCTCTTTCACACTCCAGCTCAGGAGTTTATTTATCATGTTCTGTGAAGCAGAAAGTGAAGCAGACTAGTCACTTCAATTCGCTTCAGTTTTTTTTTCTTGGGGTCGCATTGACCCTTTATAGTCCCCAATCTGCCTTGAAATCAATCCCGTCACTTCAGACAAGTCGAATAGTCGGACAAGTTGAAAAGTTGCGGTTTGAACAAAACAAAACAATAGTACAGAATAACCAGAGGAGATAGAGAAGACTTCTTTTCTTCCCTTCTATCTAAGTACGTGGCCATGAGGAGGATTTGAATTTTTCAATTCTTCCACCAGTGTTGTACATGTATCAGCAAGGATTCGATCGCCTTCGATTTTCAACTGCAGTGATTTCTTCCCTGTTTTCCATTTCAACGGGGGTAAGAAACAGTAACTTTTTCTATTTTTTTCTATGTGTATTCCTTCTTTCGCTTAAGAGGGAAGTTTTCTGCCATCGATGCTAAATAAGAATTTCGGCAGATTAATTCAGGAAGATTTTCGATAGAGAAGTTAGGTGTAGTATAGATTCTTTAGAAGTCGTGCTGCAAGTTATATGTATGCGTAACTGAAAAGAATGAAAAAATACTCTCATGGTATGAAAAATCCCCGAACGTTTCAAACACTCTAACTGCAAATATAGTTTGGGGACAATTCGTAGCGAATTGTTTGTTTAAAGAATTGAATTTTAAAAGTACGCATTGACTCTTTCATTCAGTAATTTGACTGAAAACATCAGAATGAGCACATTTGAATATATTTTATATTTCGAAATGTAACATAAATCATTGAAGAACTGTCATGTTTTTAAAAAAAATTATAACATCTTTACCTTATTCCTTTGCAAACCTTTTTCTGCTATTCTAAAAACAGCCATATTTTGGCAGCCAAATGTGTCTCTTGCGCTGTTGAAAGCCAAAAATCCTATCCAATCTTAAGCACAGTGACGGTGGAGTAAAATTTTCGAGTGAATTAACAAGGCTCATATATTAATATTTATTTCTTTGCGAGCCTTGTTATTTTTCCAGGCGTTTTCTAAAATAATAATTCACTGTCCCAATTGAGAGTACTCATCGATGTACATGAGGGGCGATCTGAATGATCGATCTCCACAGTAATAGATTGGTATTGAAACGGGCTCTCTATCTTTAAGACACCGGGCTGGAATTGAATGGGATGGCCCATATTAAGACGCTGTTCCTCTTTCTAAAGAAGATAGCCCATTATCGGAATGGAAGTAAGCGAGAAACCTACTTAAGCAATTTCTGATCACCATATCAAACCCTCATGGATCTTTTGAGTAACATAACATGGAAGTAAGAATAGTCTAGGCTTAACATAAAACAAAATACTTGCTTTAGTAATAATGTCAGTCAACTTCATTGCTGGTCTTAAAAGACTGATACTATTTTTTTTCTCCCATTTGATTGCTATTCTGTTAAGTGAAATGCAGTAGCAATAATAACAATAATAAATAATTCCCAGAATCATCTACTCACTGATATATATTCACAGTGTGTCTTCCCTCTTAAAAATTTTTAAGATTGTAACGCATCTGAAGCCATCGTATTGGTAATTATTTTTTTTTTGAAAAACTGAGGAGGAGGATAGTCTGAACTAGCATTTGTGAATGATGAAATGTAGGCGGACGATCGCAATAGCTAGTACTTTTTAGTCAAATATCCCAACATCAGATATATTTGAAACATTAACATATGTTATTATTTAATCAAATGACGGGAAAAAATGTCAAGAAGTTTGCTAAAGTTTTCAGAGCTTTATTATTGCAGTGTTTAGTGTTTTCATGCTGCGTAATAAACAATATATTGTCTGCCAGTTTGCGAAATCGGAAATGGAGGAACACTATCTCAATAACAGACTATTTTTGTCCAAATTTTCCAAAGGTAGTGATGTTTAAAAGTTTAAAATTTCCAATTGCTTCATTTAATAGTTCAGAAAAGCTATTTAGAAGCTTTTAAAGCTGTTAGAGACTTATTTAATGAAAAAACTGCGCGCCTGGGACTTAAATTACTTTAGAGCCCAAATTAGATCCTATTTTAGCTTCTTATATGTACTCTGAATATTCTCTTACTTCTGCTATAAAAGTTTCTTCCCAAGTTGTAGTTCTTTATATCCAATTGGAAATAAATCAGGATAACTTCAATCCTCTTCCGCAATGCCTGTTTTTATGCCAGAAAAAGATGAGAAGAGATATTATGGAAACAGTTCCTTCTTGTATGTGACTTCGAAGCTTATTTTAAGATTCTTCATGGCTGATTCAAAGTAAGTTCTATCCAAAGAAACTATTCAGCTGAATAGGGAAGGGGGGACTTTCTTCAGAAATTGTAAGAACTATACTATTTTAATGGATAAATAGTAACGGAAAGAACATAGATAAACAAGTAAACATGACTTTTTTAAGAATCGGAGGTATGTTCTTGAAATCAATGGGCCAGGAATAGCAGATATAACTCTCTTTCTCGAGATAATGTCCAATTCAAGAACGTATTTAGCAAAGTTAAGAAAAACATATACCTAAGAGCAAAGAAACTCAGTAAAAGAGTTTTTTTTTTAAATTTCTAAATAGATGCAGAAATTTATTTTTGGAAAACAAATTGAAAAAAGAATTAAAAAATTAAAAAAAATGCTATTAAAAGTGGCTAGTTTAAATCCTAAAATTCAATGAAGCAGAAAGAAATATGGGTATTAGTAAAACCATCTCTCGTATAAAATAAAAATATACTTTGATAAAAATTTTAAGTTAATTTAAGATAATGAATATTTAAGGTTTACTCTGACCAGTTGTCAATACATTAATGAAACATAAATAACCGTCATATTTTATACTTCTTTATAGGTGAATTCATATGTAAGATCGAAAACTATTGTGCAATGATTATGCATTTGGAATCGATATTTAGAAATGGTTTAGAATTGTTTTCTTTTAAAATGTTATTATACGAAATTGCTTCAACCCTCAATATAACTATAGATAAATCTAAACTGTTTTTGTTTCTAGTGGAATTAATCATAGATAAGCCGCTGACGAAATCAGAGATTTTAAGCCGCGAGAGAGTCTCTTGTTTTCAGTACTGCCATCTAGGGTCAAGAATACATCTTAGTTACTCATGAATCACATATTAACT